>JACGWO010000001.1:34515520-34733517 GCA_034509735.1 Sesamum alatum | reverse complement strand
ACAATGAAGAATAAATATCCATTACCGAGAATTGATGACCTCTTAGACCAATTGAAGGGAGCTACATCATTTTCAAAGATTGATTTGAGGTCTGGGTATTGGCAAGTTGAGGATAGCAGAGAAAGATATACAAAAAACAAACTTTTCGTACTCGTTATGGTCACTATGACTTCCTGGTTATCGCAAACATTTGGGCTAAAAAATGCACCGGTGGCGTTCATGGCATTAATGAATTGTACAATTCCAAGAGTATGTGCATCAGTTTTGTGATAGTCTTTATAGATGACATCTTGGTGTATTCGAGGAATAGAGAGGAAGCATATGAACAACATTTGAGAATAGTATTGCAAGATTTTGAAAGGAAAAAGAGTGTATGCTAAGTTAAGCAAGTGTGAATTTTGGTAAATCAGGTGGTTTTTCCTAGGGCATGTGATATCAGGTGATGGGGTTATGCCTGACCTTTGCAAAGGTGAAGCTATTATGGAATGGAGAGTACCAAAGAATACGAACTGAAGTTCGAAATTTCTTGGGATTAGCTGGATTGTTATATTAGGAGATTTGTTTGAGGGTTTTCCATAATTGCAGGTCCTTTGGAGTAAGTTATTGAGGAAAGGGCACCATTTCATTGGACTGAACAATGTCAGCAGAGTTTTGATGAGCTTAAAGAGAAGATTGACATTGGACTCCGATTTTGGTTTTATCAATCTAGTAGTGGCGGGGGATACGTGGTGTATACAGATGCATTAAAACAGTGTTTAGGATGTGGTATTGATGCAAAATGGGAAGATAATTGCCTATGCATCTCGCCAGCTAAGGACTCATGAGTTGAAATATTCCCACGCATGGACTTGGAATTAGCAGCAATTGTGCAAGCATTGAAGATTTGGAGGCACTATTTTATTGGCGAAAAAATTTTTAGATCTTTATTCGACCATAAAGAGTTTGAAATATATTCTGACCTAAAGGAGTTGAATTGCGACAAAGACGATGGAACAGAATTGTTAAATAGATTACGATTGCACCATTTGATTATCATCCAGGGAAGGCGAATGTGGTAGCGGATGCATTAAGTAGAAAGAGTTCAAGCACTTTAGCTAGTTTGGGGAGTCATAATATGACATTGCTATTGGAATATGAAGATCTCTGAATAGCGAAATTGGAGGTTGATCCAGATAGCAAGTTTTGTTGACAACCTTGCAGCTTAAAACCGGACCTTGTGGATAAAATTTAGGGAAAAGCACAGAGTCAAAGACCCTTTCTTATTACGGATGCTGGAGAGGATGAAACAAGGTAAGAAACCAAATTCTTCAATTAAGGGCTGGGAATTGATAGTGAATGGAGGATGGGTTTGTGTACCTGATGTGGATGGATTATGGGAAGAGATCTTGCAGGAAGCTCACAATGCACCATATGCGATGCATCCTGGTATGTGTAAAGATGTAAATCGAGACTTAAGACCATATTACTGGTGGCAGAAATGAAGAAAGATGTGGCAGAATATGTGGCTAAATGTATGACTTGTTCAAAGGTAAAGGCAGAACATCAGGCGCCAGTAGTAAACTTCAACTCTTATCTAATACCAGAGTGGAAGTGGAGAGAAGATCACTATGAATTTTGTTGTAGGGTTGCCCCGTACGCTCAGAAAGCATGGACGCTATGGATAATTGTAGATAGATTTACAAAATCACTCACTTTCTTGTCTGTAACAAACAAAGGTGATCTCTGGATAAGTTGGCTGAGTTGTATGTTTTGGAAATTGTGAGACTACATGGCAGTACGTTGTAAATCTATTGTGTCAGATAGAGATTAGATCCTCGCATTCACCTCACGTTTTTGGGGAAGCTTAAAAGGGCGTTAGGCCATCCAAATTGCATTTCAGTACAATATTTCATCCTCAGAAGAATGGACAGTCAGAAAGAAACAATTCAGACTTTGGAAAATATGACGAGGGCTTGTGTAACGGAGTTCAAGGGCATATTGGGACCGATCACTTACCTTTGATGGAATTTGCATATAACAACAAGTTTTTCATTGTAGCATTTAGCTATGGCCCATATGAAGTTTTGTATGGAAGAAGATGTCGAAGTCCAGTATGTTGGGATATTGAGGGATTGCGACAATTAGAAGATCCGAAATTGGTACAACAGACGATGGAGAAGGTACAGACAATTAAGAAATGTTTGCAAGCAGCCACAAGAGTTAGAATAGGTGACCAGAAAAGCCAATAGGTTTGGGCGATTTGTAACTATTATACAACTCGATGTAAATGTATATTATTATGTAATGAAAAATGAGTATTTGTCACTTTCTGTTGCTTACTTTGTTGCACACTCATTTCACATTTGTTAAAACGGTGTTTAACTTATATTGCAACAAGCCCACAGACCATGGTTAACTACTCGTGCAGTTGGGCCACGCATTGGATGGTGGTCATAAAACTAACTGATTAAGAGTTGGGTCTGAAACATTCCAAATCGAGGACCTCGAGACAGGGCATCGAGAGTCCTATTGAGACTTGCGTGTAGAGTCGTGTTCATTAGATGAGTGTCGTGTTTCATCGGCGACAGGCGTGGACGCCTACACGATCTGATGGGTTAGGTCGACTGGGTCGAGCCGACTGGACTGACTTGCGGGGATCATCAATATGGAAGCTTGGAGGCTTGGTCGGTTATGATTGGTTTTTTCCCGGTTCCGATAGTAGGGAGTAATCCTCAGACTTGAGCGATTCATGGCAGTCGCTATACACATGACGGTTGTATCTTGGATCTGGCGCTAGGTAATCATTTTGTAGATGATTATCATAAGCCTTGTCCAGTGCAGTCGAATGTGTAGCGAGGACGGTGGATTCCAAGAAGAGGATCCTTCCCCTGTCAGTATGTGACAGAGGTATCTCCTATGCACTCGGAGGACACGTTCATTGCTCTTTGAAGCTGTGGCCACAAGTGGTTGGTCGAAACAGGGAATGGTTTCCTATGTCGACGCAATGAAGCATGCGTGGTCTCAAGTATTAAGCTATTAGACGCCTAGTCAAGGATGGGAACCGACGCCCAATTTCCATACCCTAGACTAAAGGCTGGGAGATCGGTAGATGCGAAGGATCGTAACCGTACGGAATCGGCGCTAAAATGTTCACGCCAATTCACCTAGTCTCTAGTGCCATGGGCCGTTGCTAGATGGCCACCCATGGTAACGGTGTTTAGAATAGGTGACCAGAAAGCCATTTAGATTTGGCGATTTGTAACCTATCCGACAACTTGTTGAAAACTGTAATATTATTATGTGATGAATATAGATGAGTGTTCGTCACCAATGGTACCTTCTTTATTGCGCTCATCTTACATTTGTTTAAACCGGTGTTTAACTTATATCGCACACAAAGCCCACAGACCATGGATAACAACTCGTGCAGTTGGCCACGCATTGGATGGTGGTCATGAAACCAACTGATTAAGAGTTGGGTCTGAAACGTTCCAAGTCGAGGACCTCGAGACAGGGCATCGAGAGTCCAATTGAGACTTGCGTCAAGAGTCGTGTTCATTGGATGAGTGTCGTGTTTCATCGGCGATAGGCGTGGGACGCCTACACGATCTTGATGGGTTGGTCGACTGGGGTCGAGCCGACTGGACTGACTCGCGGGATCATCATATGGAAGCCTTGGAGGCTTGTTCGGTATGATTGGTTTTTCCCGGTTCCGATAGTAAGGGAGTAATCCTCAGACTTGAGCGATCATGGCAGTCGCATACACATGACGGTTGTATCTTCGATCTGGCGCTAGGTAATCATTCTGTAAGATGATTATCATAAGCCTTGTCCAGTGCAGTCGGAATGTGTAGCGAGGACGGTGGATTCCAAGAAGAGGATCCCTCCCCTGTCAGTATGTGACAGAGGTATCTCCTATGCACTCGGAGACACGTTCATGTTCTTTGAAGCTGTGGCCACAGTGGTTGGTCGAACAGGGAATGGTTTCCTATGTCGACGCAATGAAGCATGCGTGGTCTCAAGTATTAAGCATAGACTCCTAGTCAAGGATGGGAACCGACGCCCAATTCCATACCCTAGACTAAGGCTGGGAGACGGTAGATGGAAGGATTGTACCCGTACGGAATCGGCGCCTAAATGTTCACGCCAATTCACCTAGTCTCTAGTGCCATGGGCCGTTGCTAGATGGCCACCCATGGTAACGGTGTTAGAATTAGGTGAAAGCCAATAGATTTGGCGATTTGTAACCTATCCGACAACCTTGATGAAAATGTAATATTATTATGTGATGAATAAGATGAGTGTTCGTCACCAATGGTACCTTCTTTGTTGCGCTCATCTTACATTTGTTAAACCGGTGTTTAACTTATATCGCAACAAAGCCCACAGACCATGGATAACAACCGTGCAGTTGGGCCACGCATTGGATGGTGGTCATGAAACCAACTGATTAAGAGTTGGGTCTGAAACGTTCCAAGTCGAGGACCTCGAGGACAGGGCATCGAGAGTCCTATTGAGACTTGCGTTCAAGAGTCTTGTTCATTGGATTGAGTGTCGTGTTTCATCGGCGATAGGCGTGGGACGCCTACCCGATATTGATGGGTTGGTCGACTGGGGTCGAGCCGACTGGACTGACACTTCGCGGGGATCATCATATGGAAGCCTTGGAGGCTTGGTCGGTATGATTGGTTTCCCCGGTTCCGATAGTACGGGAGTAATCCTCAGACTTGAGGAATCATGGCAGTCGCGTGCACAGGACGGCTGTATCTTGGATCTGGCGAGAGGTAATCATTCTGTAAGATGATTATCATAGCCTTGTGCAGTGTAGTCGGAATGTGTAGCGAGGACGGTGGATTCCAAGAAGAGGATCCGTCCCCTGTCAGTAATGTGACAGAGGTATCTCCTATGCACTCGGAGACATGTTCATGCTGTTTGAAGCTGTGGCCACAGTGGTTGGTCGAACAGGGAATGGTTTCCTGTGTCGACGCAATGAGCATACGTGGTGTCGAGTATTAAGCATAGATGCCTAGTCAAGGATGGGAACCAACGCCCAATTCCATACCCTAGACTAAGGCCGGGAGACGGTAGACGGAAGGATTTGTACCCGTACGGAATCGGCGCCTAAACGTTCACGCCAATTCACCTAGTCTGTAGTGCCATGGACCGTTGCTAGACGGCCACCCATGGTAACGGGCCCTTGTGGGACACGAGCCCAAGTCTAGCTGAGGGTGAATCTAAAGGGTCACACACAAATCACCGAGGAGGTTGAGAGATCGACTTGGAGTCAATCTCGAAGGATAAAATAAGTAATTGGATTACTTAAGGGAAAGTCCATTGGATGGACCGGCCGATATTGTATCGGGCTTTCGTTTAATCGGTAAATTGGATTTTTGATTAAAAATGTAAAGTTGAGACGTTGGATCTTTTAATTGGATTAAAAGATCAACTGGAATAATTTAAATGGACATTAAATTGGATTTAATGTTTGATTCGTCGTAATTGGATTACGATAAAACCCGGTCCGTTAAATTATACCTGAGAGGAGAAATAATTTCTATTTTGGAATAGGAAGAAGTTGGACTTCTTCCTTAATTAAACATGGCCGACATGCTCCCTTGGAGGAAGCAAAATCAGCCATGTTTCATGGTAGGTGGTATGTTGACTTATCTCTTTTGGAAAGAGACAAATCAACTCCAATCAAGCTCTTCCCTTTTGGTATGATTTGATCATACCATAAATTTTGGTAGGCTTTATTGAAGAATTGATGGTGATTGATTGGAATGAATCTAGACATCCTTGGATGAACCTAGACATATTCCAATAATCACATTAATTATGTATATATATTAGAATATACAACACCAAGCATGTGTGATTCATTATTCATCTTTTTCTAAGAAAAAGAGAAGACAAAAATCCTCTCCTCTCTCTCAATTTTCGTGCTCTCTCCCTCTCTTACACTTGTGTTCTTCACTTGATTTTGAATCAAGAAGAAGAACAAAGTAAGTTTAAGAACACTAATTCATAGTGTTCTTCTCTTAAACCGATTCCTTCCTAAACCCGTTCTTTTCTAGCAAGAAGAACGTGTGTTTCTTCCGGTGTGGTGTGGATCACCTTTGGAGAATCCATACGTTTGGATTTCATGAGCATTCCGGAGAAGGAACAACGCAAGTAGCCAGGAGCATACACTAAATAATCAAAGGTAACGGTTTATTACGCTTTGATTGATTTAATATACATCTATGCCCTATGTGTTTAAATATATATTTCTAATTTTACACATCTACATCGAACGCCTGGTTGAGCACCCAAGGGTACACCCCTTGGGATTCGCATATTTAAATTGATTTAAATTTGTGCACAATTTCTCGCTTTCTCGCTTCCACTCGCGCTCACCGGGCGGATCCGCTTGTCCTTCAAGTGGTATCAGAACCCGGTTCGATGTAAGGGGCATAGATCTATGTGTTTGGCATGATCTAATTACTTTAAATGGCTTTATTGGCATGTTAGATTACATAAATATATGAATAATATGATGATTCAATTGTTTGGATTTAATGGACTTTTGGCATGCTTAATTTTGTTAGATTAGATCTAAAATTGCATGCTTATTTTCGGAATAATATTAGTGTTATTGTGCTGAAACAGTTTTGAAAAACAAAAAAAAAAAAAATTGATAGGGCCGGCAGTGGCCGCGCGCAGCGGGCGCCTGCGCGCGCGCGCTGCCTGTGCGCGTGGCCGGCCGGCCAGCACAGCGGCTGTGCCGTTTTGTGCCGTTTTTTTGCCTTTTTCCGAAAAATTTGATTTTCTGTATTTTCTGCACAATATTCTGAAAATATATTAATTTTGCATATTTGATTTTTTTGAATAATTGGATTATTCTTTGAATTAAATTTGCTTAATTAATTTGGGATTAATACATGCATTGGATGCATTGTTTAAAATGTCCATTAAATTTAAAATTTGAATTTTGCATATTATTTGTATATTTATGCTTTTGTGATGTTGGACATCACTTGGGCTTGTGATCATCCCAACAGGGGTATGCTATGTTTTATGTATGCGGCGTTTTTTTTATTTATCGCTTTAAATATTGGATATTTATGCATGCTAAAACACCATAATGTGATGAGGTCTCGGTCACACCATAATTTTGCTTCCTCCAAGGGAGCATGTCGGCCATGTTTAATTTAAGGGAAGAAATCCAACTTCTTCCTATTCCAAAATAGAAATTATTTCTCCTCTCGGGTATAATTTAACGGACCGGGTTTTATCGTAATCCAATTACGACGAATCCAACATTAAATCCAATTTAATGTCCATTTAAATTATTCCAGTTGATCTTTTAATCCAATTAAAAGATCCAACGTCTCAACTTTACATTTTAATCAAAAATCCAATTTACCAATTAAACGAAAGCCCGATACAATATCGGCCGGTCCATCCAATGGACTTTCCCTTAAGTAATCCAATTACTTATTTTATCCTTCGAGATTGACTCCAAGTCGATCTCTTCAACCTCCTCGGTGATTTGTGTGTGACCCTTTAGGTTCACCCTCAGCTAGACTTGGGCCCGTGCCCACAAGGGCCCGTTACCATGCGTGGCCGTCTAGCAACGGTCCATGGCACTAGAGACTAGGTGAATTGGCGTGAACATTTAGGCGCCGATTCCGTACGGGTACGATCCTTCCGTCTACCGTCTCCCGGCCTTAGTCTAGGGTATGGAACTGGGCGTCGGTTCCCATCCTTGACTAGGCATCTATGCTTAATACTCGAGACCACGTATGCTTCATTGCGTCGACACAGGAAACCATTCCCTATTCGACCAACCACTGTGGCCACAGCTTCAAACAGCATGAACGTGTCTCCGAGTGCATAGGAGATACCTCTGTCACATACTGACAGGGGACGGATCCTCTTCTTGGAATCCACCGTCCTCGCTACACATTCCGACTGCACTGGACAAGGCTTATGATAATCATCTTACAGAATGATTACCTCTTGCCAGATCCAAGATACAGCCGTCCTGTGCACGCGACTGCCATGATCCCTGAAGTCTGAGGATTACTCCCATTCTATCGGAACCGGGGAAAACCAATCATACCGACCAAGCCTCCAAGGCTTCCATATGATGATCCCCGCGAGTCAGTCCACTCGGCTCGATCCCAGTCGACCAACCCATCAAGATCGTGTAGGCGTCCCATGCCTGTCGCCGATGAAACACGGCACTCATCCAATGAACACGACTCTTGACGCAAGTCTCAATAGGACTCTCGATGCCCTGTCTCGAGGTCCTCGACTTGGAACGTTTCAGACCCAACTCTTAATCAGTTGGTTTCATGACCACCATCCAATGAGTGGCCCAACTGCACGAGTTGTTATCCTTGGTCTGTGGGCTTTGTTGCGATATAAGTTAACATCGTTTTAACAAATGTAAGATGAGCGCAACAAAGAAGGTACCATTGGTGACGAATACTCATCTTATTCATCACATAATAATATTACATTCACATCAAGTTGTCGGATAGGTTACAAATTGCCAAACCTATTGGCTTTCTGGTCACCTATTCCAACAGCCAATTCACCTAATCTCTAGTGCCATGGACCGTTGCTAGACGGCCACCCATGGTAACGGGCCCTTGTGGGACACGGGCCCAAGTCTAGCTGAGGGTGAACCTAAAGGGTCACACACAAATCACCGAGGAGGTTGAGAGATCGACTTGGAGTCAATCTCGAAGGATAAAATAAGTAATTGGATTACTTAAGGGAAAGTCCATTGGATGGACCGGCCGATATTGTATCGGGCTTTCGTTTAATCGGTAAATTGGATTTTCGATTAAATATGGAAAGTTGAGACGTTGGATCTTTTAATTGGATTAAAAAATCAACTGGAATAATTTAAATGGACATTCAATTGGATTTAATGTTGGATTCATCGTAATTGGATTACGATAAAACCCGGTCCGTTAAATTATACCCAAGAGGAGAAATAATTCCTATTTTGGAATAGGAAGAAGTTGGACTTCTTCCCTTAATTAAACATGGCCGACATGCTCCCTTGGAGGAAGCAAAATCAGCCATGTTTCATGCTAGGTGGTATGTTGACTTATCTCTTTTGGAAAGAGACAAATCAACTCCAATCAAGCTCTTCCCTTTTGGTATGATTTGATCATACCATAAATTTTGGTAGGCTTGATTGAAGAATTGATGGTGATTGATTGGAATGAATCTAGACATCCTTGGATGAACCTAGACATATTCCAATAATCACATTAATTATGTATATATATTAGAATATACAACACCAACCATGTGTGATTCATTATTCATCTTTTTATAAGAAAAAGAGAAGACAAAAATCCTCTCCTCTCTCTCAATTTTCGTGCTCTGTCCCTCTCTTACACTTGTGTTCTTCACTTGATTTTGAATCAAGAAGAAGAACAAAGTAAGTTTAAGAGAACACTAATTCATAGTGTTCTTCTCTTAAACCGATTCCTTCCTAAACCCGTTCTTTTCTAGCAAGAAGAACGGGTGTTTCTTCCGGTGTGGTGTGGATCACCTTTGGAGAATCCATACGTTTGGATTTCGTGAGCATTCCGGAGAAGGAACAACGCAAGTAGCCAGGAGCATACGCTAAATAATCAAAGGTAATGGTTTATTACGCTTTGATTGATTTAATATACATCTATGCCCTATGTATTTAAATATATGTTTCTAATATTTACACATCCTACATCGAACGCCCGGTTGAGCACCCAAGGGTACACCCCTTGGGATTCGTATATTTAAATTAGATTTAAATTTGTGCACAATTTCTCGCTTTCTCGCTTCCACACGCGCTCCCGGGCGGATCTACTTGTCCTTCAAACGGGCCCTTGTGGGACACGGGCCCAAGTCTAGTTGAGGGTGAACCTAAGGGGTCACACACAAATCACCCAGGAGGTTGAGAGATCGACTTGGAGTCAATCATGAAGGATAAAATAAGTAATTGGATTACTTAAGGGAAAGTCCATTGGATGGACGGGTTGATATTGTATCAGGCCTTCATTTAATCGGTAAATTAGATTTTCGATTAAACATGGAATGCTGAGACGTTGGATCTTTTAATTGGATTAAAAAATCAACGAGAATAATTTAAATGGACATTAAATTGGATTTAATGTTGGGTTCGTCATAATTGGATTACGATAAAATCCGATCCGTTAAATTTACTCGAGAGGAGAAATAATTCCTATTTTGGAATAGGAAGAAGTTGGACTTCTTCCCTTATTTAAACATCGATATGCTCCCTTGGAGGAAGCAAAATCAGTCATGTTTCATGCTAGGTGGTATGTTGACTTATCTCTTTTGGAAAGAGACAAATCAACTCCAATCAAGCTCTTCCCTTTTGGTATGATTTGATCATACCATAAATTTTGGTAGGCTTGATTGAAGAATTGATGGTGATTGATTGGAATGAATCTAGACATCCTTGGATAAACCTAGACACGTTCCAATAATCACATTAATTATGTATATATATTAGAATATACAACACCAAGCATAAGTGATTAATTATTCATCTTTTTCTAGGAAAAAGAGAAGACAAAAATCCCTCTCCTCTCTCTCAACTCTCGACCTCTCTCCTCTCTCACACTTGTGTTCTTCATTTGATTTTGAATCAAGATGAAGAACAAAGTAAGTTTAAGAGAGCACTAATTTATAGTGTTGTTCTCTTAAACCGATTCCTTCTTAAACCCGTTCTTTTTCTAGCAAGAAGAACGTGTGTTTCTTCCGGTGTGGTGTGGATCACCTTTGGAGAATCCATCTGTTTGGATTTCGTGAGCATTCCAGAGAAGGAACAACGCAAGTAGCCGGGAGCATACACTAAACAATCAAAGGTAAAAGTCTCCTTACGCTTTGATTGATTTATTGTATATATGTATGCCCTATGTGTTTAAATATATGCTTCTAATATTTACACATTCTACATCGAACGCCCGGTTGAGAACCCAAGGGTACACCCCTTGGGATTCGTTTATTTAAATTTGATTTAAATTTACGCACTTTTCTCGCTTTCTCGCTTCCGCTCACGCTCCCGGGCTGATCCGCTTGTCCTTCAAGTGGTATCAAAGCCCGGTTTCGATGTAAGGGGATAGATCTATGTGTTTGGCATGATCTACTTGCTTTTAATGGCTTTATTGGCATGTTAGATTATATAAATATATGAATAATATGATGATTCAATTGTTTGGATTTAATGGACTTTTGGCATGCTTAATTTTGTTAGATTGGATCTAAAAAAAACTGCATGCTTATTTTCAGAAAAATGATACTGTTATTGTGCTAAAACAGTATAAAAAAAAAATTGGTTCGGACGGCAGCGGCCGCGTGCAGGCACCTTGCCTGAGCGCGTGCCATGTGCGCGGGTGGCCGGCCGGCACAACGGCTGGGCCTTTTTGTTTTGTTTTTTGACTTTTTTCGAAAAACTTTATTTTCTGTACTTTCTGCACAATATTCTGAAAATATGTTAATTTTGCATTTTAGATTTTGGAATAATTGGATTATTCCTTGAATGAAATTTGCTTAATTAATTTGGGATTAATACATGCATTGGATGCATTGTTTAAAATGTCCATTAAATTTGAAATTTGAATTTTGCATATTATTTATATGTTTATTCTTTTGTGATGTTGGACATCACTTGGGTATTTGGAATATCCATTGGTATTTATGCATGATTATTTGGAATAATTATGTTAGGTGTGTTGATGGAATCAACATGGGATGATCGCAAGAGCCCTAGACCTTATGTATGGATGAATGTATGATCATTTATTTTCTGTTGGGTGGGGCCTGCGTGCCTCTTGTTTTTTGGGACTATCATCTCCTATATTCTCAGCCTCATG
Organism: Sesamum alatum; assembly: GCA_034509735.1. Lineage (NCBI taxonomy): Eukaryota > Viridiplantae > Streptophyta > Magnoliopsida > Lamiales > Pedaliaceae > Sesamum > Sesamum alatum. Next base: position 34,721,650 of record JACGWO010000001.1, on the reverse strand, counting down.
ATGTTAAGGCTTGTTTTCTTTATTACCAATGTATTACTTTCAGTTGTAATTGAAATATTGTGTGGATCGGCCCGGGAGATTAACGCGTATAGCGGAAGCGCGAAAGAATGCGTAATAAAATTACAAAGCATAATTAAAAGGAATTTAAATAATGCATAACATACATAAACGAATCAAGGGGTGTGCCCTTGATTCTCCCGGGCGTTCGGTGTATCTCATGTTCAATAAAACACAACATGGAGGCCATAGAATTGAAACCGAAAAATAAAATTAAAGAACCTACCCGGTTGTAGTTTTGTCTTTGTTTCGGCTACATGCATTGTTCCCCGTTTTGCACCAAGATCTCAAAGAAGAGACCCTCTAAATCATCTCACTCGCTCCACCGGAAAGCAAACAACCCTTGTGCTAGCAAGAAATTATTTGGGGAGAAGAGACATCAATACACGCTATGAATTAACGCAATCAATGTCTCTTATGTTCTTAACTTGAATAAATAAAGAAGAACAAAGTAGTATTCTTGGAGAAAAGAAGAGGGGATGGACGAAAATTTGAGGGAGAATTGAGAGATGAGAGTTGTAGAGAATACTAGGTGTGAGTGTGTGTTTTTTGAGTATTTATAGAAGATGGAATTTCCTATTCCTTCTCAAACTCTTCCAAAGAGACACACTTTGACAAGGATTTTGACCTAGTCAAATCCTAGTCAAATTAGGCTTCGATTAAGTCAAATTAATCATGGCTCTTCATCTCATCATTCTCTAGATCAAATCTTGTCCATCCATTTTGATGGGCTTTATGGAATGGGCCTATTTAATTCTAAATTAAATATTCCCATAGACTTTATATTAAATCATATTTAATATACTAAGCCCATTAATTAATTAATGGAAAGGACTTATTTAATTCTAAATTAAATAGTCCCATGGACTTTATATTAAATACTATTTAATATACCAAGCCCATTAATTAATTCCAGAGAATGGGATTATTTAATTCTAAATTATATAGTCCCATGGACTTTATATTAAATCCTATTTAATATACCAAGCCCACTAATTAATTAATTCACCCTTTTAATCTAATTAAAAGGAAAGCCCATGCTTTATAAAATTCATAAATCTAATTTATGAACTCAAGCCCGATTATTCCAAATAATTCATCGAGGCTTGAATCCCCAAAAAGTATAATTTAATTCCATTAAATTAAACCTTCTCCCGAAATTAATTCCAAATTAATTCCCTTTCATTTGGTGTAGCGGGTGTGACTCTTTAGGTTCACCTTTCAGCTAGACTTGGACCTACCTTTTGTTATTTCATAACCAAAGTAGTCCGTTACCATGGGTGGCCATCTAGCAACGGTCCATGGCACTAAAAGACTAGGTGAATTTATGGTGTGAACATTTAGGCTCCGAGTTATACGCAGGTGCGGTCCTACCGACGCTCGATATGTACGGGTACGGTCCTACTGTCGCCTGTCTCCCGGCCTTTAGTCTAGGGGTCGGTTCCCATCCTTGACTTGGCAACTATGCATAACGCTCGAGATAGGTTTAACTCGACGTAGGAAATCCTTTCCCACTACATCAAGTGCTATGGCCATAGACTTTGTGAGTCTAAACCATCTCCGAACGCATAGGAGATCTTGCTGTCATATCCTTTGACAGGGGACAGATCCTACCTTGGAATTCACCGTTCTTACATACTCCGACTGCACTGGACGAGGCTTATGATGACCATGTAATATAACCGATCAAATTTCACCATATCCAAGATACAGTCTTAGTATGTAGGGGACTGTCGTGATCCTCAAGTCCGAGGACTAACCCCGTACTCGGAATCGGGAATACAAGTCATACCGACCAAGCCTGAGTGGCTTCCATATGACGATTCCCGCGAGTCACCTCAGTCGGCCGCTCCCCAGCAGGCCGAACCACTAACACTGCTTAGACGATCCTCGTCACCCGTCGATGAAACACGACAGCAGATGCTTAGTGCAAGTCTCAAATGGATTCTCGATGCCCTGTCTCGAGATTCCTTTGACTTTGAGTATTTCAGACTGATTCGGCGAAACTGATTTCATGAACCTACCTCCAAGCATAGTTTCAATTTCCCGAAATGTTATTTCAGTCTGTGGGTGTTTGTTGTGACATCTTAACGATGTAAGCAGTAAGTACAACAAACTCTTGCCTATGAATCCTTACTACATTCATTAACATAATATTACTTGTTCATAGATTGACGAATGGTTCTCAGAACAGCCAATACCATTGACTTTCTGGTCACCTATTCTAACAGTAATGAGAGTAGATAGGATTGGTGAGGTTTTAATTTTAACAAGCAATTGGAGTCGGAGACCCCAAGGAGGAGCATCAAGGCGTGAAACAAGAAGCACTTCAAGGCCCATTGGAATGACAATGGGTATATTATTATTGTAATAATTTAGGACCACCCTAGACAGACCATAGACTCACTGCGGGCTCAGTCGGTCGCATAGGTCAGGCTTGGGATCATCCTAACAGGGGTATGCTATGTTTTATGCATGCAGCGTATTTATTTATCGCTTTAAATATTGGATATTTATGCATGCTAAAACACCATAATGTGATGAGGTCTCGGTGACACTCAAACTCTCATTTGGTTGGACCAAATTAAATATTAGGCCCATAACGGACTTGGATTAAAATGGCATTTTGATCTGTCCGAGCCTTCCATCCACAGTAATGTGGTGAGGAAGCTACCACTACCCAAGTATGGTCTCACGAGTCGTGGTACACTTGGACTAGGGGAAAGCTGCACCATTATTGTGAACAAAAAGACTGCGCTTGCGGTTTTCCTGTCTCACGAGTCGTGGGGGGCGATAGTTTGAGGCATGATTTGGTTGATGGGTCGGGCCCAACACTGAGTAACATGGTTCGCTTGGAGTCCTTGGAATCATATGAATAGGTGAGGCAAAATATCTTGGGAATCTCATTGGATGAGAATGATATTGGATATCTCCCACGAGGTCTTCTTCATGTGAATCATAAAAGCGGGGCATGGAGATTACGCTTGTGGATCCCAAGCCCACTAGGAAATGGTTTCCCGAAACTCTACTTGAGAGTGGCGGACTTTCGTATAAATAGTGGGAGGGTTAAAGACTAAAAGACCAAGTCTTCAACTTGAACAATAATATTACCATCATCTGCTAATTTCTGCTTTACATTTTCATTAATGTAGATATGTCTAAGAACCCGTTAACCATGATTCTCGAGACTAACAAATTCAACGGAACGAACTACTCGGACTGGCTGAGAAACCTGAGGATTGTCCTCGGTTTCAAGAACCAAGGCTACGTCTGGACGAGCCGCCACCGAGCGACTTACCGGAGGGGTCCAGGCCTGAAGAACGTTTGACGTTCGAGAAATGACATGAGGACAACCCGAAAGTACGCAGTATCATACAGGCTTCGATGTCTAACGACATCCAGAAGCAGTATGAGAGGCTGGACAACGTCTTCGCCATAATGCTCCGCATGAACGAGGTTTATGCGGTTCCGGATAGGCATATTAGATATGCCGCCACAAAAGTATTCTTTGGCACCAAGCTTGCTGAAGGAGCGTCCGTACAAAGTCATGGGGTCAAGATGCTCTCCCTAGTGGAGAAACTCGAGGACCTTAAAGTTGGACTTAACAATGACACGTACATTGACGTGATCCTCCAGTCGCTTCCTCCATCCTATGACCCGTTTGTTGTAAACTACAATATGAACGGACTTGAGAAGTCTATTCATGAGTTGATCAACATGCTGGTCCAATACGAGGCAACGACCCACAAGTCGGCGCCGGCGGTATTGATAGGAGAGGTTTCGACCTCCAAGGCGAATGGCAAGAGGGCCGAACCCTGGAAGAGGAAGAAGGGCAAAGTGAAGACGGTTTGCGGCCCCTGCTACCGCTCCGGGCGTCCCTGTTGCTCCGGTTGGACTGAGCAAAGGGAAAGGAAAGGCCAGTGGTTCTCAGCGGTCCAAGGCAAATGATGTCTGTATGCATTGCTACGAGAAAGGGCATTGGAAGAGGGAGTGCCCACAACTCTTCTCCAACCCAGGTGTGTTTGTGGTTGAAGTAAATATGATTACTAATTCTGCTTCATGGGTATTGGATACCCGGTGTGGTGCTCACATCTACAATGATTTGCAGGCACTGCAAAGAAGCAGAAGGCTAACCAAGGATGAGATGATCCTGAGGCTAGGCGATGGCAAGGCTGTTGCTGCGGAGGCCATGGGATCACTAGAGTTAGCCATTAGTAGTCATGTTAGGATTGTACTGAACGACTGTTTCTATGTACCTAGCATGATTAAAAACATTATTTCCATCCCGGTCCTTGATAAGGAGGGATGTGAATTTACCATCAATAAAAATGTTTTTTTCATTATTAAAGATGGTATTTCTCATCTGCTTGGTACATTGGTCAACGGTCTGTACATGCTTCAACAGTCTAATTGGATTATGACTGCAAAACACAAACGAAAACGTGATGATCATAATAACCCACAGATATGGCATGCGAGGTTAGGTCATATCTCTAAAGATAGTATAAGAAGGTTGGTGGACTCAAAGAGTCTAGAAATAGACGATTTGGACAACCTACCGACCTGTGAATCCTGTTTGAAGGGAAAGATGACCAAGAAACCCTTTGTTGGACAAAGTACGCTAGCCAGTGGTCTGTTGGATTTGATCCATACGGATGTCTGTGGCCCACTAAGTACTCAGGATAGAGGTGGGTACTCGTACTTCATAACCTTTACCGATGATCACTCACGGTATGGTTATGTTTACCTCATGAGGTATAAGTCTGAAGCCTTTGGAAGGTTTAAGGAATACAGACTCGAAGTAAAGAACCAAATCGGTTGAAAGATCAAAGCCCTTCGGTCGGACTGAGGTGGAGAGTATTTGAGTGGTGAGTTTACTGATTATCTAAAAGAGAATGGGATTCTCTCTCAGTGGACCCCTCCTAGAACACCAAAGCTTAATGGTGTGTCTGAAAGGAGGAATCGGACCTTATTGGACATGGTCCGATCCATGATGAGTTTTACCGACCTCCCCCTTTCCCTCTGGGGTTACGCTCTTGAGACGGCGGCCAAAGTTTTGAACTTGGCGCCATCTAAGACGGTATCCCAGACGCCATATGAGATATGGCATGGCAAGGCTGCCTCCTACAAATACTTGAAAGTGTGGGGTTGCCTCGCATATGTCAAGAGATTAACGGGAGATAAACTGGACTCGAGGTCTAGTTTATGCAGGTTCATCTGCTATCCGAAAGAAACTACGGGGTATTATTTCTATGATCCCTCCGAGCAAAAGGTTTTTATCTTGCGAAACGCAGTGTTCTTTGAAAAGGGTTTTGCATCGGATCTCGATGCGAAGAGGTGCTCCTTGAGGAATCAAGTGAGGCACCCTATGAGGCGGCAGTGACATCTGAGCCAGTAGTTCCCACTGATATTCTTCCAGTCCTCCGTAAGTCGGCCAGAGTATCCCATGCACCTGATAGGTATGGATTTCTGGGCCTGATCGGTCAGTTGGATAATGATCCAAAGACGTACGGAGAAGCAATATCGGACATCGATTCAGATAAGTGGCTTGAGACCATGAAATCCGAGATGGACTTGATGGGTACAAACAAGATTTGGACCTTAGTAGACCCACCCAAAGGGGTAAAGCCCGTAGGGTGTAAATAGGTCTACAAACGTAAGCTTGGAGCTAAAGGGGAGGTTACAACCTTCAAAGCCAGGCTTTTGGCGAAAGGTTACACTCAGCGACCCGGGGTCGATTTTGAAGAAACCTACTCGCCCGTAGCAATGGCCAAGTCCATTCGGATTCTTCTTGCCATAGCAGCATGGTATGACTATGAAATATGGCAGATGGACGTGAAAAACAACCTTCCTCAACGGTTTCGTAGAGGAAAGATCTATATGGATCAGCCGGAAGGTTTCACAACTGTTGGAGAAGAGCAGAAGGTCTGCCGTCTCCAAAGGTCCATCTATGGCCTCAAACAAGCTTCCCGAAACTGGAACATACGTTTTGATGAAGTCATACAGGGATATGATTTTATCAAGAGCGAGTATGATCCTTGTGTATACAAGAAGATTAGTGGGAGCTCAGTTGCGTTTCTAGTGCTTTACGTGGATGACATCTTGCTCATTGGGAATGATGCTAAGATGTTGGGTACCACTAAAGTTTGGTTGTCAACGCAATTCTTTATTAAGGATATGGGCGAGGCATCCTACATCCTTGGCAACAAGATCTACAGGGATAGAGCTAGAGGGATGTAATCCTCAGACTTGAGGGATCATGTTGCGTACACATGACGGTTGTATCTTGGATCTGGCGAGAGGTAATCATTCTGTAAGATGATTATTAGAAGCCTTGTCTAGTGCAGTCAGAATGTGTAGTGAGGATGGTGGATTCCAAGAAGAGGATCCGTCCCCTGTCAGTATGTGATAGAGGTATCTCCTATGCACTCGGAGACACGTTCATGCTGTTTGAAGCTGTGGCCACAGTGGTTGGTCGAACAGGGAATGGTTTCCTGTGTCGACGCAATGAAGCATGCGTGGTCTCGATTATTAAGCATAGACGCCTAGTCAAGGATGGGAACCGATGCCCAATTCCATACCCTAGACTAAGGCCGGGAGACGGTAGATGGAAGGATGGTACCCGTACGGAATCGGCGCCTAAATGTTCACGCCAATTCACCTAGTCTCTAGTGCCATGGACCGTTGTTAGATGGCCACCCATGGTAACGTGCCCTTGTGGGACATGGGCCCAAGTCTAGCTGAGGGTGAACCTAAAGGGTCACACACAAATCACCAAGTAGGTTGAGAGATCGACTTGGAGTCAATCTAGAAGGATAAAATAAGTAATTGGATTACTTAAGGGAAAGTCCATAGGATGGACGGGCCGATATTGTATCGGGCCTTCATTTAATCGGTAAATTAGATTTTCGATTAAATATGGAAAGTTGAGACGTTGGATCTTTTAATTGGATTAAAAGATCAACGAGAATAATTTAAATGGACATGAAATTGGATTTAATGTTGGGTTCGTCATAATTGGATTACGAGAAAACCCGGTCCGTTAAATTTACTCGAGAGGAGAAATAATTCCTATTTTGGAATAGGAAGAAGTTGGACTTCTTCCCTTATTTAAACATGGCCGACATGCTCCCTTGGAGGAAGCAAAATCAGCCATGTTTCATGCTAGGTGGTATGTTGACTTATCTCTTTTGGAAAGAGACAAATCAACTCCAATCAAGCTCTTCCCTTTTGCTATGATTTGATCATACCATAAATTTTGGTAGGCTTGATTGAAGAATTGATGGTGATTGATTGGAATGAATCTAGACATCCTTGGATGAACCTAGACACATTCCAATAATCACATTAATTATGTATATATATTAGAATATACAACACCAAGCATAAGTGATTCATTATTCATCTTTTTCTAGGAAAAAGAGAAGACAAAAATCCCTCTCCTCTCTCTCAACTCTCGGCCTCTCTCTCTCTCTCACACTTGTGTTGTTCACTTGATTTTGAATCAAGAAGAAGAACAAAGTAAGTTTAAGAGAGCACTAATTTATAGTGTGCTTCTCTTAAACCGATTCCTTCTTAAACCCATTCTTTTCTAGGAAGGAGACGTGTGTTTCTTCCGGTGTGGTGTGGATCACCTTTGGAGAATCCATACGTTTGGATTTCTTGAGCACTCCGGAGAAGGAACAACGCAAGTAGCCGGGAGCATACGCTAAACAATCGAAGGTAAAAGTCTCCTTACGCTTTGATTGATTTATTGTATATATCTATGCCCTATGTGCTTAAATATATGTTTCTAATATTTACACATTCTACATCGAACCCCCGGTTGAGCACCCAAGGGTACACCCCTTGGGATTCGTTTATTTAAATTTGATTTAAATTTACGCACTTTTCTCGCTTTCTCGCTTCCGCTAGCGCTCCCGGGCGGATCAGCTTGTCCTTCACAAGATCGTCAGAAAAAGTTATGTTGACAAACATCGAAGGGAGATGGAATATGAAATTGGTGAGAAGGTCTTCCTGAAAGTATCTTCGTGGAAGGGAATTTTTAGGTTTGGCAAAAAAGGAAAGTTAAGTTCGAGGTATATTGGACCGTATGAAATTATTGAAAGAATCGGACCACTAGCGTATCGACTACGTTGCCAGCAGAGTTGTCACGGATACATGATGTTTTTCATGTTTTGATGCTACGACGATATCGATCGGATCCTAGCCATGTCATCCGTGAACAAGAAATAGAAATTTCTGAGGAATTGACGTACGTGGAAGAGCCAACAAAAATTTTGGACAGAAGTGTAAGAAAATTGAGAAATAAGGAGATACCTATGGTAAAAGTGAGATGGAGTCATCATTCTCCAAGAGAAGCCACTTGGGAGGTTGAGGAGCATATGAGAGAGAAGTACCCTTATTTATTCCATTACACGGGTAAGTTAGTTAAATTTCGAGCCGAAATTTTTATTAGGAGGGGGAATTGTGATGTCCCTAGATTTTTAATACTTAATTGATAGACTAAATAGTAATTATTAAGAAAATTGAATTTAATTATAAGTTATAGGTTGAAATTATAAATAATATAACTTGAAGGGACTAAATTGGAACTTTATAAAATTTTTGGGGTGACATTATATAAATTTAGAAATTAGGGGTATAGATTAAGAATTTTATAAAATAGTTATTAATGTACACACACATATGTAATATAGTAATAAAAAAAAGTGACTTTGACGATGAAAATGTGATGGCACGTGGCTTCTTTTAGCCTTTTCAATATATATATTAGATAAGCTGACCTAAAATATTTGGTACACATTAAGCAAACTTAAGCAATTATATTTTTTTTCGAAACCCGCGAATACAGATAAACATTTATTTTTTCAAAAATCTTAATTAATTTATATATTTATATCATTTCATTAGTGCATTTATTAAATATGATTCGTACTATCTAATTTACTATTTAATCGAAAAATTTAATGAGTTCGAGTAGTTATGTGACACCCCCAACGTAACTATACTTACTCATTACTAATCATTATACTCTTCGTAATTACATGTTGTCTTATAAGATTTTTTTTATTTAAAACTAATAAGATAAATCCTATTTTTATCGGTACAATATAAATCTATAAATATGTCTTAAGTAACGATAGGTATAATCAAAAGTTTATATTTACTAGGCCACAGATATACTCATGTACAAAACTCCAAAAAAGAGCTTCAGACTACTATAAAATTTTGAAATGCAAACCCGACAAAAGACTATAGTCATATAACTAGGACTTTTAGCTTCAGATGTCACGGTTGACCCACTGATTAAGGTCCTTGGCAGATTTTAAATTTGACGTAACTAGTCACCGTGATCTATCTCCGGAAAAATGTTGGCAAGAGATGAGTTGCCTACTCAATAAGTATAGCTAACCAGCCTATATACACGTAAATACAAGTCGTAACACAAACCAACAAGTATTCAATATACAATCACCACAAAAGTACAAAGTCATCAATTCCACAATCATGCATTAATCTACAGTACCATCTTACGATTCACAATTTATACTCTTGGGGCCCTGCTTACTCTAATTGGAGTACATCAGTCAATGGTTCTGCTGGCTATCATCATCTCAATCAACGTCATATCATATACAGCACAGGATACCCGTCGAATGTGATATCCCCACACTATCTGAGTGTGTAGCAATATCAGCACAGAACATCACAACGAACATGGCATCCCCATACTACCTCAGTGTGTAGCTATCAGCACAGGATATTCCCTACTACCCGGAATACCCCGATACCCTACGCGCCATGGTACCTAGCTTACATTCATTTTCTCATATGACATCTCAATCATATCATCATCAATCACATCATCATAAACCATTGACCATGTTCCCCAATTAGGTAAGTCATCTCTTTATCACAATTTAATGATATACTCATAATCGACTTCTTCGTTGAACATCATGCAACAGTAGAATATAATATAAGGCAATCATCCGTCAATCTATATATTACATAATAATCACAAATAAACACATAGATACAACTTCACAGAATAACCACGTAATCCATATAAACATTTACAAATACCAACCATTGTTTATGACAAACAAGTATAATCATATATACTTATATAGATCCAATTAACTATACTTACCTCGATCCCAAAACGATTATGCTAGTAGAAGGAGTTGATTAGTCTTCTACTTTATCCCCGTGTCCTATAATACGTTATAAATGTATATCAATATATATTAAAAATAACGTAAATTACGAATGATATTACTAAATATATGCGTATATTTTATACCAATCTTTTAGTATTTCATTTATATTAAAATTCAAACCTTCGGTCCTTTTTCGTCTAAATATTAAACACTATAAACTTCCCCCGTATATATCTAATTTATCAATTAAATCATAAGAGCTTATTTCATCAAACTCCTCACATTTTTATAACTATCGTTATCTATAACATCTCTAAATGAAATTATTCCAAATATCCCATATTTCTTTTTAATAAATACCATAGTTTTCAAATATAATTTCCTAACATTTCTCAAATATAATTCCCTAGTATTCCTATTAATTTCTACAATTTCTTCACTATAATAATAATTGTTTAAACACTAATATACACAATTATGTATTTGGTTAATAAACCCGATGAATTTGAATAGTCCACTATAACAACTACTAAATCTAATAGGTTATATAAATTTTAAGTTATTAGCTATAATATTCCAGTCCAATTAAATATATACCCGAACACTAATTTATATAAATACTCAAATTCAATAAATTTTTTGATTAAATAGTAAATCGAATAGTACAAATTATATTTAATAAATGCACTAATTAAATAGTATTAATATAATAATTAATTTATAATTTATAGTAAAATTTTACTAACCTGTTTTGCATCCAAGATTAACACTTTTGAGTGTGTGTGAATGGTGTGTTTAAATCTTGTGTGTTTGTTTTTCTTAACTAGCAAGTTAATAATGTATATTTTAATATATGAGGTTTGATTTGGTAGGCAGCCACCTGCTGCACATTAGTTTTTTTTGTATTTTTTTTTATTAAAATTGCAATTTGATCCCCCAAACTTCTATATATATGTAACTTGACCACAAATATTTAATAAGGTCTCAATTTAGTCCCTTCAAGTTTTAATATATTTATAATCTCAACCTATGACTTATAATTAAATTTATATTTCTTTAATAATGACTAATTAGCCCCTCAATTATGAAAAAGAATCTATGGACGTGTCAATTCTCCCCTCCTAATAAAAATTCCGTCCTCGAAATTTAACTAACTTACCCGTTTAATGGAATAAATAAGGGTACTTCTCTCTCATATGCTCCTCAACCCCCAAGTGGCTTCTCTTGGGGAGTGATGACTCCACCTCACCTTTACTATTGGTATCTCTTTATTTCTCAATTTCTTTATGTTTCTGTCCAAAATTTCTATTGGCTCTTCCACATATGTCAACTCGAAAATCTTTATTTCCGGTTCATGGATAACATGGCTAGGATCTGATCGATATCGTCGTAGCATTGAAACATGAAACATATCGTGTATCTGCGACAACTCTGCTGGCAGTGCTACTCGATACGCTAGTGGTCCGATTCTTTCAATAATTTCATACGGTCTAATATACCTCGGACTCAACTTTCCTTGCTTGCCAAATCTCAATATTCCCATCCATGGAGATACTTTCAGGAAGACCTTCTCACCAATTTCATATTCCATCTTCCTTCGATGTTTATCAACATAACTTTTCTGACAATCTTGGGCTGCTTTCAAACACTTCTTAACTGTCTGTACCTTCTCCATCGTTTGTCGTACCAATTCCGGCCCTTCTAGCTGTTACAATCCCTCAACATCCCAACATATTGGACTTCGACATTTTCTTCCATATAAAGCTTCATATGGGGCCATACCAATACTAGAATGAAAACTGTTGTTATATGCAAACTCCATCAAAGGTAAGTAGTCATCCCAGTTGCCCTTGAACTCCATTACACAAGCCCTCATCATATCTTCCAGAGTCTAAATCGTTCTTTCGGGCTGTCCATCTGTCTGAGGATGAAATGCAATTTCGTGCCTAACGCCCTTTGTAAGCTTCCCCAAAAACGTGAGGTGAATCGAGTATCTCTGTCTGAACAATAGATATAGGCACACCATGTAGCCTCACAATTTCGAAAATCTACAACTCAGCTAACTTATCCAGAGAGTCACTTTGTCGTACAGGCAAGAAATGAGCTGATTTCGTCAGTCTATCCACAATTACCCAAATAGCGTCAAGCTTTCTGAGCGTACGGGGCAACCCTACAAGAAAATCCATAGTGATCTTCTCCCACTTCCACTCTGGTATAGATAAAGGTTGAAGTTTACCTGTCGGCGCCTGATGTTCTGCCTTTACCTGCTGACAAGTCATACATTTAGCCACAAATTCTGCCACATCTTTCTTCATTGTCTGCCACCAGTAATATGGTCTTAAGTCTCGATACATCTTTATAGTACCAGGGTGCATCGCATATGGTGCATTGTGAGCTTCCCTCAAAATCTCTTCCCATAATCCATCCACATCAGGTACACAAACTCGTCCTCTATTCACTATCACTCCATCAACCCTTACTGAAAAATTTGGTTTCTTACCTTGTTTCATCCTCTCCAGCATCTGTAATAAGAAAGGATCTCGTGTCTGCGCTTCTATAATTGTGTTCATAAGGTTTGGCTTAAGCTGCAAGGTTGCTAACAAACCTGTTATCTATCCACCTCCAATTTCGTATTCAGAGATCTCATTTCCAATAGCAATGTCATATTATGACTCCCCAAACAAGCTAAAGTGCTTGAAATCTTTCTACTTATTGCATCTGCTACTATATTTGCTTTCCCCCGATGATAATCAATAGTACAATCATAATCCTTTAACAACTCTATCCATCTTCTTTGTCTCAAATTTAACTCCTTCTACGTTAAAATATATTTCAAACTCTTATGGTCGGTAAAGATCTGAAATTTTTCGCGATATAAAAAGTGCCTCCAAATCTTCAATGCATGCACAATCACTGCTAATTCCAATTCAATTCATGAGTCCTTAGCTGGCGAGATGCATAAGCAATCACCTTCCCATCTTGCATCAATACACACCTCAAACCCTGTCTGGATACATCTGTATGCACCACATATCCCCCACTACCAGATGGTAAAACCAAAATATCGGAGTCGATGTCAATCTTTTCTTTAGCTCATCAAAACTTTGCTGACATTGTCCAGTCCAATGGAATGGTGCCCCTTTCCTCAATAACTTCGTCAAAGGACCTGCAATTATGGAAAAGCCCTTAACAAAATGCCTGTAATACCCAGCTAATCCCAAGAAACTTCGAACTTCAATCGTATTTTTCAGTACTCTCTATTCCGTAATAGCTTTCACCTTTGCAGGGTCAGGCATAACCCCATCACCTGATATCACATGCCCTAGGAAAAGCACTTGGTTTACCCAAAATTTACACTTGCTTAACTTAGCATACAACTGTTTTTCTTTCAAAATCTGCAACACTATTCTCAAATGTTGTTCATGCTCCTCTCTATTCCTCGAATACACCAAGATGTCATCTATAAAGACAATCACAAACTGATCCAGGTACTCTTGGAATTACGATTCATTAATTCCATGAACGCTGCCGGTGCATTTGTTAACCCAAATGGAATCACCAGGAACTCATAATGACCATAAACGACTACGAGAAGATGTTTTTGGTATATCTTTCTCTGCTATCCTCAACTGCCAATACCCAGACCTCAAATCAATGTTTGAAAATATTATAGCCCCCTTCAACTGGTCTAGCAAGTTATCAATTCTCAGTAACGGATATTTATTCTTCACTGTCACCCTATTCAATTGGCGGTAATTGATGCACAACCTCATAATACCGTCTTTCTTTTTCACAAATAATACTAGTGCTCCCCACGGTGAAATACTTGGTCTGATAAAACCCTTTCTCCAATAATTCTTCTATTTACTTTTTAAGTTCTTGTAATTCCACTGGCGCCATTCTATACGGTGCAATAGAAATTGGGGCAACTCCTGGGAGAGTTTCTATAGTAAAGTTCACTTCCCTATGCGGTGGCAAACCTGGTAGGTCATCAGGAAACACTTTAGGAAAGTCTCTCACTACAGGGATTTCTTCCAGTGCGGGACTACTCTTCTCGGTATCTATCACATAGGCTAAATATGCCTCACCTCCTTCTAACATCAATCGTCTCGCCTCATTGGCTAATATCACACAAGCTGGCACTACTTGTCGGTCCCCTACAAATACTACTTTTGGCTTATCAGAATATTCAATCACGACTTCTTTCTTATAACAATAAACCACTGCCTTATGTCATGCTAACCAGTCGATCCCCAAGATTACATCAAACTCTTTCAAGTCCATCACTATCAGAACTACAGGTAAATTTATGTCACCAATCCTCACTAAACTCCCTTTTTTAACACTATCCACTATCACACCTCCTCCCACAGGCAAATGAACCATCAAATTATATCCCAAAGGCTAGTCTCACCAGGTATTTTAGATGCAAGTTCTGATGATATGTAAGAATGCGTAGAGCCAGGATCAATCAAAATATAAGCCTCAACATCAAATAATAAAATCGTACCTAAAATCACGTCATTCGAGGCTGGAGCTTCTTCCCTAGTCATGTTATATATTTTTGCTTGAGTTTGTCCCTGAGCTATTTGTGCTCCGGCCCTAGTCATACTCCCACCAAAAATATGGTCACCATCTCTGTTACCAGTACCTCTGCCCCTACTTTTGCATCTACCTATCTCAGCTCCTCGGTCACTACTCCTGGTACTGCTTTGACTGTGTGTATCGCTGGATGCACTTCCACCTACATCTGTAATCTTACTAGGACAATCCCTAGATGTGTGTTCTCTACCCCTACAATTATAACAAGTACGGACTGTAGCATCTTGTCTCCAACATGGTCCCAAATGTCGCCTCCCACAAGTAGAACAACTCGGTATAAAGGCTAACCCTCAGCCATAACTCTGTTCAGTTCCCCTACCTGATCCAATAGAGGGAAAACTAGATGAACTGCGTTCTGTCGATCCCCTGTTGAAGCCCACTGATCCCCCAAATCTCGATCTACTACTTCCTCGAAAAGCGGAGCCACTACGTGTTAGAATAGGTGACCAGAAAGTCAATGGTATTGGCTGTTCTGAGAACCATTCGTCAATCTGTGAACAAGTAATATTATGTTAATGAATGCAGTAAGGATTCATAGGCATGAGTTTGTTGTACTTACTGCTTGCATCGTTACGATGTCACAACAAACGCCCACAGACTGAAATAACATTTCGGGAAATTGAAAACTACGCTTGGAGGTAGGTTCATGAAATCAGTTTTCGCCGAATCAGTCTGAAATACTCCAAGTCAAAGGAATCTCGAGACAGGCATCGAGAATCCATTTGAGACTTGCACTAAGCATCTGCTGTCGTGTTTCATCGACGGGTGACGAGGATCGTCTAAGCAGTGTTAGTGGGTCGGCCTGCTGGGGAGCGGCCGACTGAGGTGACTCGCGGGAATCGTCATATAGAAGCTACTCGGGCTTTGGTCGGTATGACTCGCATTCCGGTTCCGATAGTACGGGATTAGTCCTCGGACTTGAGGATCACGGCAGTCCCCTACATACTAAGGCTGTATCTTGGATCTGGTGAAATTTGACCGATTATATCACATGGTCATCATAAGCCTCGTCCGGTGCAGTCGGAGTATGTAAGAACGGTGAATTCCAAGATAGGATCTGTCCCCTGTCAAAGGATATGACAGCAAGATCTCCTATGCGCTCGGAGATGGTTTAGACTCACAAAAGTCTATGGCCATAGCACTTGATGTAGTGGGAAAGGATTTCCTACGTCGAGTTAAACCTATCTCGAGCATTATGCATAGTTGCCTAGTCAACGATGGGAACCGACCCCTAGACTGAAGGCCGGGAGACAGGCGACAAGTAGGACCGTACCCGTACGTATCGAGCGTCGGTAGGACCGCACCTGCGTATAACTCGGAGCCTAAATGTTCACACCATAAATTCACCTAGTCTCTAGTGCCATGGACCGTTGCTAGATGGCCACCCATGGTAACGGACTACTTTAGTTGTGAAATAACGAAAAGTAGGTCCAAGTCTAGCTGAAAGGTGAACCTAAAGAGTCACACCCGCTACACCCAAATGAAAGGGAATTAATTTGGAATTAATTCCGGGAGAAGGTTTAATTTAATGGAATTAAATTATACTTCTTGGAGATACAAGCCTCGATGTATTATTTGGAATAATCGGGCTTGAGTTCATAAATTAGATTTATGAATTTTACAAAGCATGGGCTTTCCTTTTAATTAGATTAAAAGGGTGAATTAATTAATTAATGGGCTTGGTATTAAATAGGATTTAATATAAAGTCCATGGACTATTTAATTTGGAATTAAATAAAGTCCATTCCATTAATTAATTAATGGGCTTAGTATATTAAATAGGATTTAATATAAAGTCCATGGGACTATTTAATTTAGAATTAAATAATCCCATTCTATGGAATTAATTAATGGGCTTGGTATTAAATAGGATTTAATATAAAGTCCATGGACTATTAAATTTGGAATTAAATAAAGTCCATTCCATTAATTAATGGGCTTAGTATATTAAATAGGATTTTAATATAAAGTCCATGGGAATATTTAATTTAGAATTAAATAAAGCCCATTCCATAAAGCTCATCAAAATGGATGGACAAGATTCGATCTAGAGAATAATGAGATGAAGGGCCATGATTAATTTGACTTAATCAAAGCCTAATTTGACTAGGATTTGACTAGGTCAAAATCCTAGTCAAAGTGTGTCTCTTTGGAAGAGTTTGAGAAGGAATAGGAATTCCATCTTCTATAAATACTCAAAAACACACACTTACACCTACTATTCTCTACAACTCTCATCTCTCATCTCTCTCTCAAATTCGTCCATCCCCTTCTTTTTTCTCCAAGAATTCTACTTTGTTCTTCTTGATTTTATTCAAGTTAAGAACATAAGAGACATTGATTGCGTTAATTCATAGCGTGTATCGATGTCTCTTCTCCCCAAATAATTTCTTGCTAGCACAAGGGTCGTTTGCTTTCCGGTGGAGCGAGTGAGATGCTTTAGAGGGTCTCTTCTTGAGATCTTGGTGCAAAACGGGGAACAATGCATGTAGCCGAACGAAGACAAAACTACAACCGGGTAGGTTCTTTAATTATGGTTTTCGTTTCTAATTCTATGGCCTCCGTGTTGTGTTTTATTGAACATGAGATACACCGAACGCCCGGGAGAATCAAGGGCACACCCCTTGATTCGTTTATGTACGTTATGCATGATTTAAATTCCATTTAATTATGTTTTGTAATTTTTTATTACGCACTATTTCGCGCTTCCGCTATACGCGTTAATCTCCCGGGCCGATCCACCGATTTCTTTCAGTGGTATCAGAGCCCGGTTCGGTGTATAGGCCTAGAATTCTATGTGCTATGTGCGTTTAAGCATGATAAACGTGTTTTAATTTACGTTTATAGCATGTTTATCGTAGATATTTATTGGCGTTTAATTTTGCATGGGATTTTGGATCTTGGCTTTCTTGAATATGTATATACATGTTCTAGGGTTTAATTTATCTTGTGGTTCAGAAAAATTGCATGAAAAGTCGAAAAGGAGTGAAAAACGGCGAACCGGCAGCAGCACGCTGGCCGCGCGCACAGGGGCGCGGCCGGGCGCGCGTGCAGGCAGGGGCCTGCGCGCGCCCGGCCAGCGCGCCCAGCGTGTGCGGACAGCGCGCGCCTGGCCGGCCGGCTGTGCCGTTTTCCGTTTCTCTCCCGTTTTTGGCTCGTTTTTCAAAATTGTTTTTACTGAATTATTTTTATGATATTTTCTGCATTATTCTGAACCCGTTGACTTAGAATATTTATTTTTTTGAGATTTGGAATTTCCTAGAATAAATATTGCTTGGTTGATGAGGAAAGGGTTTCCTAACAAGATTTAATTTTTGCAATGGTTGCACCAATGATCAAAATTCATATGTGAAATTTCGCAATAATTTCTGCGTTTTATGATGTTGGACATCATGGTTATTTTATGGTTTGAGCATGAGTAGATCTTGACATGTATTGATATTGCACAAATTGTTGGATTTTTGGAATTCTTGAATAAATGGGCATATTCTTGAATTGTTGATTTTTGTGTTTCAGAAAATTCGATTTTTTTCTGTATAATTCTGGGAATTTTTCTGAATTAATTAACTTGGCGCATTTTAATTTTGGTTGAGATTTTATATTTCATAGAATTAATATTGCCTTGTTAATTATGGAAAAGGTTTTCCCAACAAAAATCGTTGTGCATAGGTTGCACTATTATCCAATGTTTGGTGTGGATATTTTACATGTAGTTTCTGCATTTATTTTTTATGGTATGGATTATCATGGATGTTGGTATAGCATATTTTACGTGGGATATGTATTTGTGCTATTTGTGTTAATTGATTTGACAAAGGATGATCACAAAGCCCCTAGACCGCATGTATGGATTATTTACATTTATTTGTTGGGTTGTGGCCTGTGTGCCTCTTTATTTTCCTCTCTGTCTCTCTTCTAGTGTCTTGGAATAATAAGGCTTTCTCGCTCCCTCCTAATGTACTCCCCCCAAATGTTTAATTGGGGTTTCTTATTTTATGATGTAATGAGAGTAGAATTAGTGGTGAGGTTTTATTTCTTTTTGTAAATAAAAAGCTGCAAGAGAAGAAAAGCCCAAGGTGTTGGAGGCCCATGGAGGTAGCCATCAGATGGCCCACGGAGGATCCATGGAGAAGAAGCCCGGTGTAGGCCCACGATGGAGAGCCCGAGAAGATAAAGAGGACTTATAAGGCCCATTGCATGTAATGGGTTATTGAATCTTGTAATAGTGTAGGGCCTACCCTTAGATTGACCATAGATCCACTGCAGGCTCAGTGGGTCGCATAGGTTTGGGCTTGTGATCATCCTACAGGGGCGTGCTAGGCTTTATTTTGCATGCGATGCGTATTATATGCTTATGATTATTCTATATGCTTTATGTATGGTTACATTCACGCTTAGAATATTTCTGCCATAACGCATCCAATGCAATACTTAATATGTGACGAGGTCTCGTAACTATCAAAACTCTCACTTGGTTAAACCAAGTTAAATATAGACCCTTAATAAATGGACTAGGACTCTGGGAGTCTGTTCAAGCCTTCCATCCATGGCAAAAGTGAGGAAGATCTTTTAGGTCGATAGCGTGGTCTCACGAGTCGTGGCACGACTATCGTGCTTAAAAGAAGCTGCACTTTGTCATGAACGATGAGTAGACTGCTGTTACCTGTCTCACGAGTCGTGGAGGTAGCAGTGAGTCTGTGAATCGGTTGATTGGGTCGGGTCTAACGCCCGAATAACGTGATTCGCTTTGGAGTCCTCGGGATCACGTGAAAGGGTGAGGCAATTATCTTGGGAATCTCGTGGAACGAGAATGGTATGGAATACCTCCCACGGGTTCTTTTCCCATGCGAATCGTAAAAGCGGGGTATGGGGAGATCGCTGTGGATCCCGAGCCCACTAGGAAAGGATTTCCCGAAAAACAACGTTTGAGAGTGCCGTGTTTTCGTAGAAATAGTGGGAGAGGTTAAGGACTAAAGACCGAGACTTAACCAAAATATTACTTCATTCTGCTTATTATTTTCTGTTTCATATATGTTGTGAATGTCTAAGAATCCACCAAACACATCACTAAGAGGCTCATTAAAAAGGAACCAATTACACGAATTGACTGCGAAATCTTAAGATGGTCTTAGATTTCCAGAACCTTAACTCACATACCGGAATGAGGACGTTCCTCAGCGCTTGCCGAAACGGTCGACAACTAAGGCAACGCTGGGCGTTCAAAAGTTGAAGGATGACCACCGGCAAGTAGGATATAATGATGTTGGCTCAAACTATGCTTCGTTTGCATCATGTCTATATGGTCTTGGACCAGCATGTGGGTAAAATGCAACGAAGGCATATTTGGAGCTAAGATGACGGAAGGGATGTCGGTACAAAGAACATGGAGTGAGTGATGATGCAATCCCTAGTGGAGAAGCTCAAAAGACCTCCACGTCAGTCTTGAAAAGGAGACGTACATTGACATGATCCTTCAGTCTCTTCCTCCCTCCTACGAACCATTAATTATCAACATGAATGAGCTTAGAAAAGATCTTCATAGGTTGGTAATTATGTCGGTCTAGTACGAGGCAACGATTGCAAATCTGCGCCGTCGGTACTAGTAGGAGAGGCTTCAACCTCCATAGCGAAAGGCAAGGGTGCCAGACGCTAAAAGAGGAAGAAGGGTAAGGTAACATCAACTATTGCAGCACTTCAAGTGTTGTTCCTTTACAACACAAGGTGGAGGTAAAGGAAAGAGCAAAAGGTTCAAGCAGTCAAGTTCATAGATTCTAAGAACGTAAGCATTTACTGTCGTAAAGAGGGCCATTGGAAAGGGGAGTATTCTAAACCTCTCTCCAATATAGGTAAAATTTGATATTGAGTATTGACATGATCTCTATTTGGTATTTGATACCATTCCTATCACTAATCTGCAGGTGGTTTGCAGAAAGTGAATAAGGACTTAAAAGCCAAGAACAGTTCTAGGATTCAACAATGGCAAGGTCCATTGATGAAAAGGACTAGAGACTTGTTAGGCTCATAATCGTGATCATGTTAGGATAATATTAGGAATTACGTAACCTAGCATGATCAAAAGTATGTCTCTTTGTTGGACAAAGGTTTATTTACATACATATTTGATCAAACAAAATTATTGAATATTGATTCATGTTTGCTAGTACATAAATTCCTAAAATACCATCCCATAAAAGGTTTATGGATACTCAAAATTCAAATTATCTAAAATGGATTAATCAAGACCAACTTACAGATTTGGCATCTACAACAGCTAGGGCGTTTCTTCTTATTAAAAGATAAGAAAATTGGAAAGTTCGATGAATCTAGAAATAGATGATTCGAATCGACTAAATTTACAAGTCTTTTATGAAGAAGAAAGTCCGAAAGCTCTTTGTTGGACAAAGTAGGCTTGCCAAATAGTCTATTGGAAGGGAGCCAATAAGACAACTGTAGGTTACTAATACACAAGACCATAAGAGGGTTCAAAAGTCTAAAGGTCCCATAGGAGGTTTGGGTATTAGACTTAAGGAGGTGAACCATAAATGGTTGCAAAATTAAACCTGTTTCGATAGGATCGAAAAAGGCCGTGTATTTAGTGGAGCTCTTGAGCATCCAAGTTGAGAATAGGAATCCTCAATGAAACGTTTCCTGTAAAGGCCAAGTATGACGGTCTCTGATAAAGGGAACGATCGAATCTCGTTGGACGAAGATCGATCGAAGTTTCACCCAATTACCTTAGCCCATGTAGACGTAGACTCCAAATTGCCAACGTAAGGAACGTAACACTTTGCTAGGAGTCACGCACAAGGAGCCATAGTTTGGCAAGCCTGTGTCCCGACAAAGTCCTTGAGCATGTAGAAGGATCCTACATACGTCAAGGGACTAGTGGGAGACAAATTAGACTCGGTGTCTAATTTGTACAAGTTTACGACAGAATAATACTAACGTTACTTTAGAATCGCATTTCTTAAATTGATCATATTCCAAGTCCCCTTAAGAACGAACCCGAATGTCGTAAGAGGTACGAGTGATCGAGATATGTTCGGTCAAATTTGGATAGTAATCCAAATGACCTGCGGAACGTGATGTTGGACATCGTAGTAGGATTTATGGAGAGGAGCCATAGAATCCGCTAGGAAATTCAAAACAAGGTTTGAAACACCGCATAACTGGAATATTCGTTTTGACGAGCTCATACGGAGCATGACTCGGTCTTAAACGACGTAGGTGATCAGTGGGAGTAGAAATGGCGTTCCAAGTGTTTAAGTGTGTAATGTCTTGATTCATGGATGAATTCAAAGCATTAGGAATCACTAAAACACAAACCGTAACTCACGAAAATTCTCCATGACATTTTAGGGATCCCACATACATTTCATGAATTGAGCTTTTCAAAGACTCAGTCATGGTAGACTGATGAGAAAAACTCATATATGTAGAGGGACAAGTTGTTCGAGACTCAGTCATAGTAAGACTGATGAGAAAAAGTTGGATACTATGCATAAAGCATCAAGCCATTCAAGACTTAGTCACGGTGGACTAATGAGACGGCTTGGATGTTGAGTATCCCCTACGTCTTAACCCTAGGCAAACATATGATATGTTTACTCGGTGCATAGGAACCGATGGCTCAACATAAATCGGTAATGCACTGAGGGGTTGAAGACAGCAATCAAGAACGATCCTTAGTACCTGAATAAGGACTAAAGATGTGTTCATGATGCACCGTCTGTTGAGAGTTGCTTTGGAAGGCTAAAGTGATACTAGCTTCCAGAGCATAAGTGAAAACCAGTTAGTCTCAAAGGTATGCACAGTCAGGCCCAATGACGAGTGCATCGGATAGTGGTCACTGATGAAGACCACGTCCATAGGATGGACGTGGCGCCTAGCACGACCAAGCCATGTTCGCCTATATGGCAGGCAACTTGGCTATGGGAGTATTGGCACGAGATCTCATCACAAGATCCACGAAAATATTTTTAGACAACCACCATCTCTAGGAGGCAATGGTGGATAGAGGTAACACGGTTAGACCGTATTGCTTCGCAAGGAAATATAAGCGGACCCATAATACCTTAGTCGGTATCGTAGATTACTCATACTCAGAGGATTCTGAACAAAAGTGGGTAATTGACTTATTGGTCAAGTGGGAGATTGTTAGAATAGGTGACCAGAAAGTCAATGGTATTGGCTGTTCTGAGAACCATTCGTCAATCTGTGAACAAGTAATATTATGTTAATGAATGCAGTAAGGATTCATAGGCATGAGTTTGTTGTACTTACTGCTTGCATCGTTACGATGTCACAACAAACGCCCACAGACTGAAATAACATTTCGGGAAATTGGAACTACGCTTGGAGGTAGGTTCATGAAATCAGTTTCGCCGAATCAGTCTGAAATACTCCAAGTCAAAGGAATCTCGAGACAGGGCATCGAGAATCCATTTGAGACTTGCACTAAGCATCTGCTGTCGTGTTTCATCGACGGGGTGACGAGGATCGTCTAAGCAGTGTTAGTGGGTCGGCCGCTCCTGAGGTGACTCGCGGGAATCGTCATATAGAAGCTACTCGGGCTTGGTCGGTATGACTCGCATTCCCGGTTCCGATAGTACGGGATTAGTCCTCGGACTTGAGGATCACGGCAGTCCCCTACATACTAAGGCTGTATCTTGGATCTGGTGAAATTTGACCGATTATATCACATGGTCATCATAAGCCTCGTCAACGATGGGAACCGACCCCTAGACTGAAGGCCGGGAGACAGGCGACAGTAGGACCGTACCCGTACGTATCGAGCGTCGGTAGGACCGCACCTGCGTTATAACTCGGAGCCTAAATGTTCACACCATAAATTCACCTAGTCTCTAGTGCCATGGACCGTTGCTAGATGGCCACCCATGGTAACGGACTACTTTAGTTGTGAAATAACGGAAAGTAGGTCCAAGTCTAGCTGAAAGGTGAACCTGAAGAGTCACACCCGCTACACCAAATGAAAGGGAATTAATTTGGAATTAATTCCGGGAGAAGGTTTAATTTAATGGAATTAAATTATACTTCTTGGAGATACAAGCCTCGATGTATTATTTGGAATAATCGGGCTTGAGTTCATAAATTAGATTTATGAATTTTACAAAGCATGGGCTTTCCTTTTAATTAGATTAAAAGGGTGAATTAATTAATTAATGGGCTTGGTATTAAATAGGATTTAATATAAAGTCCATGGACTATTTAATTTGGAATTAAATAAAAGTCCATTCCATTAATTAATTAATGGGCTTAGTATATTAAATAGGATTTAATATAAAGTCCATGGGACTATTTAATTTAGAATTAAATAATCCCATTCTATGGAATTAATTAATGGGCTTGGTATTAAATAGGATTTAATATAAAGTCCATGGACTATTAAATTTGGAATTAAATAAAGTCCATTCCATTAATTAATGGGCTTAGTATATTAAATAGGATTTTAATATAAAGTCCATGGGAATATTTAATTTAGAATTAAACAAAGCCCATTCCATAAAGCCCATCAAAATGGATGGACAAGATTTGATCTAGAGAATGATGAGATGAAGGGCCATGATTAATTTGACTTAATCAAAGCCTAATTTGACTAGGATTTGACTAGGTCAAAATCCTAGTCAAAGTGTGTCTCTTTGGAAGAGTTTGAGAAGGAATAGGAATTCCATCTTCTATAAATACTCAAAAAACACACACTTACACCTACTATTCTCTACAACTCTCATCTCTCATCTCTCTCTCAAATTCGTCCATCCCCTTCTTTTTTCTCCAAGAATTCTACTTTGTTCTTCTTGATTTTATTCAAGTTAAGAACATAAGAGACATTGATTGCGTTAATTCATAGCGTGTATCGATGTCTCTTCTCCCCAAATAATTTCTTGCTAGCACAAGGGTCGTTTGCTTTCCGGTGGAGCGAGTGAGATGCTTTAGAGGGTCTCTTCTTGAGATCTTGGTGCAAAACGGGGAACAATGCATGTAGCCGAACGAAGACAAAACTACAACCGGGTAGGTTCTTTAATTATGGTTTTTCGTTTCTAATTCTATGGCCTCCGTGTTGTGTTTTATTGAACATGAGATACACCGAACGCCCGGGAGAATCAAGGGCACACCCTTGATTCGTTTATGTACGTTATGCATGATTTAAATTCCATTTAATTATGTTTTGTAATTTTTTTATTACGCACTATTTCGCGCTTCCGCTATACGCGTTAATCTCCCGGGCCGATCCACCGATTTCTTTCACTACGTGCAAAACTTCCACCTCCTGCTAAAAATGAACGGCCGGTGCCCCTCTTGGTCGACCTACTGGACTCCCCTGTCAAATATGTTCACTTTCTCTTCTCTTCTCCCTTCTTCTTATCTTCAGTCATTGCCTCTTCCATCCGTACAGCTGACTCAACGAGAGTTTTAAAGTTTGTAATTCTGACTGCAAGACCCCGTTTTATCTCTGGGCGTAACCCCTGTTCAAATCGATAACATCGATCCTCTTGTGTCGCCACTGCTTCTGGTGCGTACTTGGCTAATGCAGCAAAACGAATCTCATACTCAGCCACTGTCTGATCATCTCCTTGTACAAAGTTTAGAAATCCCATCTTCTTCTTGTCTTGGTACATCTTAGGTCTATATTTATCATCAAACTCTTTCTGAAATTCTGCCCAAGTTATCTCTCGTAGCTCATATGCCCTCTTCATCGACCTCCACTAAATAAGTGCATTCCCTGTGAATAAAGAAACAACGTACTTAAGTCGATTTTCTGGAGTACAGTTCACCAAGTTCATCACATCCTCGGTCTTTTCCCACCATTTCTTAGTAACCTCTGGGTCTAAGGTATCTTCAAATTATGCAGCTCCATCTTTCTAATTCTCTCACAATTACGGTCAACTATAAGAACCGCTTGTGCTGGCACTGGGGCTGGTACATGTACCTGTGCAAGAAATTGTGCTTGGGCTTGGGCCTGGAACTGGAAAGCCATTTGGAGGATCTGTGCATACTCTGGTGGTAACCCTACCGCTGGAGCACCACCAGGAGGAATTGGAGCATTGACACCAACACCTCTTGACCTATCCCAACTCCACCTGCACTTGCAGGTGCAACGGAGCCCTCTGTGGACTCCACTGACACTCTACTAGCTACTAGGTCAGCATGTTCACTTTGAGAAGCCATCCTACATTAAGCAATCTAATTATTAAACACATCCGATAGTCAACTTATCACCCTAAAAACGTAGACCTGCTCTGATACCACCCAATGTGACACCCCCAATGTAACTATACTTACTCATTACTAATCATTATACTCTTTCGTAATTATAAGTTGTCTTATAAGATTTTTTTTTTTATTTAAACTAATAAGATAAATCCTATTTTTATCGGTACAATATAAATCTATAAATATGTCTTAAGTAACGATAGGTATAATCAAAAGTTTATATTTACTAGGCCACAGATATACTCATGTACAAAACTCCAAAAAAGAGTTTCAGACTACTATAAAATTTGAAATGCAAACCTGACAAAAGACTAGAGTCATATAACTAGGACTTTTGGCTTCAAATGTCACGGTTGACCCACCTATTAAGGTCCATGGCAGATTCCAAATTTGACGTAGCTAGTCATCGTGATCTACCTCCTAAAAAATATTGGCAAGGGATGAGTTGCCTACTCAATAAGTATAGCTAACCAGCCTATATACACCTAAATACATGTCGTAACACAAACCAACAAGTAGTCAATATACAATCACCACAAAAGTACAAAGTCATCAATACCACAATCATGCATTAATCTACAGTACCATCTTAAAAGTCACAGTTTATACTCTTGGGGCCCTGCTTACTCTAATTGGAGTACATCAATCAATGGTTCTACCGGCTATCATCATCTCAATCAATGTCATATCATATACTGCACAGGATACCCGTCGAATGTGATATCCCCACAGTATCTGAGTGTGTAGCAATATCAGCACAGAACATCACAACGAACATGGCATCCCCACACCACCTCAATGTGTAGCTATCAGCACAGGATATTCCCCGCTACCCGGAATACCCCGGTACCCTACGCGCCATGGTACCTAGATTCATTTTCTCATATCACATCGTCAATCATATCATCATCAATCACATCATCATAAACCATTGACTATGTTCCCCAACAAGATAAGTCATCTCTTTATCACAATTTAATGATATACTCATAAATCGACTTCTTCGTTCAACATCATGCAACAGTAGAATATAATATAAGGCAATCATCCATCAATCTATATATTACATAAATAATCACAAATAAACACATAGAGACAACTTCACAGAATAACCACGTAATCCACATAAACATTTACAAAATACCAACCATTCTTTATGACAAAAAAGTATATTCATATATACTTATATAGGTTCAATTAACTATACTTACCTTAATCTCAAAAACAATTATGCTAGTAGAAGGAGTTAATTAGTCCTCTACTTTTACCCCCATGTCCTATAATAAGTTATAATACGTAAAATTAATATATATTAAAAATATCATAAATTACGAATGAAATTACTAAATATATGCATATATTTTATATCAATCTTTTAATATTTCATTTATATTGAAATTCAAATCTCCATTCCTTTTTCGTTTAAATATTAGACACTGTAAACTTCCCCCGTATATATCTAATTTATCAATTAACTCATAAGAGCTTATTTAATCAAACCCCTCATATTTTTATAACTATCGTTCTCTATAAACATCTCTAAATGAAATTATTGCAAATATCCCATATTTCTTTTTAAATAAATACCATATTTTTCAAATATAATTTCCTAACATTTCCCAAATATAATTCCCTACTATTCCTATTAATTTCTACAAATTCTTCACTATAATAATAGTTATTTAAACACTAATATACACAATTATGTATTTGGTTAATAAATCCGATCAATTTGAATAGTCCATTATAACAACTACTAAATCTAGTACGTTATATAAATTTTAAGTTATTAGCTATAATATTCCAATCCAATTAAATATATACCCGAACACTAATTTATATAAATACTCAAATTCAATAAATTTTCTGATTAAATAGTAAATCGAATAGAACAATCATATTTAATAAATGCACTAATTAAATATTATTAATATAATAATTAATTTATAATTTATAGTAAAATTTTACTAACCTGTTTTGCGTCCGAGATTAACACCTTTGAGTATGTGTGAATTGTGTGTTTAAATCTTGTGTGTTTGTTTTTTCTTAACTAGCAAGTTAATAATGTACATTTTACTATATGAGGTTCGATTTGGTAGGGAGCCACGTGCTGCACATCAATTTTTTTTGTATTTGTCTTTTTTTTATTTTATTAAATTGTAATTTGATCCCCAAACTTCTATATATATATATTTGTCCACAAATATTTAATAAGGTACCAATTTAGTCCCTTCAAGTTTTAATATATTTATAATTTCAACATATGACTTATAATTAAATTTATATTTCCTTAATAATGACTAATTAGCCCCTCGATTATGAAAAAAATTCTATGGACGTCACAAGTTATACAAATTAGTGATCGGGTAAATATTTAATTTGACCAGGGACATTATAGCCAATAAAGTAGAATTTATTTAATCTATTAGATTTAGTTGTTGGCATAATAGATTATTCAAAATTAACCGGGTTTATTAACCAAATACATAATTGTATATATTATTGTTTAAATAATTATTATAATAGTGAAGAATTGACAAAAATTAATAGAAATAGTAGAAAATTATGTTTGAGTAATATTAGAAAATTATATTTGAGAATTATAGTATTTATTAAAAAGAAATATGAGATTTTTATAATAATTTTATTTAGGGATGTTATAGAGAATGATAGTTATAAAAACATGAGGGGTTCGATGAAATAAGCTCTTATGAGTTAATTGATAAATTAGATATATACGGGGAAAGTTTATAGTGTCTAATATTTAGACGAAAAAGGAACGGAGGTTTGAATTTCAATATAAATGAAATATTAAAAGATTGATATAAAATATATGCATATATTTTAGTAATTTCATTCGTAATTTACAATATTTTTAATATATATTGATTTTTACGTATTATAACTTATTATAGGACACGGGGGTAAAGTAGAGGACTAATTAACTCCTTCTACTAGCATAATCGTTTTGAGATTAAGGTAAGTATAGTTAATTGAACCTATATAAGTATATGTGATTATACGTATTTGTTAGAAACTTGGCTAGTGTAAATGCTTATTTGGATTACATGGTTATTCTGTGAAGTAGTCTCTATGTGTTTATTTATGATTATTTATGTAATATATAGATTGACAGATGATTGTCTTATATTATATTTTATTGTTGCATGGAGTTGAATGAAGAAGTTAATTATACGTACATCGTTAAATTCAGATAAAAAGCTGACTTACCTAGTTGGGGACATAGTCAACGGTTTGTGATGATGTGATTGATGACGATGTGATTGACGATGTGATATGAAAAAAATGAATATAAGCTAGGTACCATGGCGCGTAGGGTACCGGGGTATCTCGGGTAGCGGGGAATATCCTGTGTTGATAGCTACACACTGGGGTGGTGTGGGGATGTCATGTTTGTTATGATGTTGTGTGCTGATATTTCTACACACTCAGATAATGTGGGGATATCACATTCGATGGGTATCCTGTGCTGTATATGATATGACATTAATTGAGATGATGATGATTGTATATTGAATACTTGTTGGTTTGTGTTACGACAAGTATTATGTATGTGTTAGAATACGTGACCAGAAAGCCAATAGGTTTGGCAATTTGTAACCTATTCGACAAGTTGATGTAGATGTAATCTTATTATGTGATGAATAAGATGAGTGTTCGTCACCAATGGTACCTTCTTTGTTGCGCTCATCTTACATTTGTTAAAACGGTGTTTAACTTATATCGCAACAAAGCCCACAGACCATGGATAACAACTCGTGCAGTTGGGCCACGCATTGGATGGTGGTCATGAAACCAACTGATTAAGAGTTGGGTCTGAAAGGTTCCAAGTCGAGGATCTCGAGACAGGGCATCGAGAGTCCTATTGAGACTTGCGTCAAGAGTCGTGTTCATTGGATGAGTACCGTGTTTCATCGGCGACAGGCGTGGGACGCCTACACAATCTTGATGGGTTGGTCGACTGGGATCGAGCCGACTGGACTGACTCGCGGGGATCATCATATGGAAGCCTTGGAGTCTTGGTTGGTATGATTGGTTTTCCCCGGTTCCGATAGTAGGGGAATAATCCCCAGACTTGAGGGATCATGGCAGTCACGTGCACATGACGGCCGTATCTTGGATCTAGCGAGAGGTAATCATTCTGTAAGATGATTATCAAAAGCCTTGTCCAGTGCAGTCGGAATGTGTAGCGAGGACGGTGGATTCCAAGAAGAGGATCCGTCCCCTGTCAGTATGTGACAGAGGTATCTCGTATGCACTCGGAGACACGTTCATCCTGTTTGAAGTTGTGGCCAGAGTGGTTGGTCGAACAGGGAATGGTTTCCTGTGTCGACGCAATGAAGCATACGTTGTCTCGAGTATTAAGCATAGATGCCTAGTCAAGGAAGGGAATCGACGCCCAATTCCATACCCTAGACTAAAGCCGGGAGACGGTAGACGGAAGGATCGTACCCGTACGGAATCGGCGCCTAAATGTTCACGCCAATTCACCTAGTCTCTAGTGCCATGGACCGTTGCTAGACGGCCACCCATGGTAACGGGCCCTTGTGGAACACGGGCCCAAGTCTAGCTGAGGGTGAACCTAAAGGGTCACACACAAATCACCGAGGAGGTTGAGAGATCGACTTGGAGTCAATCTCGTAGGATAAAATAAGTAATTTGATTACTTAAGGGAAAGTCCATTGGATGGACGGGCCGATATTGTATCGGGCTTTCGTTTAATCGGTCAATTGGATTTTCGATTAAATATCGAAAGTTGAGACGTCGAGACGTTGGATCTTTTCATTGGATGAAAAGATCAAGGGGAATAATTTAAATGGACATTAAATTGGATTTAATGTTGGGTTCGTCGTAATTATATTACGATAAAACCCGGTCCGTTAAATTATACCCGAGAGGAGAAATAATTCCTATTTTGGAATAGGAAGAAGTTGGACTTCTTCCTTTAATTAAACATGGCCGACATGCTCCCTTGGAGGAAGCAAAATCAGCCATGTTTCATGCTAGGTGGTATGTTGACTTATCTCTTTTGGAAAGAGACAAATCAACTCCAATCAAGCTCTTTCCTTTTGGTATGATTTGATCATACCATAAATTTTGGTAGGCTTGATTGAAAAATTGATGGTGATTGATTGGAATGAATCTAGAAATCCTTGGATGAACCTAGACACATTCCAATTGTAAAATTAATTATGTATATATATTAGAATATACAACACCAAGCATAAGTGATTCATTATTCATCTTTTTCTAGAAAAAAGAGAAGAAAAAAAATCCCTCTCCTCTCTCTCAACTCCCGGCCTCTCTCCCTCTCTCACACTTGTGTTCTTCACTTGATTTTGAATCAAGAAGAAGAACAAAGTAAGTTTAAGAGAGCACTAATTTATAGTGTTCTTCTCTTAAACCGATTCCTTCTTAAACCCGTTCTTTTCTAGCCAGAACAACATGTGTTTCTTCCGGTGTGCTGTGGATCACCTTTGGAGAATCCATACGTTTGGATTTCGTGAGCATTCCGGAGAAGGAACAACGCTAGTAGCCGGAAGCATACGCTAAACAATCAAAGGTAACGGTTTTACTATGCTTTGATTGATTTAATATACATCTATGCCCTATATGTTTAAATATATGTTTCTAATATTTACACAAACTACATCGAACGCCCGGTTGAGCACCCCATTCGTTTATTTAAATTAGATTTAAATTTACGCACTTTTCTCGCTTTCTCGCTTCCGCTTGCGATCTCGAGCGGATCCGCTTGCCCTTCAAGTGGTATCAGAGCCCGGTTCGATGTAAGGGGCATAGATCTATGAGTTTGGCATGATCTACTTGCTTTTAAATGGCTTATTGGCATGTTAGAATGTATAAATATATGAGTAATATGATAATTCAATTGTTTGGATTTAATGGACTTTTGGCATGCTTTATTTTGTTAGATTGGATCTAAAAATGCATGCTTATTTTCAGAATAATATTACTATTATTGTGCTGAAACAGTTATGAAAAACAAAAAAAAAAAAAAATTGGAACGGACCGGCAGTGGCCGCGCGCAGACGGGCACCTGCACTCGCTGGGCTTAGGCCAGTGCGCGCGCGGTGTGCGCAGCCAGCCGCTGCCGGCCGAGGCCGGCACGCGTCACAGAGCGCGCGCGCGCTGCCCTTTGCGCGCGGGTGACCGGCCAGCACAACAGCTAAGCCGTTTTTTTGCCGTTTTTCGACTTTTTCTGGAATATTTGATTTTCTATATTTTCCGCACAAGATTCTGAAAATATGTTAATTTTGCATTTTTGATTTTGGAATAATTGGATTATACCTTGAATTAAAAATGCTTAATTAATTTGGGATTAATACATGTATTGGATGCATTGTTTAAAATGTCCATTAAATTTGAAATTTGAATTTTGCATATTATTTGTATGTTTATACTTTTGTGATGTCGAACATCACTTGGGTATTTGGAATATCCATTGGTTATTTATGCATGATTATTTGGAATAATTGTGTTATTTGAGTTGATGGAATCAACATGGGATGATCAAAAGAGCCCTAGACCTTATGTATGGATGAATGTATAATCATTTATTTTCTGTTGGGTGGGGCCTGCGTGCCTCTTGTTTTTAGGACTATCATCTCCCGTATTTTCAGCCTCATGATGTTGGCTTGTTTTCTTTATTACCAATGTATTACTTTCAGTTGTAATGAGAGTAGATAGGATTGGTGAGGTTTTAATTTTAACAAGCGTTTGGAGTTGGAGACCCCAAGGAGGATCATCAAGGCGTGAAACAAGAAGCATTTCAAGGCCCATTGGTATGACAATGGGTTTATTATTTTGTAATAATTTAGGACCACCCTAGACAGACCATTGACTCACTGCGGGCTCAGTGGGTCACATAGGTTGGGCTTGTGATTATCCTAACAAGGGTATGCTATGTTTTCTACATGCAGCGTATTTATTTATCGCTTTAAATATTGGATATTTATGCATGCTAAAACACAATAATGTGATGAGGTCTCAGTCATACACAAACTCTCATTTGGTTGGACCAAATTAAATATTAGGCCCAAAACGGACTTGGATCAAAATGGTATTTTTGTCTGTCCGAGCCTTCCATCCACAACAATGTGGTGAGGAAGCTACCACTACCCAAGTGTGGTCTCACGAGTCGTGGCACACTTGGACTAGGGGAAAGTTGCACCATTGTTGTGAACAAAAAGACTGCGCTCGTTGTTTCCCTGTCTCACGAGTCGTGGGGGGCGACAGTTTGAGGGATGATTTGGTTGATGGGTCTGGCCCAACACTAAGTAACATGGTTCGCTTGGAGGCCTTGGAACCATGTGAATAGGTGAGGCAAAATATCTTGGAAATCTCATTGGATGAGAATGATATTGGATATCTCCCACGAGGTCTTCTTCATGTGAATCGTAAAAGTGGGGGCATGTAGATTACGCTTGTGGATCCCAAGCCCACTAGGAAATGATTTCCCGAAACTCCGCTTGAGAGTGGCGGACTTTCATATAAATAGTGAGAGGGTTAAAGACTAAAAAACCAAGTCTTCAACTTGAACAATAATATTACCATCATCTGCTAATTTCTGCTTTACATTTTCATTAATGTAGATATGTCTAAGAACCCATTAACCATGATTCTCGAGACTAACAAATTCAACGGAACGAACAACTCGGACTGGCTCAGAAACCTGAGGATTATCCTCAGTTTTGAGAACCAAGGCTACGTCTTGGACGAGCCGCTACCGAGCGACTTACCGGAGGGGTCCACGCCTGAAGAACGTTTGACGTTCGAGAAATAGCATGAGGACAACCAGAAAGTACGCAGTATCATACTGGCTTCGATGTCCAACGACATCCAGAAGCAGTATGAGAGGCTGGACAACGTTTCCGCCATGAGACAGGGCATCGAGAGTCCTATTGGGACTTGCTTCAAGAGTCGTGTTCATAGGATGAGTGCCATGTTTCATCGGCGACAGGCGTGGGACGCCTACACGATCTTGATAGGTTGGTCGACTGGGGTCGAGCCGACTGGATTGACTCGCGGGGATCATCATATGGAAGCCTTGGAGGCTTGGTCGGTATGATTGGTTTTCCCCGGTTCCGATAGTACGCGAGTAATCCTCAAACTTGAGGGATCATGGCAGTCGCGTGCACATGGCGGCTGTATCTTGGATCTGACGAGAGGTAATCATTCTGTAAGATGATTATCGTAAGCCTTGTCCAGTGCAGTCGGAATGTGTAACGAGGACGGTGGATTCCAAGAAGAGGATCCGTCCCCCTGTCAGTATGTGACAAAGGTATCTCCTATGCACTCGGAGACACGTTCATGCTGTTTGAAGCTGTGGCCACAGTGGTTGGTCGAACAGGGAATGGTTTCCTGTGTCGACGTAATGAAGCATACGTGGTCTCGAGTATTAAGCATAAATGCCTAGTCAAGGATGGGAACCGACGCGCAATTCCATACCCTAGACAATGGCCGGGAGACGGTAGACGGAAGATTCGTACCCGTACGGAATCGGCGCCTAAATGTTCACGCCAATTCACCTAGTCTCTAGTGCCATGGACTGTTGCTAGACGGCCACCCATGGTAACGGGCCCTTGTGGGACACGGGCCCAAGTCTAGCTGAGGGTGAACCTAAAGGGTCACACACAGATCACCGAGGAGGTTGAGAGATCGACTTGGAGTCAATCTCGAAGGATGAAATAAGTAATTCGATTACTTAAGGGAAAGTCCATTGAATGGACGGGCCGATATTGTATCGGGCTTTCATTTAATTGGCAAATTGGATTTTTGATTAAATATGAAAAGTTGCGACGTCGAGACGATGGATCTTTTAATTGGATAAAAAGATCAACGGGAATAATTTAAATGAAGATTAAATTGGATTTAATGCTGGGTTCGTCGTAATTAGATTACGATAAAACCCGGTCCGTTAAATTATACCCGAGAGGAGAAATAATTCCTATTTTGGAATAGGAAGATGTTGGACTTCTTCCCTTAATTAAACATGGCCGACATGCTCTTTGGAGGAAAGCAAAATCAGCCATGTTTCATGCTAGGTGGTATCTTGACTTATCTCTTTTGGAAAGAGACAAATCAACTCCAATCAAGCTCTTCCCTTTTGGTATGATTTGATCATACCATAAATTTTGGTAGGCTTGATTGAAGAATTGATGGTGATTGATTGGAATGAATCTAGACATCCTTGGATGAACCTAGACACATTCCAATAGTCAGATTAATTATGTATATATATTAGAATATACAACACCAAGCATAAGTGATTCATTATTCATCTTTTTCTAGAAAAAAGAGAAGAAAAAAATCCCTCTCCTCTCTCTCAACTCTCGGCCTCTCTCCCTCTCTCACACTTGTGTTCTTCACTTGATTTTGAATCAAGAAGAAGAACAAAGTGAGTTTAAGAGAGCACTAATTCATAGTGTTCTTCTCTTAAACCGATTCCTTCTTAAACCCATTCTTTTCTTGCAAGAAGAACGTGTGTTTCTTCCGGTGTGGTGTGGATCACCTTTGGAGAATCCATACGTTTGGATTTCGTGAGCATTCCGGAGAAGGAACAATGCCTAGTAGCCGGGAGCATACGCTAAACAATCAAAGGTAACGGTTTTACTATGCTTTGATTGATTTAATATACATCTATACCCTATGTGTTTAAATATATGTTTCTAATATTTACACATCCTACATCGAATGCCCGGTTGAGCACCCAAGGGTACACCCCTTGGGATTCGTTTATTTAAATTAGATTTAAATTTACGCACTATTTCCTCGCTTTCTCGCTTCCGCTCGCGCTCCCGGGCGGATCTGCTTGTCCTTCAATATGTATATAGGTTGGTTAGCTATACTTATTGAGTAGACAGCTCATCCCTTGCCAACATTTTTCAGGAGATAGATCACGGTGACTAGCTACACCAATTTGAAGTCTGCAATGGACCTTAATAGGTGGGTCAACCATGACATCTGAAGCCGTGGGTTTTGGCCATATGATTATTAAACATCTAGGTTTTCGTTGGGTTTGCGTTTTAGGTTTTGTAACAGCCTGAGACTTTCATCTTTTAGAGTTTTGTACATGAGTATACATGTGACGTAGTAGATATAAACTTTTGACAACTTCTATCCTTATTAGTATATATATATATGTTACATGTTCTAATAGGATTGATTTTATTCATTTAAATGGAAATCTCTTATAAGATAGGTTATACGTAGGAGGGATGTATACTTAGTGATAATACCGTGTAGTTATGTAGGGGGTGGCACAGCTGAGAACCACAGGCCTTCCCGTTCCCTTTGCCCATCCCCACCGGGGCAACAGGGGCACCTTTAGCGCGAACAGGGGCCGCAACCGTCCTCCCATATCCCTTCTTCCTTTTCCAACGTCCGACCCCCTTGCCATTCGCTTTGGAGGGCGAAGCATCTCCTATCAATACCGTCGGCGCCGACTTGTGGGTCGTTGCCTCATATTGGACCAGCATATTGATCAACTCATGAATAGACTTCTCAAGTCCATTCCTGTTGTAGTTTACAATGGGTAATAGGATGGAGGAAGCGACTGGAGGACCACGTCAATGTACGTGTCATTGTTAAGTCCAACTTTAACGTCCTCGAGTTTCTCCACTAGGGAGAGCATCTTAACCCCATGACTTTGTACAGACGATCCTTCCGCAAGCTTGGTGCTAAAGAATGCTTTTGTGGCAGCATATCTAATATGTCGATCCGGAACCACATAAACCTCGTTCATGCGGAGCCTTATGGCGGAGACGTTGCCCAGCCTATCATAATTCCATCTGCATGTCATTAGACATCAAAGACAATATGATACTGCGCACTTTCCGGTTGTCCTCATGCCATTTCTCGAATGTCAAACGTTCTTCTAGCGTGGACCCCTCCGGTAAGTCGCTCGGCGGCGGCTCGTCCAAGACGTAGCCTTGGTTCTCGAAACCGAGGACAATCCTCAGGTTTCTCAGCCAGTCCGAATAGTTTATTCCGTTGAACTTATTAGTCTCAAGTACCATGGTCAATAGATTCTTAGACATATCTACATTTATAAAATGTAAAGCAGAAATAAGCAGGTGATGGTAATATTATTATTCAAGTTGAAGACATGGTCTTTTAGTCTTTAACCCTCGCACTATTTGTACCAAAGTCCACCACTCTCAGGCGGAGTTTCGGGAAACCATTTCCTAGTGGGCTTGGGATCCACAAGCGTAATCTCCATGCCCCACTTTTACGATTCACATGAAGAAGACCTCGTGGGAGATTCCATGAGATTCCCAAGATATTTGCCCTCACCTATTCACATGGTTTCGAGGACTCCAAGCGAACCATGTTACTCAGTGTTGGGCCCGACCCATCAACCAAATCATGCCTCAAACTGTTGCCACCCACGACTTGTGAGATAGGAAAACAACGAGCACAATCTTTTTATTCACAACAATGGTACCGCTTTCCCCTAGTCAAAGTGTGCCACGACTCGTGAGACTACACTTAGGTAGTGGTAGCTTCCTCACCACATTGTTGTGGATGGAAGGCTCGGATAGATCAAAATACCATTTTGATCCAAGGCCGTTCTGGGCCTAATATTTAATTTGGTCCAACCATATAAGAGCTTAATGTACTACCGAGACCTCATCACATTAAGTTGTTTTAGCATGCATAAATATCCAATATTTAAAGTGATTAAATAAATACGCCTCATGCAGAAAACATAGCATACCCCTGTTAGGATGATCACAAGCCCAACCTATGCGACCCACTGAGCCTGCGGTGAGTCTATGGTCTGTTTAGGGTGGTCCTATATTATTACAAAATAATATACCCATTGTCATTCCAATGGGCCTTTTGATTCTCTTGCTTCACGCCTCGATGCTTCACCTTGGGTCTCCAACTCGGTGGGCTTGTTAAAAATGAAAATCTGACCAAAAAAACTACCTACTCTCATTATAATTGAAAGTAATACATTGAGAAATAAACAACAAGCCTTAACATTATGAGGCTGAAATACGGGAGATGATAGTCCCAAAAAAAGAGGCACGCACGCCCTACCCAACAGAAATGTAAATAGCATACATACATCCATACACAAGGTCTATGGCTCTTGTTATCATCCCATGTTGATTCCAACAACACACATAACAAAATTCTCCCAAATAATCATGTTTAAACGATGGATATTCAAAATATCCAAGTGATGTCCAACATCACAAGCCATAAATATGTAATAAATATGCATAATCCAAATTTCAAATTCAATGAACATTATACACAATGCATCTAATGCATGTATTAATCCCAAATTAATTAAGAAAATTTGATCTAAGGAAGAATCCAATAATTCCAAAATCAAATGTGCAAAATTAATACATTTTCAGAAAAATGTGCAGAAAACCCAGAAAATCGAATTTTCCAGAAAACGTCAAAAAACGGCACAAAACGGCCCAACCGTTGTGCCTGTCAGCCACCCGCGTACACGTCCAGCAGCGTGCATACACACAACGCGCTCTTGGCCGAAGGCCAGCGTGCGCAGGCGCCCGCCTGCGCGCGGTGGCCATATGTGCGCCCGCCCCTGCCCGCACGCATGATGGCAGGCACGCCGGCCAGGCTGCGGGCAGGCGTGAGCCCGCGCACGCCTGCCAGCCAGTGACCGGCCGGCATGGTTCTCGAAACCAAGGAAAATCCTCAGGTTTCTTAGTCAGTCCGAGTAGTTCATTCTATTAAACTTATTAGTCTCAAGTATCGTGGTCAACGGATTCTTAGACATATCTACATTTATAAAATGTAAAGCAGAAATTAACAGATGATGGTAATATTATTATTCAAGTTGAAGACATGGTCTTTTAGTCTTTAACCCTCCCACTATTTATACGAAAGTCCACCACTCTCAAGCGGAGATTCGGGAAACCATTTCCTAGTGGGCATGGGATCCAAAAGCATAATCTCCATGCCCCGCTTTTACGATTCACATGAAGATGACCTCGTGGGAGATATTCAATATCATTCTCATCCCATGAGATTTTCAAGATATTTTGCCTCACCTATTCGCATGGTTCTAAGGATTCCAAGCGAACCATGTTCCTCAGTGTTCGGCCCGACCCACCAACCAAATCATGCCTCAAACTGTCGCCCCCTATGACTCGTAAGACAAGGAAATAGCGAGCGCAGTCTCTTTGTTCACAACAATGGTGCAGCTTTCCCCTACTCCAAGTGTGCCACGACTCATGAGACCACACTTGGGTAGTGGTAGCTTCCTCACCACATTGTTGTGGATGGAAGGCTCGGACATATCAAAATACCATTTTGATCCAAGTCCATTCTGGGCCTAATATTTTATTTGGTCCAACCAAATGAGAGCTTAATAAATGACCGAGACCTCATCACATTAAGGTGTTTTAGCATGCATAAATATCCAATATTTAAATCGATTAAATAAATACACCGCATGCAGAAAACATAGCATACCCCTGTTAGGATGATCACAAGCCCAACCTATGCGACCCACTGAGCCCGTAGTGAGTCTATGGTCTGTCTAGGGTGATCCTATATTATTACATAATAATATACCCATTCTCATTCCAATGGGCCTTGTGACTCTTCTTGTTTCACGCCTTGATGTTCCACCTTGGGTCTCCAACTCCATGGGCTTGTTAAAATTTTAAAAAAAACACTCACCAAATCTACCTGGTCTCATTACAAATGAAAGTAATACATGGGAAATTAATAACAAGCCTTAACATCATGAGGCTGAAATATGGGAGATGATAATCCCAAAACAAGAGGCACGCAGGCCCCACCCAACAGAAACATAAAAGACATACATACATCCATACACAAGGTCTAGGGCTCTTGTGATCATCCCATGTTGATCCCATCAACGCACATAACACAATTATTCCAAATAATCATGCTTAAACCATGGATATTCAAAATATCGAAGTGATGTCCAAAATCACAAGGCACAAATATATAACAATATGCAAAATCCAAATTCCAATTCAATGGACATTATGCATCCAATGCATGTATTAATCCCAAATTAATTCAGCAAATTTGATCTAAGGAAAAATCCAATAATTCCAAAATCAAATGTGCAAAATTAATACATTTTCAGAACAATGTGTAGAAAGCCCAGAAAATCAAATTTTCCAGAAAACATCAAAAAAGGGCACAAAACGGCCCTGCCGTTGTGCTTGCCGGCTGGCCGCGAGCACAGGGCCGTTCGCGCGAGCACGCGTAGGCACCCAACCAGCGCGTCCTGCATGCACTTGCCCTACGCCGCTCTAGCCTCCGCCGGTAGCAGCATGCACATGCACAGCGCGCGCGCGCCTATGCGCAGCACCTGTGAAAGAATTGGTACGGCCCGGGAACGCGGCGGAAGCGTAAAATAAAAGAAATTTAAAACAATTTCAAAGGAGTTTTCCCTTTGAATTCCCGGGCGTTCGGTGTATTCGAAAGCATCATAAACATACAGAAAAATATGCTTGAACATGTGGCTAGAGGAGGAAACAAAAAGGTACAATAATTTAAATAGAAACATACCTTTTTCGTTTCACATGTACAATGACAACAAGCTTTGATTCTCTCTTTGTTCCTTTTCCGTTCACCTTAGGATTCAAATTAGAACCCCTCTAATTTGTCCACACCACAGCAATGGAAGCAAATCTACATCTAATTTCTCATGTTCTCATCTTGAATCCAATTCAAAGAGAACTCAAAAGAAGGAGAAAAAAGCTAGAAATTTCGTGGCTTGTGTGAGAGAGTGCAAGTTAGGGAGTTGAAAAGTGTATACATGTGTTGTGTAGTTGTAGGTAGTTTCCAAAACCACCTACACACACTAATGCACAACTTGTACTCAACCTCCAACCATGTTAGCACAATATGTGGACCACCTAGCCATCATGGCAAGCCACATCATTGCTTACATGGAGGACTTTCAACTCCTCTTAAACTTGCATCAAACCTTTGAGCTTTGATTTCAAGTCATGGTCCGGTTTTGACCGGTCTTGATTTAATCAAATTAAATCAAGTGATCCATGGGTTTTAAATTAATTCAATTAATTTTGAACCTTATTGAAATCCAAAAGTTTATTTAATCCAATTAAATATACATAAGCTCAAACACTAATTAATTGATTCAATCAATTATTAAACGAAATCCAATAAATTAATCCAATTAATTTAAAGGTATTAAGCCCAAAATTAATTAATCCAATTGGTTAATTCTTG
The DNA here is from genome assembly GCA_034509735.1 of Sesamum alatum. Classification (NCBI taxonomy): domain Eukaryota; kingdom Viridiplantae; phylum Streptophyta; class Magnoliopsida; order Lamiales; family Pedaliaceae; genus Sesamum; species Sesamum alatum. Next base: position 34,680,326 of record JACGWO010000001.1, on the reverse strand, counting down.
GGCCATCCATCTAATGGATTTTTCCAATAAATGATCCAATCATTTATATTCTCCTTGAATTAATTTAATCCAATTAAATTGATTCACTTCTTCCATAATTAATTCCAAATTAATTCCACTACTTCCATAGTGATTTGTGTGTGACTCTTTAGGTTCACCCTCAGCTAGACTTGAGCTTATGTCCAACACAATTGATTAATTAAATCTAATTTAATTAACTATTTCTGATTAACCATTAATCAGAAATGCCCGTTACCATGGGTGACCGTCTAGCAACGGTCCATGGCACTAGAGACTAGGTGAATGTTGGTGTGAACATTAAGGCTCCAAATTCCATACAGGTACAGTCCTTCCGTCGACCATCTCCCGGCCTTAGTCTAGGGCATGGAATTGGGTGTCGGTTCCCATCTGGGACTAGGCAACTATGTGACAGGAATTGTGGATCGTCCCGGGAAAAGCGCGAATGCGGAAGCGCGGTATAATTAAAAAATAAATGCGGAATTTAAACATGCTTTAAATTAAAGAACACGTTTCAAAGGGTGTGCCTTTGAAATTTCCCGGTGTGTTCGGTGTATCTCATGAATAATAAAACATAAAAGAATCATGGAGGCCATAGGGTAGAAAATAAAAGAGGACGAAAATCTAAAACGAGACCTACCCGTTGTCGTTTTTCGTCTTCAACGGCTACACGCGTTGTTCCCCGTTTTGCACCAAGATCTCGTTCTTGAGACCCTCCAAATCGTGACACACGATCCACCCACGTATCTTGCACGTCGTGCTAGCAACGAACAAGTTTATATTTTGGAGTGGATGAATCAACAACACGTTATGAATTAACGGTATTGATTCATCAAGTTCTAATGTTCCAAGAACAAGAGAACAAAGAAAAATAATTTCTTGGAGTGTGAGAGAGAGAGAGGGCGGACGAGATAGAGGGAGAGAGAGCCGAGTTGTGTGTGTGTGTTGTGTGTGTTGGAATTTTCATCATCCTTCAACTTGTAGGATGCTAGGGGTTTATATAGAAGAGGAGTCTAATCCTCTTTAAACTCCTCTTTCAAGAACTCTATTTTGACTAGGATTTTGACCTAGTCAAAGTCCTAGTCAAAGTAGTGTTTTGACCTAGTCAAAACAATCCTAGCCATCCATCTCTCCCATTGATCTCAACCGTTGATTTAATTTAATTTAATAGAATATTTAAAACCTATTTAAATATTTCCAAGAGGCTAAAAAATAAATATAAATATTATTTAAGCCCATTAAATAAATCCCTTTGATAAATCTAATTTATCAATTTAATTCCTTATATCTAATAGAAGGAATTCTTTCTCCAAGAAAAATAAAGGACCCGATTAAATCCAATTTAATCATTCCTTCACTCCAATATTTAATTCCTAATTAAATATCTAAATGTGTGTGGATAGTGTGTGACTCTTTAGGTTCACCTTTCAGCTAGACTTGGTCGGATTCCTAGAATCCTTCCGTTACCATGGGTGGCCATCTAGCAACGGTCCATGGCACTAGAGACTAGGTGAAATATTCAGGGATGAACATTTAGGCTCTAACAGTACACTTGTCCTTCTGTCTTCGGTCTCATCACTTAGAGTCTAGGGCACGGAAAATGCAGGTACCCATTTTTGGACCTAAGTGTCGGTCTGTCCTCACTAAACGCCGCAAGGGAATCCTTCCCTTCTGTTCAGTCACTGTGGCCACAATTTTAGGGACAAGACCTAGAGTATACATGAGACTCAACTGCCAAAAACCTATTGACAGGAGACAGATCCTTTCTTGGAAACTACTGTCACTTTGCACACCAGAACTGCACTAGACATGGCTTATGACTACCAAGAGAATTCTGGCAATCTCTCACCATATCTAAGATACAGCCCTGATGTACGGGTAAACTCAGCAATTCCTCAAGTCAAAGGACTTGACCTGTACCGTTGGAACCGGGAATACACGTCATACCTTGCTGACCATACTCAAGGTCCTCCGTAAGACGGTTCCCGCGAGTCACCTCAGTCAGCTGCGTCCTAGCATGCTAACCCACTAACACTGCTTAGACGACCCTCGTCACCCGTCGATGAAACACGACAGCAGGTGCTTAGTGCAAGTCTCAAATGGAATCCCGGTACCCATTTTCGGGATTCCTTGACTTGGAGATTTCCGGACTGATTCGGGAAGACTGATTCCATGAACCTACCTCCAAGCGTAGTCCCAATCCCCGAAATTAATTCTCAGTCCGTGGGCTTTGTTTGCGTAGTGAACAGATATGGAAAACAAATATAAGTGAACACAAACAAAGTGATGCCAAATGAAATTCACTTCTTTATTCATTAATGATTTATCAAACACCTATAATTGTCTAGACATAGGTTACATATACCCGCCAAAGTTGGCTTACATGGTCACCTATTCTAACAATCTCCCACTTGACCTTTAAAGCCAATCACCCATATGCCTAATCCCCATCTTCTCAAGATGTTGCGTATGAGCACTCTGCGACATAGGCTTTGTCAGCGGGTCTGCTGTGTTGTCTGCTGAGTTGACTCGGTCCATCCGAACGTCACCTCTTCCTACCATTTCTCTAAGAAGATGGTAGCGTCTAAGAATGTGTTTGGAACGGTGATGAGATCTCGGTTCCTTTGCTTGCGCTATTGCACCGTTGTTATCACAGAACACGGCTCGGCGATGCTAGGCACCACACCCAACTCTTGGATGTAGTTTCTCATCCAAACCGCTTCCTTAGCAGCTTCTGAAGCTGCTATGTATTCAGCCTCAGTGGTGGAGTCAGCAGTGGTTGCTTACTTGGAACTTTTCCAAGCCACTACTCCTCCGTTGAGTTTGAATACATACCCCGATTGAGACTTGGCATCATCGTCATCAGACTGGAAGCTAGCGTCGCTAAAGCCTTCCAGAATTAGTTCTCCATTGCCATAGACCAAGAACATTTCCTTAGTCCTCCTAAGGTACTTAAGGATGCCCTTAACGGCATTCCAATGTGCCTCTCCTGCACAGGACTGATATCTGCTTGTCACGCTCAAAGCGTATGCAATGTCAGGCCTGGTGCAATGGACCGCATATTGGATGCTACCTACGGCAGAAGCATAGGGGATGACTTTCATCTTTTCAAGTTCCTCATCAGTCTGCGGGGACTGCTTCTTGGATAACTTGATCCCATGCCTCATTGGAAGGAATCCTCGTTTGGAGTTGTCCATTCGATATCTCTTTAGGACTTTCTCCATATACGAGTTTTGGGTGAGCCCTAACATCCTTTTAGATCTGTCCCTGACAATCTGGATGCCTAGGATGTAGGAGGCTTCACCCAAGTCCTTCATGGAAAACTTGGTTGACAACCATGCTTTTGTGTTTCCTAACATTCTGACGTCATTACCAATGAGCAGAATGTCATCCACGTAAAGCACTAGGAACACTATAGAGCTCCCACTGACCTTCTTGTATACACAAGGGTCGGATTCGTTTTTGATGAAGTCATATCCCCGTATTACTTCATCAAATCGAATGTTCCAACTTCGGGATGCTTGTTTGAGGCCATAGATGGACTTCTGGAGACGACAGACCTTCTGTTCTTCTCCAGTGACCGTGAAACCCTCCGGCTGATCCATATAGATCTCTTCTTCAACGAAACCGTTGAGGAAGGCCGTTTTCACGTCCATCTGCCATATTTCATAGTCATACCATGCTGCTATGGCAAGCAGGATCCGAATGGACTTAGCCATGGCTACTGGCGAGTAGGTATCCTCAAAATCGACCCCGGGTCGTTGAGTGTATCCCTTAGCTACAAGCCTAGCCTTAAAGGTTGTGACTTCTCCATCAACGCCGAGTTTGCGCTTGTAGACCCACTTACAGCCCACTGGCTTAACACCTTTCGGTGGATCTACAAGTCTCCAAACTTGGTTCTCGCTCATGGAGTCCATTTCGGTCTTCATGGCCTCAAGCCATTTCCCGGAGTCGATGTCAGACATCGCTTCCCTGTATGTCTTAGGATCGTTATCCAGAAGATCGGTCGCACCTAGAAACCCATATCTCACAGGAGGTCTGGATTCTCTAGTGGACCTACGGAGGACGGGAACGTCAGTGGTGACTGTGGGCGCTGACTGTATCGGAGCCGGCGGTTCAGGGGCCGAGACTGGCCTTTCTTGAGGTTGTCCTTCATGCCTAGCATATTGGACTTCTCTAGGTTGGTCAGCCCTCCGTGCGTTAATCCTAAATCCTCTTGGTGAGGTTTCCGCGGCTATTTCTGATGGCTGAGTTCCATCACTTGATTCCTCAAGGATCAGCTCATCAGGTTGGATATCCTCCGGGAAGTCTTGCTCCAAGAATACTGCATTCCTTGAAACAAATACCTTTTGTTCCAAAGGGTCATAAAAGTAATAACCCGCAGTTTCTCTAGGGTATCCAACGAACCTGCATAGGCTAGACCTGGATTCTAGCTTATCTCCCACTAACCTCTTGACGTATGCGGGGCTACCCCACACTTTCAAGTAGTTGTAGGACGCAGGCTTGCCGTGCCATATCTCATATGGCGTTTGGGTCAATGCACTGGTAGGCGCCAAATTCAACAACTTGGCTGCCGTTTCTAATGCATAACCCCAAAACGATAAGGACAATTTGGTAAAACTCATCATGGACCGAACCATGTCCAACAGGGTTCGGTTCCTCCTTTCAGAGACGCCATTTAACTGTGGTGTTCCGGGAGGTGTCAATTCCGATATTATACCATTTTCTTTTAGATAATCTAGGAATTCGGCACTAAGGTATTCACCGCCTCGGTCTGACCGTAGGACTTTAATTTTGCAGTTGGTCTGGTTCTCCACTTCAAGCCTGAATTCTTTAAACCTCTCAAGAGCTTCAGACTTGTACCTCATCAGGTAAACATAACCGTACCGTGAATGGTCATCAGTGAAGGTTATGAAGTAGGAGAACCCACCTCGGGCCTGCGTTCTTAGTGGTCCACATATGTCTATATGGACCAAGTCCAACAGACCTGTGGCAAGCCTGCTTTGTCCTACAAAGGGCTTCTTGGTCATTTTCCCTCTTAGACAAGACTCACAAGTTGGTAGATCACTCAAGTCCCCAACCTCTAGGTTCTTTGAGTCTACCAACCTTTTCATCCTATCTTGGGATATGTGACCTAGCCTAGCGTGCCACAGACGTGCGTTCCCGTTATTATCTAATTTCCGTTTGTGTTGAGCATTAAGAACGAAATTTGTTTGTTGCAAGATATAGAGCCCGTTATGCAATGTACCAAGTAGATGAGCAATACCACACCTCATCAAATAAAAGCAATTTTTATTGATTCTGAACTCATAACCACTATTGTCCAACAATGGAATGGAAATGATGTTCTTAATCATACTAGGTACAAAATAAACCTGTTCTAATTCTATGCTAATGGTATCACTAATTACTAAAGTGGCGGATCCTACTGCTTCTGCCGAGATGGCCTTGCCATTTCCGAGCTTCAGGATCATGTCCCCGCTACTTAGTTTTCTGCTTCTTTTCAGCACCTGCAAATCATTGCAAATGTGAGCTCCACAGCCGGTATCCAATACCCAAGAGGCAGAATTAGTGACCATGTTAACCTCAATCACAAATATACCTTGGTTTGAGAAGAGTTTGGGGCACTCTCTCTTCCAATGCCCTTTCTCACGGCAGTTGATACATATGTCATATGCCTTTGACTGTTGCTTGGAGACAACCTTTCCCTTTCCTTTGCTTTTCCCCTCTTTGGCAATGGGAACACTCTGAGTGTTCGTAGCTGCTATGACGGCTTTTCCCTTCCCCTTCTTCTTTTTCCAACGTCCGGCACCCTTGCCTTTCGTCTTGGAAGTTGAAGCACCTCCAAACAATACCGAAGGCGTGGACTTCTTAGTCGTTGCCTCGTATTGCACCAACATATTGATCAACTCATGAATGCCCTTCTCAAGTGTATTCATGTTATAGTTGACGATAAATTGGTCGAAGGAGGGTGGGAGTGACTGAAGGATCACATCTATGTACGTTTCGTTATCGAGACCTGCCTTTAGGTCCTCGAGCTTTTCCACTAGGGTAAGCATTTTAACCCCATGTTCTTGTACAGAGGATCCTTCTGTCATTTTAGTTCCAAAGAACGCCTTGGTCGCGACATACCTAGTATGCCGGTCCGGGACTGCATAGCAATCCTTGAGGCGAGCCATAATGGAAGGGACATCGTCTAGCCTTTCATATTGCTTCTGAATCTCATTGGTTATCGAAGCAAGTATGACGCTACGGACCTTCCGGTTATCCTTATGCCAAGTCTCGAACGTCTCACGTTCTTCTGGCGTGGATCCTTCCGGTAAGGTCCTAGGGAGAGGCTCGTCCATGACGTAGCCTTGGTTCTCGTAATCTAGGACTATCCTGAGATTGCGCAACCAGTTGTTGTAATTTGTTCCATTGAATTTGTTTGTCTCAAGAATTGTTGATAGTGGGTTCTTAGACATTTTAAATCTACATTTAGAAAACAACGCGCGATCAGCAGAAAATAAAGACGGTGGTTTGATGAAATAATTAAATGCTTGGTCTTTAGTCATTTAATCCTCCCACTATTTATACGAAAACACGGTACTCTCAAACGTGATTTTCGGGAAATCCTTTCCTAGTGGGCTTGGGATCCACAGCGATTTTTCCCATACCCCGCTTTTACGATTCGCATGGAAAAGATCCTGTGGGAGGTATTCCATACCATTCTCGTTCCACGAGATTCCCAAGATTATTGCCTCACCCTTTCGCATGATCCCGAGGACTCCAAGCGAATCATGCTAATTGGGCGTTAGACCCGACCCAATCGACCGAGCCACAGACCCACTGGTACCCCCACGACTCGTGAGACAGGTAACAGCAGCCCATTTTTCGTTCATGACACAGTGCAGCTTCTTTTAAGTACAATAACGTGCCACGACTCGTGAGACCACGCTATTGACCTAAAATAGCTTCCTCACTGTGCCATGGATTGGAAGGCATGGACAAACTCCTAGAGTTCATGTCCATTTTATCTAGGGTCTAATATTTCAACATTGGTCCAACCAATGTGAGAGTAGTGAATGACCGAGATCTCATAATATATCCATACATTCAACCATAATGCATAAATAAAATCCAGCCATAGCAGTTATATGATAAATAAAAGCCATTCATCCATCATAATAACCACATGCAAAATTAAAGCCTAGCACGGCCCTGTTGGATGATCACGAGCCCGAATCCTATGCGATCCACTGAGCCCGCAGTGGATCTATGGTCAATCTAGGGTTGGTCCTATACTATTACAATAATAGTAACCCAATCATCATGCTGATGGGCCTTGGTCTCTTTTCTCTTTCTTCACTTCATGGAAAACTCCAAGGGACCTCCCGTCTGGGCTCTCCATGTGGTCCTTCCTTCTTCTCCACCAATTACAAAAAGAAACCTCACTCCTAGTCTACTCTCATTACATATTAAAAAATAGAAACCCCAGCGAAAACCCAGGGGGAGTACATAAGGAGGGAGGTAGAAAGCCTTATTATTCCAAGGCACTAGAAAGAGAGAAGGAGAAAGCAGTTAAAGAGGCACACAGGCCCAACAGAAAATTAAACCATACATCCGGTCTAGGGCTCGTGATCATCCATTTCCATCCAACACACATAATCACATGATCCAATCACATAATTACAATATACCAATAATTCATGATTTCCAATCATAATAATCCAAAACAGAAATAAATGATCATGTGCGCAACGTGTGAAAAAATAAAACACAAATATTGATAATAATATTTTTTTTTCTCGTTTTAGGAAAACCTTTCCTCATTATTTTAAGTAAAATAACCCCGGGATTCCAAATCCAATTTATTTTACTCCTAAAATAATGTCTTTAGGAATTTAGGCAAGATTGAACCCAAAAACGAATTTTCAGAATTAATTCAAAATTAAAACTGAAAAGTAAATAAAAAATAAAAATAAATACTAGGGTTTCAAAAACCCCAGCTGCAGCAGCCGCCGGCCGCCGCCACCGGCAGCAGCCGGCCGGCCGTGCGTGCAGGGCAGCAGGCCCAGCCTGCCGCCCCTGCGCGCGCGCAGGCACTGCCTGGCCGGGCGCGCGCGCGCAGACCCCTTGCCTGCGTGCGCGCGCGCCTGGCCGGCAGCGCGCCCTGCGCGGCCTGGTGTTTCGGCAGGCCGTCGCGCGCGCAGGCTCCTCTGCCTCGCGCGCGCCGGCCTGCTGGTCGCCAGCCGCGTGCCTGCGCTGTGCGCAGTGCGCGCGCGCAGACGCGCACTGGGCACGCCCGCCGGGCGCGCGCGCCTGTGCCGTCCGCGCGCGCGCAGACACCCTCGTCTGCTCGCGCGCGCGCGCCCTCGCGCAGCCATCCTGGCTGCGCGCTGCCCCTGCGCGACCGGCTGGGCGGGCGCGCGCAGGCTACCCTTGCCTGCGCGCGTCTGCCGTGCCGGCAGCGCTCGGCTGCGCGCGGCCAGCCTTCCCGACTGGCCGGCTGTGGCGTTTCTCGTTTTTAGTTCAAATTTTCCCCCCGTTTCCCAAGAAAAACAGAAAAATACCAACATTCAGAATTTCACACGAATTAAAAGCAATAAAACAACATGCTTTAATAATCAAGAAAATCAAGATTCAATTAAAACATGCTCAAAACACGTTTATATAGCAACGAACAAGTTTATCTTTGGAGTGGATGCTAGGAGTTTATATAGAAGAGGAGTCTAATCCTCTTTAAACTCCTCTTTCAAGAACTCTATTTTGACTAGGATTTTGACCTAGTCAAAGTCCTAGTCAAAGTAGTGTTTTGACCTAGTCAAAACAATCCTAGCCATCCATCTCTCCCATTGATCTCAACCGTTGATTTAATTTAATTTAATGGAATATTTAAAACCTATTTAAATATTTCCAAGAGGCTAAAAATAAATATAAATATTATTTAAGCCCATTAAATAAATCCCTTTGATAAATCTAATTTATCAATTTAATTCCTTATATCTAATAGAAGGAATTATTTCTCCAAGAAAAATAAAGGACCCGATTAAATCCAATTTAATCATTCCTTCACTCCAATATTTAATTCCTAATTAAATATCTAAATGTGTGTGGATAGTGTGTGACTCTTTAGGTTCACCTTTCAGCTAGACTTGGTCGGATTCCTAGAATCCTTCCGTTACCATGGGTGGCCATCTAGCAACGGTCCATGGCACTAGAGACTAGGTGAAATATTCAGGGATGAACATTTAGGCTCTAACAGTACACTTGTCCTTCTGTCTTCGGTCTCATCACTTAGAGTCTAGGGCACGGAAAATGCAGGTACCCATTTTGGACCTAAGTGTCGGTCTGTCCTCACTAAACGCCGCAAGGGAATCCTTCCCTTCTGTTCAGTCACTGTGGCCACAATTTTAGGGACAAGACCTAGAGTATACATGAGACTCAACTGCCAAAACCTATTGACAGGAGACAGATCCTTTCTTGGAAACTACTGTCACTTTGCACACCAGAACTGCACTAGACATGGCTTATGACTACCAAAGAGAATTCTGGCAATCTCTCACCATATCTAAGATACAGCCCTGATGTACAGGTAAACTCAGCAATTCCTCAAGTCAAAGGACTTGACCTGTACCGTTGGAACCGGGAATACACGTCATACCTTGCTGACCATACTCAAGGTCCTCCGTAAGACGGTTCCCGCGAGTCACCTCAGTCAGCTGCGTCCTAGCATGCTAACCCACTAACACTGCTTAGACGACCCTCGTCACCCGTCGATGAAACACGACAGCAGGTGCTTAGTGCAAGTCTCAAATGGAATCCCGGTACCCATTTTCGGGATTCCTTGACTTGGAGATTTCCGGACTGATTCGGGAAGACTGATTCCATGGACCTACCTCCAAGCGTAGTCCCAGTCCCCGAAATTGATTCTCAGTCCGTGGGCTTTGTTTGCGTAGTGAACAGATATGGAAAACAAATATAAGTGAACACAAACAAAGTGATGCCAAATGAAATTCACTTCTTTATTCATTAATGATTTATCAAACACCTATAATTGTCTAGACATAGGTTACATATACCCGCCAAAGTTGGCTTACATGGTCACCTATTCTAACACTATGCTACAAACTCGAGATGCGTTGACTCTATTGATCGACCTAGGGAACCATTCCCTACTCGACCAATCGCTACGGCCGTAGACTTAATGAGTCAAAACCATCTCAGAGCGCATAGGAGACATAGTTGTCAAATACTGACAGGGGACAGATTCTCTATTGGAATCCACCGTCCTCACTACCTACTCCGATGGCACTGGACAAGGCTTATAATGACCATATCAAAGACACGGTCACCTCTCGCCAGATCTAAGATACAACCTTCATATCCATGCGACTGCCATGATTCCTCAAGTTCGAGGACTAATCCTATACTATCGGAATCAGAAATTCCAGTCATACCGACCAAGCCTCCAAGGCTTCCATATGACAATTCCCACGAGTCAGTTCAGTCAATCGACGACCTTGCCAACTAACCCACTAAAATTGCATAAACGACCTACGTCTGGCACCGATGAAACTCGGCACTCACCTAATGAATGCAATACTTAGTGCAAGTCTTTATAGGGCACTCGAGGCCTAGTCTCGAGGTCCTTGACTTGGAACGTTTTAGACCGACCCTCAAGGAGTTGGTTTCATAGCCGCCAACCTATGTGCAGCTCAACTCAATGGGTTTAACCAATCAGTCTGTGGGCATTTGTTGTGACATTGAAACGGCATTCAATGTAAGTAGTAAGCACAACAAACACATTTTGCCAGTGATGAATATTTACTTTATCCATCAGTATAAATTACTTTGATAAGATCGACGAATAGTTCCCAGAACAACCAATTCAATTGACTTTCTGGTCACCTATTCTAACAACCTGCGCTCGCAGGCGTCCGTCTGCGTGCGGCGACGGTATCCGCTGCCGCCCCTGCCAGCACGCATGCTGGCAGGCATGCCAGCCAAGCTGCGCGTAGGCGTGAGCCCGCCCGCGCGCCCCCCTAGTGACCGGTCGGCAGGGGCGACAGCCAACTGCTGCCGCTGATGTCCGTTTTTCCACATTTTTTGATATTTCTTTTTAGCACAAATTAACAATAATAAACTGAAAATGGACATCCAATTTCAAGATCCAATCTCATAAAATTTGAATGCTTAACGTCCATCAAATTTAAACAAATGAATAATCATATTTATTCATATATTAATGCAATCATACATGCCATTAAAATCGTAAAAGCAAGTAGATCATGCCAAGCACATAGATCTATGCCCCTTACATCGAACCGGGCTCTGATACCACTTGAAGGACAAGCAGATCCGCCGGGAGCGCGAGCGAAAGCGAGAAGGAAAAATAATACGTAAATTTAAATCGCATAAATAAACGTAATCCCAAGGGGTGTACCCTTAGGTGCTCCACCGGGCGTTCGATGTAGGACATAGATGAAATGGAAAGCTATGAAAGTGTAATTAAGCGTTACCTTTGTAGTTTTCACGTGTGCGCGGCTACTTGCTTTTTTCCTTCTCCGGAATGTCCACTAAGTTCAAACGTATGAACTCTTCAAAGGTGATCCACACCACACCGGAAGAAACACTCATTTTCCCTACTAGAAGAAAACGGGTTTAGAAGGAATCGATCCAGGAAGGCAAACACTATTGATTAGTGTTCTTCTTAAACTTACTTTGTTCTTCTCTTTTGATCCAAGATCAAATGAAGAACACTAGTAAGAATGAGAGGGAGAGGCAGAAAGTTAGAGAGAGGAGAGAAGCCGGTTTTGTATTCTTCTTTTCCTATAAAAGATGAATTATGAATCTCTTGCATGGGTGTTAGTATATACTCATATATATATATACATAATTAATGTGATTATTGGAATGTGTCTAGGTTCATCCTAGGATGTCTAGATACATCCCAATTAATCACCATTAATTCTTCAATGGTATTGGCTATTCTGAGAACCATTCGTCAATCTTTGAACAAGTAATATTATGTTAATGAATGTAGTAAGGATTCATAGGCATAAGTTTGTTGTGCTTACTGCTTGCATTGTTTCGATGTCACAACAAATGCCCACAGACTGAAATAACATTTCGGGAAATTGGAACTATGCTTGGAGGTAGGTTCATGAAATCAGTTTTGCCGAATCGGTCTGAAATACTCCAAGTCAAGGAATCTCGAGACAGGGCATCGAGAATCCATTTGAGACTTGCACTAAGCATCTACAGTCACATTTCATCGACAAGTGGCGAGGCTCGTCCATGCAGTGTTAGTGGGTCAGCTAGCTCGGTGGCTGCTGACTGAGGTGACTCGCGGGAATCGTCATATGGAAGCCACTTGGGCTTGGTCTGTATGACTCGTATTCCCGGTTCTGATAGTACGGGATTAGTCCTCAGACTTGAGGAATCATGGCAGTCACGTGCATATGAAGACTGTATCTTGGATCTGGCGATAGGTGATCATTCTGTAAGATGGTCATTATAAACCTTGTCCAGTGCAGTTGGAATATGTAGCGAGGACGGTGGATTCCAAGATAGGATTTGTCCCCTCTCAGTACATGACGGTGATGTCTCCAATGCACTCTAAGATGGTTTAGACTATGAAAGTCTATGGCCATAGCAATTGATTGAGTAGGAAAGGGTTTCCTACGTTGATCGATAGAGTTAAACCTATCTCGAGTATTAAGTATAGATGCCTAAGTCAAGGATAGGAACCGATATCCTAATTCCATGCCCTAGACTAAAGGCCGGGAGACAGGCGACAGTAGGATCGTACCGTACGTATCGAGCGACGGTAGGAGCGTACCTACATGTAACTCGGAGCCTAAATATTCACACCACATATTCACCTAGTCTCTAGTGCCATGGACCTTTGCTAGATGGCCACCCATGGTGACGGACTACTTTGGTTATCAAATAACAAGTAGGTCCAAGTCTAGCTGAAAGGTGAACCTCAAGAGTCACACCCGCTACACCAAATGAAAGGGAATTAATTTGGAATTAATTCCGGGAGAAGGTTTAATTTAATGGAATTAAATTATACTTCTTGGAGATTCAAGCCTTGATGGATTATTTCGAATAATCGGGCTTGAGTTTATAAATTAGATTTATGAATTTGATAAAGTATGGGCTTCCCTCTTAATTAGATTAAAAGGGTGAATTAATTAATGGGCTTGGTATATTAAATAGGATTTAATATAAAGTCCATGGGACTATCTAATGTAGAATTAAATAAAGTCCATTCCATTAATTCATTAATGGGCTTAGTATATTAAATAGGATTTAATATAATGTCCATGGGACTATTTAATTTAGAATTAAATAGGCCCATTCCATAAAGCCCATCAAAATGGATGTACAAGATTTGATCAAGGGATTGATGAGATGAAGGGCCATGATTAATTTGACTTAATCAAAGCCTAGTTTGACTAGAATTTGACTAGATCAAAATCCTAGTGAAGTGCGCCTCTTTAGAAGAGGTTGAGTAGGAATAGGAAAATCTATTCTCTATAAATACTCAAAAATACACACACATGCCTACTAAGCTCTACAACTTTCATCTCACAATTCTCTCTCAAAGAATTCGTCCATCCCCTTCTTTAATCTCCAAGATTTCTACTTTCTTTTTCTTGATTTATTCAAGCTAGAACATAAGAGACGTCGATTGTGTTAATTGATAGCGTGTATCGATGTCTCTTCTCCCCAAATAATTTCTTGCTAGCACAAGGATTCTTTGCTTTCCGGTGTAGCGAGTGAGATGATTTAGAGGGTCTCTTCTTTGAGATCTTGGTGCAAAACGGGGAACAATGCATATAGCCGAACGAAGACAAAACTACAATTGGGTAGGTTCATTAATTATGTTTTTCGATTCTGATTCTATTGCCTCCATGTTGTGTTTTATTGAACATAAGATACACCGAGCGCCGGGAGAATCAAGGGCACACCCCTTGATCCGGTTATTTTTGTGATGCATGCTTTAAATTCCATTTAATTATGGTTTGCAATTTTTTATTATGCAATCTTTCGCGCTTCCGCTATTCGCGTTCATCTCCCGGGACGATCCATATAACGTTTCAGTGGTATTAGAGCCTGGTTCAGTGTATAGGCCTAGAATTCTATGTGCTATATGCATTTAAGCATGATCAACGTGTTTTAATTTATGTTTGAATCATGTTCAGCATAGATCTTGATTGGCGTTTAATTTTGCATGGGATTTTGGATCTTGATTTTCTTGAATGTTTAAATACATGTTTTTTGGGTTGAATTTATCTTGTGGTTCAGAAAACAGCATGAAAAATTGAAAAAGAGTGAAAAAACGGCAAACCGGCAGCAGCAGCGCGGCCAGCGTGCACGGACAGATGCCTGCGCGCGCGGCTGTGCCGTTTTTCGTTTCTCTCCCTTTTTTGGCTCGTTTTTCAAAAACTATTTTTAGTGAATTATTTTTATGATATTTTCTGCGTTATTTTGAACCCGTTGACTTGGAATATTTATTTTTTGAGATTTGGAATTTCCTAAAATAAATATTGCTTGGTTGATAAGGAAAGGGTTTTCCTAACAAGATTTAATTCTTGCAATTGTTGCACCAATGATCAAGATTTAAATGTAAAATTTCGCTATAATTTCTGCATTTTATGATGTTGGACATCAAGGTTATTTTATGGCATGAGCATGAGTAGATCTTGATATGTATTAATATTGCACAAATGTTGGATTTTGGGATTCTTGAATATATGGGCATATTCTTGAATTGTTGTTTTTGTATTTCAGAAAACTAGATTTCAAGAAAACATTTAAACATAAAAAACGACGGCAGGGAGGCCGTATAGCAGGCAGTGGGCAGCAGGCGCGCGCCTCCTTGCGCACGGGCGAGGGCCCGTGCGCACGTTCTGTGCAGGCTGGGCGCCTAGCCGACCGTGCGGGACCGTTTTTCGATTTTTCGTTGTTTTCGTACGTTTCCAGAAAATCTGATTTTTCTGTATTATTTTGGGAATTTTTTTGAACTAATTAACTTGGGGCATTTTAATTTTCATTGAGATTTTATAATTCATAGAATTAATATTGCCTTGTTAATTATGGAAAAGGATTTTCCAATAAAAATCGTTGTGCATAGGTTGCACAATTATCCAATGTTTGGTGTAAATATTTTTCGTGTAATTTCTGTATTTATTTTATGGTATGGGATATCATGGACATTTGAATAGCATGTTTTACGTGATATATGTATTTGTGATATTTGTGTTAATTGGATTGACGAAGGATGATCACAAAGCCCCTAGACCGCATGTATGGTTTGTTTATATTCATTTATTGGGTTGTGGCCTATGCGCCTCTCTATTATCTTCCCTCTCTCTCTTCTAGTTGCCTTGGAATAATAAGGCTTTCTCTCTCCCTCCTAATGTACTCCCCCCAAATATTTAATTGGGGTTTCTTATTTTATGATGTAATGAGAGTAGAATTAGTGGTGAGGTTTTAATTTTTTGTAAATAAAAGCTGCAAGAGAAGACAAGCCCAAGGTGTTGGAGGCCCATGGAGGAGGCCATCAGGGGGCTCACGAAGGACCCATGGAGAAGAAGCCCGGTGTAGGCCCACGATGGAGAGCCCAAGAAGATGAAGATGACTTACAAGGCCCATTGCATGTAATGGGTTATTAAAATCTTGTAATAGTATAAGGCCTACCCTTAGATTGACCATAGATCCACTGCGGGCTCAGTGGGTCGCATAGGTTTGGGCTTGTGATCATCCTACAGGGGCGTGCTAGGCTTTATTTTGCATGCGATGCGTTTTATATGCTTATGAGTATTCTAAATGGTTATGTATGTCTACATTCATGCTTAGAATATTTCTGCTATAACGCATGCAAAACACTTAATATGTGATGAGGTCTCGTTCTATCAAAACTCTCACTTGGTTAAAACCAAGTTGAATATAGACCTTTAATAAATGGACTAGGACTCTGGGAGTCTGTCCAAGCCTTCCATCTGGCAAAGTGAGGAAGCTAGTTCCAGTAGATAGCGTGGTCTCACGAGTCTTGGCACGACTATTGTACTTAAATGAAACTGCAATTTGTCATGAATGAGGAGTACACTACTGTTACCTGTCTCACGAGTCGTAGAAGTGGCAGTGAGTCTATGAATCGGTTGATTAGGTCGGGTCTAACGCCCGAATAACGTGATTCGCTTGGAGTCCTCGGGATCACGTAAAAGGGTGACGCAGTTATCCTGGGAATCTCGTGGAATGAGAATAGTATGGAATACTTGTCACACCCCGAACAATAATACGATTTTCTACAGCTCAACGGTTATACATTAACAATATTACTTTTATAAAACATGAACCAGTTCATAGTTGGTTATATAACATATTCTATCAACATAATTAACAGAAGTAGTTTCTCATCTACAACACTTATACATATTTCTTTCACATATGGTAGTATAGACTATTATAACAAGTTCACAAGGCATCTTCACTTTTAGTATATTGCAGTCTCAAAATCTATGACTTCTATCCTATTGACTTGTGAGGAGAACTCCGCATACTAGCCCGACCTGACTTGGAATGTACAATGTTGATCTAGTCCTCAAGAGCGAACACAACAAGAATCTACACCTAAAAATGTATGCAGAGGAGTGAGCCTGCAACTCAATAAGTAGACAACCGACACAATCTATACATGTAATTTGGGTTAATGTGAACCAAACATTGGCACATCATATATAAAACAATCATTATATCAATTCCAGCATTTTCAATTTATTCATCAGTACGAAACTCATAGAAAGATATTCAAACACGTTAATACCTAGCCTGCTTACAAGAAAGTGATATAGTGTATTTCTCCATCAACTTAATCTCACCAATCATTGCATTACGTTAAGTGAATCCCCCTTGGTATGCCACACAGGCTAGTTTGCCACACAGGCTGATTTGCCACACAGGCTAGTTTTGCCACACAGGCTCGTTGTGCCACACAGGCTAGTTTTGCCACACAGGCTGAGTTTCCACACAGGCTCGTTTTGCCACATAGGCTGAGTTGCCACACAGGCTCGTTTAGATCACCAAGGGGTAGCACATAATATTTATACTCGGTTTCCAAAACTCCCTCAGTTCCCCATATCACCGTTCTTGTAAGAATCTAGTCACACACGACAACATAGCATCACAAATTCATTTACGAGCATCAACAAAACTCATAGAGTATGGAACATACACTTTCTCGACTTATTTCCACCACATCATCATTCAGTGATAAAGCATCAGATCAATCATGCCATCAAAGTTATTCATCTCCAACACCATTCATACATCAAGGTAATGCCAAGAGATAAAACGGAGCACATTTAGATGACTCTGAATGTCTACTAACCTTGCTTCCACGAACTAAGCATTCAACTCCAACCAATCCATCAATTATAACATCCTAATAGGTTATTATAAGCTCAATCATAGACTCACATATAAATATTATCACAACGATCAAGAGGAGCATATATATAGACAGTGTTAATCATCTACTTACATATAGGTATTATCAAAATGAAGAGGAGCATATATAGACGGTGCTAATCATCTACTTACATATAGGTATCATCAACATGAAAACGAGAATATATAGATGGTGCTAATCATCTACTTACATATAGGTATCATCAGGATGAAAACGAGCATATATGGATGGTGCTAATCATCTACTTACATATAGATATCATCAAGATGAAAACGAGCATATATAGATGGTGCTAATCATCTACTTACAAAATCTACCGATCGCCGATGGACTTAATTCGTAGTGTGCGTTTTTCCCAATGGATCCAGCTCCTAATCATATTCCAAATATATTTATTTAATATAAACAGATTCAGCAATGGAAATCAAAAGATGAATACTTATGTCTACAGACCAACGTGTAGATAATTTCAGTATGAATTTTACTACAGTTATTCCTATTTGTCTCTAGTTTCATATCCAATAAGAATCATACGAATTGGATCAGTATATAATAAGTTATTCAAGTTTTAATACAATATGTGCTGTACTGTCACAGATTCGGTTATACTACTTCAAAATTCTATAACAATTCACACAGCTGTTCAAAAGTCCTGATATTCTCACAATATGACATAATATATGTCTAGTTTTATTATAAATAAGAATTACACAATTTCAACCTTTATATCTCAAGTTATAAGCTTTTTAGTACACCTTGTCTGATTTCCCGCAGAAACAGGGCAACAGAATGTCTCCCTATTTTTACCGATTAAAACAATGAATTTAGCTTCTTCACAAAACTGAAAAGTTATAGATGATATCTAAAGTTTTCATAGACACCAAGATCCCCAATTTTTGAACGACAAAACTTAAGATTTACCCCAAAAACCGTGACTGTTCGTACGGATTTTACTCTGTTACCATGCATGTTAACTTAATTCATTCCTTTCTTGGATTTCAGCCTTCATCTTAGCTCAAACTCGAAATTTCAAAAAATTAGAGATGAAAATATTTACCAAATCAGTGTGAATCTTTCTAAGATTGATGAATATGGAGGAATCCCCAAATTCTTTCTTCTTCTTCTCTCTTCCTCTCAACCGCCTCCCTCTTCTCTCTTTTGTTGTTTCTTCTTGATTATATATCCTTCTATATGCTTCTCAACTAATGTTTATCTATATATATATATATATAAAAGTCTAGTTATGTATCTAGATATGTAGGTGTACACATAAGTAGGTCTATATAGGTGTATAAATAGAAATATTATATTAAAGACATGTTGATAAGGTTACTTTTTTTTTTGTCTTGAAGTGTAGTAATCTATACATATACATGTATATATAATATAAAATGCTACTATTTCATGTGTGGTATTAAGACTTTATATATTCCCCGTCATCTTTACAAGTATAATTTTGACTCCCACATTCATATTATACAAATATTCATACGTCTATAATAATTTATTTCTTCTTTTTAGTCATCTCATTAACCTTAATTATTATATAAATCAACACAACATATATCCACTTTCTTGTACTAATAATTCATAATTCTATATAAAAATTTCGGGGGCGTCACAATTCTCCCCTCCTAATAAAATTTCGTCCTCTAAATTTGTCTGTTTCACCCGTTCAAGGGATCAAATAGGGCTACTTCTCCTTCATATTTTTCTCAACTTTCCAAGTGACTTCTTTTGAATAGTGATAACTCTAATTTACTATCGTCTGTAGCATAGAAATATCCACATCATGTTCACAAATTCGCCTCTCATTCGATATCACTCCATCAGTCTTTATTAAAAATTAGGCATCTTATCCTGGTTTCTTTCTCTAACATCCTTAATAAGAAAAGTCCCAACAAGACCGTAATAATTCAGCCAATAAGGCATTTCCACCAACTATCACGCTTTGAGATATTTCTCGCAACACATCAAAGCAACAAATATGACATATTATCCAAGTATAGTAATCTAGACCAAGTGTATGATAATAATGTTATATGCAACCAAACCAACTTCATCATTTCCTCTCTCATACCTCAAAACTTATCCATGAACTACGACTCTATTAGTTAGCACTAACGTCAATATTTATTTTCCTTAAATCTCATCAATATAATTTTGCCAAAAATTCTCATCCATAAGCCCAGATATCTCTCGTCTATTTTGGCATTATATAATTTATTCAGCACCAACAATGCCATCCATGTATCTAATATATACTGCATAAGTTCAAGTCATCTCTTAAGGCATTCTAGTAATATTGCTTACGTAACATTCAATCCATAACCAGTATATCCCACGACACCAATTAGAACTTGAAGTAACTATCATAACTAGTAAATCCCATGACAGCAATTACAACTTGAAATCACTATTGATAGTTATTAATATCTTAACTTTGTCAAACAACAAATACAACATGTTTTACATCCCTTGTCACATATCAAATATAGTATGTCTCCAAGGACTCCTTATCAAATTGAGAACCAATATCCAGCCCAAACTTTTAATATTGCTACAACCTAAGAAAACTACCAAAGCAAGATCAGTGATACAATTTCTCAGCTTAGTACTCCGATTCTAGTAATTCGTGTACGGTCACCCAACAGTTCATCACGTTCCAGCATTGAATAAATCCCAAAATAACATAGACTTTTGAACCTTCACTCTCATCCAGTAGTTAAATTACACCTTAGGTCCAAGATCTTATCCTAATACAACCAAGACAGTAGCAGGCTTAAATTGTAAAGTTGCTAACAAATCCACTACGTGATCAACCTCTTACTTCACATTTACTGTTCTCATTCCTAATAACACTATCAAATTATGACTTCCAAAATTAGCTAAGTTGATTGATTTCTTCTTACTCAAGGCGTCTGCTTCTACATTCATCTTTCAATGATGATAAACGATAGTATAACCACAAATCTTTAACAATTATTCATATATTTTGTCTCAAGTTCAATTCTTTCTGTGTCATAACATACCTCAAACTCTTACAGCCAATAGTGCCTCCAAATCTCAAATGCACTTTGTTATAATAAGTGACCAGAAAGTCAATTGGATTGGTTGTTCTGGGAACTATTCGTCGATCTTTATCAAAGTAATATTATACTGATGGTTAAAGTAAGTATTCATCATTGGCAAAATGTGTTTGTTGTGCCTACTACTTACATTTGAATGGTGTTTCAATGTCACAACAAATGCCCACAGACCGATTGGTAAAACCCATTGAGTTGAGTTGCGCATAGGTTGGCGGTTATGAAAACAACTCCTTGAGGGTCGGTCTGAAACGTTCCAAGTCGAGGACCTCGAGACTGGGCCTCGAGTGTCCTATAGAGACTTGCACTAAGTATTGCATTCACTGGGTGAGTGCCGAGTTTCATCGGTGCCAGACGTGGGTCGTCTATGCAATTTTAATGGGTTAGTTGGCAAAGTAGTCGATTGACTGAACTGACTCGCGAGAATCGTCATATGGAAGCCTTGGAGGCTTGGTCGGTATGACTGGAATTCTCGGTTCCGATAGTACGGGATTAGTCCTCGGACTTGAGGAATCATGGCAGTCGCTTGCATATGAAGGTTGTATCTTGGATTTGGCGAGAGGTGACCATGTCTTTGATATGGTCATTATAAGCCTTGTCCAGGGCAGTCGGAGTATGTAGTGAGGACGGTGGATTCCAAGATAGAATCTGTCCCCTGTCAGTATTTGACAGCTATGTCTTCTATGCGCTCTGAGATGGTTTTGACTCATTAAGTCTACGGCCGTAGCGATTGGTCGAGTAGGGAATGGTTCCCTACGTCGATCAATAGAGTAAACGCGTCTCGAGTTTGTAGCATAGTTGCCTAGTCCAGGATGGGAACCGACACCCAATTCCATGCCCTAGACTAAGGCCGGGAGATGGTTGACAAAGGACTGTACCCGTATGGAATTCGGAGCCTAAATGTTCACGCCAACATTCACCTAGTCTCTAGTGCCATGGACCGTTGCTAGACGGCCACCCATGGTAACGGGCATTTCTGATTAATGGTTAATCAGAAATAATTAATTAAATTAGATTTAATTAATCAATTGTGTTGGACACAAGCCCAAGTCTAGCTGAGAGTGAACCTAAAGAGTCACACACAAATCACTATGGAAGTAGTGGAATTAATTTGGAATTAATTCTGGAAGAAGTGAATTAATTTAATTGGATTAAATTAATTCAAGGAGAATATAAATGATGGGATCATTTATTGGAAAAATCCATTGGATGGAGGACACAAGAATTAATTAATTGGATTAATTAATTTTGGGCTCAATACCTTTAAATTAATTGGATTAATTTATTGGGTTTCGTTTAATTAATTGATTGGATCAATTAATTAGTGTTTGAGCTTATGTTTATTTAATTGGATTAAATGAACTTTTGGATTTCAATAAGGTTTAAAATTAATTGGATTAATTTAAAACCCATGGATCACTTGATTTAATTTGATTAAATCAAGACCGGTCAAAACCGGTCCATGACTTGAAATCAAAGCTCAAAGGTTTGATGCAAGTTTAAGAGGAGTTGAAAGTCCTCCATGTAAGCAATGATGTGGCTCCATGTAACCAATGATGTGGCTTGCCATGATGGCTAGGTGGTCCACATATTGTGCTAACATGGTTGGAGGTTGAGCATAAGTTGTGCATTAGTGTGTAGGTGGTTTTGGAAACTACTTACAACTACACAACACATGTATACACTTTTCATCTTCCTAACTTGCACTCCCTAGCACACAAGCCACGAAAATTTCCAGCCTTTTCTCCTTCTTTTGAGTTCTCTTTGAATTGGATTCAAAATGAGAACATGAGAAATACGTATACACTAATCAATAGTGTAATACGTTTTTCGTTTCTTCCTTGATCTAGCTTCTACCTAGCAGTAGATCTAGATTTACTTCCATTGCTGTGGTGTGGACAAATTAGAGGGGTTCTA
This sequence comes from Sesamum alatum, assembly GCA_034509735.1. Lineage (NCBI taxonomy): Eukaryota > Viridiplantae > Streptophyta > Magnoliopsida > Lamiales > Pedaliaceae > Sesamum > Sesamum alatum. The sequence goes on along the minus strand of JACGWO010000001.1, from coordinate 34,657,841 downwards.
ATTTGAATCCTAAGGTGAACGGAAAAGGAACAAAAAGAGAATCAAAGCTTGTTGCCGTTGTACATGTGAAACGAAAAAGGTATGTTTCTATTTAAATTATAGTACCTTTTTGTTTCCTCCTCTAGCCACATGTTCAAGCATATTTTTATGTATGTTATTATGCTTTTGAATACACCGAATGCCCGGGAATTCAAAGGGAACACCCCTTTGAAATCGTTTTAAATTTCTTTTATTTTACGCTTCCGCCGCGTTCCCGGGCCGTACCGATTCTTTCAGTGGTATCAGAGCCCGGTTCGGTGTTGTGGCTTTAGGAATGACATGTTTTTATGTGATGAGCATGTTCAACATGTTTAATTTGCTTTTGGAAAGCATGTTTTACGGTTTTAAGCATGATTATGTGTTTAGAAGAATATATGTTAATTTTGCTTTTAATTATGGATATCCATGCATTTTTTGAAAATTGGATTTTCTGTAAATGCATGTTTTAGTTTCAGTTTTAATGCAAATATTTAAAAAAAAAAAATTGGGTTCAAAACAGTGCAGCCGACAGCAGCTGCCGGTCGCACAGTGCCAGCGCGCGCGCGCGCCGTGCGCTTGCTGTGCGCACAGTGCCAGGGCGCGCGCGCCGTGCGCTTGCTGGCGCTGCGCGCGGGGCGTGCGCCAGCGGCTGTGCGTGCGCGCGCGCGGCCGGCAGTGTTGCCGGCCGGCCGGTTTCGAACGGCTTGGCCGTTTTTTTGCTATTTTTACCCGGAAAATTAGATTTTCCACATTTCTGCATATTTTCTGAAATGATTAATTTTGGCTAATTTTAATTTTAGTTAAATTGGATTTTTCTAAAATTTAATTGTTCCTTAGATTAATTTGGAAATGGTTTCCAAACAAAAAAATATTTTTTTTGGTACATTGGATGTATGATACATGATATCCATTTTTAATTGCATTATTGATATATATATTTCTGCATATAATTATGTTGTTGTTTATGATATGTGGTATCATTTTTATAAATGCATTGGATGTATTTATTTAATGGGCATATTTATATTTGATATAAATGTGTATTAATTGTTTATTGGATAAACAATGGGGATGATCACAAAGCCCATGGCCCTTATGTATGGTTTAATTTTTGTTGGGTGAGGCCTGCGTGCCTCTTTGTTTTATTATTCTCTTTCTCTCTCTCGTTTTTAGCCTTGAAATAATAAGGCTTGCTTTCTTCCTCCTTTTGTACTCCCCCCAACTTCTGATTGGGGTTTCTTATTTAAGTTGTAATGAGTGTAGTTAGGTTGGTGAGGATTTATTTTTTGTAATAAATTGTAAGGAAGCATTTCCATGGTGATGGAGGCCCAAGAAGAGGCCCATTGGACGGAGCCCACGATGGAGAGTCCAAAAGAATGAAGAGGCGTTACAAGGCCCATTAGAATGATAATGGGTTATAATTTTGTAATAGTGTAGGCCACCCTAGATTGACCACAGATCCACAGCGGGCTCAGTGGATCACATAGGATTGGGCTTGTGACTATCCAACAGGGGCGTGCTAGGCTTATTTTGCATGTGGTGTATGTTTTAATATTTGATGTATGATGTGTTTTGAATGCATCCTTTATATTCAATGTTAAAACTGGAGCATGCAAAACTTTCTTAATGATGAGGTCTCGGTCACTAATAAACTTAACTCTCACTTGGATGGTCCAAGTAAATATTAGGCCCATTAATGGATTAAAAAGTCAAATGGTTTGATTTAAATCCAAGCCTTCCATCCATAGCAATGTAGTGAGGAAGCTACTTTCACCCATTCGTGGTCTCACGATTCGTGGCACGTTTGGGATGGAAGAAAGCTGTGCTATTGTTATGAACAAAGGAATATGCTCCTATTTCCCTGTCTCACGAGTCGTGGGGGGCGATAGTTGAGATATTCATTTGGTTGACGGGTCGGGCCTAACGCTGAGTAACATGATTCGCTTGGAGTCCTCGGGATCATGTGAAGAGGCGAGGCAAAATAACTTGGGGATCTCATTGGATGAGAATGGTATAGGTTACCTCCCACAAAGCCTTTTTCCGTGTGAATCGTAAAAGCGGGGCATGGAGAATTGCGTTTGTGGACCTCAAGCCCACTAGGAAATGATTTCCCGAAACCTCATTTGAGAGTGATGGGCTTTCGCAAAAATAGTGGGAGGGGTTAATGACTAAAGACCAAGTCTTAACTTGAACATAGTATTACTATAATCTACTTAATGTTTTTTCTGTTTACATTTTGAATGTATATGTCTAAGAATCCACTAACGCCAATACTAGAGGCTAATCTGTTTAATGGAACAAACTACAACGACTGGCTGTGAAATCTTAAGATAGTCTTAGATTTCGAGAACCAGACTTACATTCTGGATAAGGATCTTCCTCAGGCCTTGCCGGATGGGTTAATGCCTCAAGAACGCTTGGCGTTCGAGAAGATGCATGTTGACCATCGGTAGGTCCGCAGCATCGTACTGGCCTCGATGACTAACGAGATCCAGTAGCAGTACGATAGGCTAGATGATGTTGGCTCAATTATGCTTCATTTGCAAGATATCTATGCGGTCTCGGACCAGCAAGTTAGATACGCTGCAACGAAGGCATTCTTCGGAGCTAAGATGATAAAAGGGTCGTCTGTACGAGAGCATGGAGTGATGATGCTATCCCTTGTGGAAATGCTCAAAGACCTCCAAGCTAGTCTTGAAAAAGAGACGTACATCGATGTGATCCTTCAGTCTGTTTCTACCTCCTTCGACCAATTTATTGATGACTTGATAAATATGTTGGTCCGGTACGAGGCAATAATTGAAAAATCTGCGCCAGCGGTACTAGTGGGAGAGTCTTTGACCTCAGAAGCGAAAGGCAAGGGTGTCGGACGCTGGAAGAGGAAGAAAGCTAAGACAACATCAGCCGCTGCTAGCACTTCGAGTGATCCTGTTACACCGCTTGGCGGAGGTAAAGGAAAGAGGAAGAGGGTTCGGCAGTCAAAGTCATAGATTCCAAACGATGTGTGCATTAACTACTGCAAAAAAGGGACATTGGAAGAGGGAGTGTCCCAAGCTCCTCTCCAATGAAGGTACATTTGAATTGAGTACCAACATGATTATTGTTCTACTCTTTGGTATTGGATACCAGTTAATCATAATCTGCGAATGGTTTACAGATGGTTATGAGTAGAAAGCCTAGACAGGTCCTAAGGCTTAGCGATGGCAGGGCCATTGCTGCAAAGACTAGGGACTAGTTAGGCATAGCATAGCAGTGATCATGTTAGGATAGAGTTTGAAAGGAAATATGTAACCTGGCATGATCGAAGTATGTTTTTATATACTGTTGGACAGATTTTAATTACATACATTTGATCAATAAAATTACTTTATTTGACAAAGAATGACTATTCTTGTCTGCTAGGTGGGATACATAATTATCCTTAAACATTATCCCATAAATGGATTATGAGTACTCAAATCAAATGATTAAAATGGATAATCAAGATAAACTTACGAATTTGGCATCCATAAGCTAGGATGGTTTTTCCTTTAGTTAAGGACGAGGAAGTTGGAAGATTCAAAGAGTCTAGCGATAGACAATTTGAGTCGACTAGCTTACAAGTCCTCTATGAGATGGAAAGACTGTAAGGCTTCTTTGTTAGACAAAGTGGGCTTGCCAAAAGTCTATCGGATTGGATCCATTTAGACATTCGTAGGTTACTGAGTACACAGCACCAGAAGAGGGTTCACATGTCTAAGGACCTTGGATAGGTTCGGGGAATTAGACTTGGAGTGGTGAACCAAGTTGATTGCAAAATTAAACCTCTCGATTAGATCGAAGGGGAGTGTATTTAGTAGGAGTTCTTGAATATCCAGATGAGAATGGAATTCTCACTCAGTGGAATTCTTCCTGTAAGGACCATGGTTGAACGGTCTCTGATAAGGGAGAAATCGAACCTTGTTAGACTTGGTTCGATCGGGGTTTCACTGGATTACCTTAAACCTTCTAGACATGGGCTTGAAAGGTTGCTAGGTTGAGAAACATGGCATTTTCTAATAGTCATGATCTAGTTGGCATATAGGTTATGGTTTGGCAAGCCTGCATCCTACAAAGTTCTTGAGTACATGGGATGGTCCCACATACGTCAAGGGACTAGTGGGAGACAAAACAGACTAGGTGTCTGATTTGTGCAGGCTTAATGCAGAATAATGCAAACATCATTTGTAATTATATTATTCCACTGACTATATTCCAGTCCTCCTAGGGAGAACCTGAATACCTTAGTTACTTGAGAGGTAAAGGTTTCTGGGACTGTTCGGTCAATTGGATTATCATCCAAAAGATACAAGGAGAAGCGATGTTGGACATCGGGTTTGGATCAATGGCTTAGAGCTATTGGATCCATCATGAAAATTCAAACTGGGTTTGAAATTTTTTTATAACTGGAATATTCGTTTTGACGAGTTCATACGGAGTATGAATCGATTAGTAACAGGCTTTAGGGTCAGTGGGAGGATAGTTTTATTCCAAGTGTTTAGTGTGTAACGTCTTATTCATTTGGAATGAATTTAAGATGTTAGAAAATACTAAAACACGAGCGTTGTTCACGCAATTCTCCATGATAGGAATTGGATTCCTTTATACAGGGTTAAGCTGTTCAAGAATCAGTCACGCTAGACTGATGAGAAAGCTCAGATGTTTGACATCCCCTACGTCTTTGCTTTAGGCAGCATGAATGTTGTTTGTGCATTGGGCCTGATGTTGTGTATGCTTTGTGCATAACAATGGTTATTAGGCTTGTGCCGAGAAGGCAGTAGACAACTGTTGAGAATATCTTTAATACCTGAATAAGGATTAAAGAAGTGTTCTTGATGCACATTTTGTGGAGGGTTGATTCCAGAAGGCTATAGCGATACTAGCTTCCAGAATCATTTGAATAATGTTTAGTCTCAATATGTATATACATTTGGACTTAATGGTGAGTGTGGTAGCTTGGAAAGGTTTCAAGCAGGATACCATGACATGTCATTATGAAAGTCGAATGTATGGCGACTTTGGAAGTCGTTTCTGGAAAGTGGTTTGGATTGAAAACCGCATCCATAGGATGGATGTGGTGCCTAGCACGGCCGAGCCAGTAGTTGCCTTGGAGGCCAACAACTAGGCTTTGAAAAAAAAAAAAAAAAGCTTTTGGGCACGAGATCTCATCACAGATCCACGGAAAATTCTTAGACAATCACCATTTGCAGGCAGCAATGGTAGGAAGCGTTGACACGGTTGGACCGTGTCACTTCGGCAGAGAAATATAGTAGACCCACGAGACCGAGCCGGTATCTTAGATTGCTCATGCTCAGAAGGCTCTGAGCAACATGGGTAATTTGCTTTGTGGTCAAGTGGGAGATTGTTAGAATAAGTGACCAGAAAGTCAATTGGATTGGTTGTTCTGGGAACTATTCGTCGATCTTTATCAAAGTAATATTATACTGATGGATAAAGTAAGTACTCATCATTGGCAAAATGTGTTTGTTGTGCTTACTACTTACATTTGAATGGTGTTTCAATGTCACAACAAATGCCCACAGACCGATTGGTAAAACCCATTGAGTTGAGTTGCGCATAGGTTGGCGGCTATGAAACCAACTCCTTGAGGGTCGGTCTGAAACGTTCCAAGTCCAGGACCTCAAGACTGGGCCTCGAGTGTCCTATAGAGACTTGCACTAAGTATTGCATTCACTGGGTGAGTGCCGAGTTTCATCGGTGCCAAACATGGGTCGTCTATGCAATTTTAGTGGGTTAGTTGGCAAAGTAGTCGATTGACTGAACTGACTCGCGAGAATCGTCATATGGAAGCCTTGGAGGCTTGGTCGGTATGACTGGAATTCTCGGTTCCGATAGTACGGGATTAGTCCTCGGACTTGAGGAATCATGGCAGTCGCTTGCATATGAAGGTTGTATCTTGGATTTGGCGAGAGGTGACCATGTCTTTGATATGGTCATTATAAGCCTTGTCCAGGGCAGTCGGAGTATGTAGTGAGGACGGTGGATTCCAAGATAGAATCTGTCCCCTGTCAGTATTTGACAGCTATGTCTTCTATGCGCTCTGAGATGGTTTTGACTCATTAAGTCTACGGCCGTAGCGATTGGTCGAGTAGGGAATGGTTCCCTACGTCGATCAATAGAGTAAACGCGTCTCGAGTTTGTAGCATAGTTGCCTAGTCCAGGATGGGAACCGACACCCAATTCCATGCCCTAGACTAAGGCCGGGAGATGGTTGACAAAGGACTGTACCCGTATGGAATTCGGAGCCTAAATGTTCACGCCAACATTCACCTAGTCTCTAGTGCCATGGACCGTTGCTAGACGGCCACCCATGGTAACGGGCATTTCTGATTAATGGTTAATCAGAAATAATTAATTAAATTAGATTTAATTAATCAATTGTGTTGGACACAAGCCCAAGTCTAGCTGAGAGTGAACCTAAAGAGTCACACACAAATCACTATGGAAGTAGTGGAATTAATTTGGAATTAATTCTGGAAGAAGTGAATTAATTTAATTGGATTAAATTAATTCAAGGAGAATATAAATGATGGGATCATTTATTGGAAAAATCCATTGGATGGATGACCCAAGAATTAATTAATTGGATTAATTAATTTTGGGCTCAATACCTTTAAATTAATTGGATTAATTTATTGGGTTTCGTTTAATTAATTGATTGGATCAACTAATTAGTGTTTGAGCTTATGTTTATTTAATTGGATTAAATGAACTTTTGGATTTCAATAAGGTTTAAAATTAATTGGATTAATTTAAAACCCATGGATCACTTGATTTAATTTGATTAAATCAAGACCGGTCAAAACCGGTCCATGACTTGAAATCAAAGCTCAAAGGTTTGATGCAAGTTTAAGAGGAGTTGAAAGTCCTCCATGTAAGCAATGATGTGGCTCCATGTAACCAATGATGTGGCTTGCTATGATGGCTAGGTGGTCCACATATTGTGCTAACATGGTTGGAGGTTGAGCATAAGTTGTGCATTAGTGTGTAGGTGGTTTTGGAAACTACCTACAACTACACAACACATGTATACACTTTTCATCTTCCTAACTTGCACTCCCTAGCACACAAGCCACGAAAATTTCCAGCCTTTTCTCCTTCTTTTGAGTTCTCTTTGAATTGGATTCAAAATGAGAACATGAGAAATACGTATACACTAATCAATAGTGTAATACGTTTTTCGTTTCTTCCTTGGTCTAGCTTCTACCTAGCAGTAGATCTAGATTTACTTCCATTGTTGTGGTGTGGACAAATTAGAGGGGTTCTAATTTGAATCCTAAGGTGAACGAAAAAGGAACGAAAAGAGAATCAAAGCTTGTTGCCGTTGTATATGTGAAACGAAAAAGGTATGTTTCTATTTAAATTATTGTACCTTTTTGTTTCCTCCTCTAGCCACATGTTCATGCATATTTTTATGTATGTTATTATGCTTTTGAATACACTGAATGCCCGGGAATTTAAAGGGAACACCCCTTTGAAATCGTTTTGAATTTCTTTTATTTTACGCTTCCGCCGCGTTCCCGGCCGTACCGATTCTTTCACACTTGTCATTGTTGCTAACTCCATATCATGCGCGGTATTATTTAACTCTTAGGTCCTTAACGGCAAAATGCATAAGCTATCACCTTTCTGTTTTTCATTAACATACACCCTAAACCTTATTTTGATGCATCTATATACACCATGTATCCACCACTACCGATGTTAAAACTAAAATTGAAGTTGATGATAATATTTTCCTTAACTTATCATAGCTTTCTTGACATGGCTCAATCCAGTGAAAAACTATCTACCTTCCTTAATAACTTTGTCCAAGGGCCAACAACTGTAGAGAATCCCTCAACAACTCTCTTATTATACCCACTACCCTAAGAAACTCCGAGCTTCCATTGCATTCTTTAATATGCCTCATTTCGTAATAGCCTTTATCTACAGGATCAAACATAACACTATCTCAAAATATCATATGTCCTAGGAAAATTAACTGATTCATCAGAATATCACACTTACTTAGCTTAGCGTACAACTCCTTCTCTCCAAGATCTGCAACAATATTTTAGATGTTCGTCATGCTCCTATCTATTCCTCGAATACAATAAGACACCATCAATACAGACTATCACAAAATCACTTAAGTACTGTTCAAATATTCGATTCGTCTAAACCATGAATGTGGTCTATCCTCAATTGCCAATAATCAGACCTCAGGTTGATATTTGAAAAGATTGTGGCTCCTTTTTAATAGTGTAGTAAATCATCAATTCTTGATAATAGATATTTATTCTTGATGTAATCTGGTCCAATAGCCTATAACCAACACATAGTCGCATACTGCCATCTTTCTTCTTTACAAACAACACTGGTGCTCCCCAAGGCGAGATACTTGGTCGTATAAACCCCTTATCTAACAATTCTTCTAGTTGTTTCTTTAGTTCCTTCAGTTATAACGGAGCCATTCTATATGGTGCAATTGAAATAGGTGCTGCCCTAGGAGTAGTTTCTATTTCAAAATCTACTTCTCGATGAGTTGGTAATCGAGGTAATTCTTCAGGAAAAATATCAGGGAATTCTCCCAGTGCCTTAACATCTAATACCCCCCACACTCACCATCGTAATATCATGTATGCCAGCTAAATATAATTTACATCCTTCTTAAACTAAATCAAAGGTCGTCACAACAGATATTAAACAACTGCGGTATGACTTTTCTGTCTCCTAACATCACCGTCTTTCTATTGACTTCTACAATCATGTTTTTTTTTCATTTGATGGTCGACACAATAACATGACAATGAGATAACCAATGCATTCACAAAATAATGTTAAACTCTCTAAAATTTATCACAGCAAAATCCGCATGTAGTGTAACACTATTCACTACTAGTGGACAAAATCTTACTGCTTTATTAACCAATCAAACCTTAATAGGCATAGATACACATATATAATGCAACAATTCTATATTCTCATGTGCAAACTCTAAAGACTCGTTTGGGCCAGTAGCGTGTTCACCTATAAAATAAACACATGTAATCAGACTTATGGTATATATTTTATCTTTTCACTAATATGACTCTTCACAATCATTCCAGGGAATCTAATCCCTGCTCTGATACCACTAAATGTCACACCCCGAACAATAATACGATTTTCTGCAGCTCAACGGTTATACATTAACAATATTACTTTGATAAAACATGAACCAGTTCATAGTTGGTTATATAACATATTCTATCAACATAATCAACAGAAGTAGTTTCTCATCTACAACACTTATACATATTTCTTTCACATATGGCAGTATAGACTATTATAACATGTTCACAAGCCATCTTCACTTTTAGTATATTGCAGTCTCAAAATCTATGACTTCTATCCTATTGACTTGTGAGGAGAACTCCGCATACTAGCCCGACCTGACTTGGAATGTACAATGTTGATCTAGTCCTCAAGAGCGAACACAACAAGAATCTACACCTGAAAATGTTTGCAGAGGAGTGAGCCTGCAACTCAATAAGTAGACAACCGACACAATCTATACATGTAATTTGGGTTAATATGAACCAAACATTGGAACATCATATATAAAATAATCATTATATCAATTCCAGCATTTCCAATTTATTCATCAGTAAGCAACTCATAGAAAGATATTCAAACATGTTAATACCTAGCCTGCTTACAAGAAAGTGATATAGTGTATTTCTCCATCAACTCAATCTCACCAATCATTGCATTACGTTAAGTGAATCCCCCTTGGTATGCCACACAGGCTAGTTTGCCACACAGGCTGATTTGCCATACAGGCTAGTTTTGCCACACAGGCTCGTTTTGCCACACAGGCTCGTTGTGCCACACAGGCTAGTTTTGCCACACAGGCTGAGTTGCCACACAGGCTCGTTTAGATCACCAAGGGGTAGCACATAATATTTATACTCGGTGTCCAAAACTCCCTCATTTCCCCATATCACCGTTCTTGTAAGCAGCTAGTCACACACGACAACATAGCATCACAAATTCATTTACGAGCATCAACAAAACTCATAGAGTATGGAACATACACTTTCTCGACTTATTTCCACCACATCATCATTTAGTGATAAAGCATCAGATCAATCATGCCATCATAGTAATTCATCTCCAACACCATTCATACATCAAGGTAATGCCAAGAGATAAAACGGAGCACATTTAGATGACTCTAAATGTCTACTTACCTTGCTTCCACGAACTAAGCATTCAACTCCAACCAATCCATCAATTATAACATCCTAATAGGTTATTATAAGCTCAATCATAGACTCACATATAAATATTATCACAATGATCAAGAGGAGCATATATATAGACAGTGTTAATCATCTACTTACATATAGGTATTATCAAAATGAAGAGGAGCATATATAGACGGTGCTAATCATCTACTTACATATAGGTATCATCAACATGAAAATGAGCATATATAGATGGTGCTAATCATCTACTTACATATAGGTATCATCAGGATGAAAACGAGCATATGTAGATGGTGCTAATCATCTACTTACATATAAGTATCATCAAGATGAAAACGAGCATATATAGATGGTGCTAATCATCTACTTACAAAATGTACCGATCGTCGATGGACTTAATTCGTGTGTGAGTTTTTCCCAATGGATCCAGCTCCTAATCATATTCCAAATATATTTATTTAATATAAACAGATTCAGCAATGGAAATCAAAAGATGAATACTTATGTCTATATTAATCAATCTCTTCTAAACAGAACTGACAAACACTTCTGTCCTATCTTACAAGTTTTCTACAGACCAACGTGTAGATGATTTCAGTATGAATTTTACTACAGTTATTCCTATTCGTCTCTAGTTTCATATCCAATAAGAATCATACGAATTGGATTAGTATATAATAAGTTATTCAAGTTTTAATACAATCTATTCCGTACAGTCACAGATTCGGTTATACTACTTCAAAATTCTATAACAATTCACAAAGCCATTCAAAAGTCTTGATATTCTCACAATATGACATAATATATGTCTAGTTTCATTATAAATAAGAATTACACAATTTCAACCTTTATGTCTCAAGTAATAAGCTTTTTAGTACACCTTGTCTGATTTCCCGCAGAAACCGGGCAACAAAATGTCTCCCTATTTTTACTGATTAAAATGATGAATTTAGCTTCTTCTCAAAACTGAAACGTTATAGAGGACATACTAACATTTTCATAGACACCATGATCCAAATTTTGGAACGACAAAACTCACGATTTACCCCAAAAACCTTGACTGTTCGGACAGATTTTACTCTGTTACCATGCATGTTAACTTAATTCATTCCTTTATTGGATTTCAGCCTTCATCTTAGCTCAAACTCAAAATTTCAGAAAATTAGAGATGAAAATGCTTATCAAATCAGTGTGAATCTTTCTAAGATTGATGAATATGGAGGAATCCCCAAATTCTTGCTTCTTCTTCTTCTCTCTTCCTCTCCACCGCCTCCCTCTTCTCTCTTTTGTTGTTTCTTCCTGATTCTATATCCTTCTATATGCTTCTCAACTAATGTTTATCTATACATATATATATATATATATATAAAAGTCTAGTTATGTGTCTAGATATGTAGGTGTACACATAAGTAGGTCTATATAGGTGTATAAATACAAATATTATATTAAAGACATGCTGATAAGGTTACTTTTTATTTTTTCTCTTGAAGTGTAGTAATCTATACATATACATGTATATATATTATAAAATGCTACTATTTCATGTGTGGTATTAAAACTTTATATATTCCCCCTCATCTTTACAAGTATAATTTTGACTCCCACATTCATATTACACAAATATTCATACGTCTATAATAATTTATTTCTTCTTTTTAGTCATCTCATTAACCTTAATTATTATATAAATCAACACAACATATATCCACTTTCTTGTACTAATAATTCATAATTCTATATAAAAATTTCGGGGGCGTCACAATACCTCCCACAGGTTGTTTCCCATGCGAATCGTAAAAGCGAGGTATGGGGGAGATCGTTGTGGATCCCGAGCCCACTAGGAAAGCATTTCCCGAAAACAGCGTTTGAGAGTGCCGTGTTTTCGTAGAAATAGTGGGAGGGGTTAAGGACTAATGACCGAGTCCTAACCAAAATATTACTTCATTCTGGTTATTAATTTCTGCTTTATATATTGTGAATGTCTAAGTATCCACCCAACATATCACTAAGAGGCTTATTAAATAGGAACCAACTACATGAATTAACTGTGAAATCTTAAGATGGTCTTAGATTTCAGAACCTTAACCTACATACCGGATGAGGACGTTCCTCAACCCTTGCCAAAGAAGTCGACAACTAAAGCAATACTTGGCGTTCAAAAGTTGAAGGACGACCACCGGCAAGTAGGATATAATGATGTTGCCTCAACTATGCTTCGTTTGCATTCATGTCTATATGGTCCCGGACTAGCATATAAGGTATAATGCAGCGAAGGCATTTTTTTAAGCTAAGATGACGGACCATTAATTATCAAACATGAATGAGCTTAGAAAAGATCTTCATATGTTGGTAATTATGTTGGTCTAGTATGAGGCAACGATTGAAAAATCTGCACCGTCGGTACTATAGGAGAGGCTTCAACCTCTATAAGCGAAAGGCAAGGGTGCCGGACAAAAGAGGAAGAAGGGTAAGGTGACATCAACGATTAAGCACTTCCAGTACTGTTCCTTTACAACATAAGGTGGAGGTAAAGCAAAGAGCAAAAGGTTCAAGCAGTCTAGTTCATAGATTTCTAAGAACGTAAGCATTCACTGCCGTAAAGAGGGCCATTGGAAAAGGGAGTATCCTAAACCCCTCTCCAATGTAGGTAAAATTTGATATTGAGTATTGACATGATCACTTTTACTCTATTTGGTTTTTGATACCGTTCCTGTCACTAATCTGCGGGTGGTTTGCAGAAAGTGATAAGGATTTAAAAGCCAAGAATAGTTCTAGGATTCAACAATGGCAAGGTCCATTGATGAAAAGGATTAGAGACATCTTAGGCCAATAATCGTGATCATGTTAGGATAGTTTATAGGAATTACGTAACCTAGCATGATCAAAAGTATATCTCTTTGTTGGACAAAGGTTTTATTTCATACATATTTGATCAACAAAATTCATGAATACTGATTCATGTTTGCTAGTGTTTTCACATAAATTCTTAGAATACCATCCCATAAAAGGTTTATGGATACTCAAAATTCAAATTATCTAAATGGATTAATCAACCAACTTACAGATTTGGCATCTGCAATAGCTAGGACGTTTCCTCTTATTAAAGATGAGTAAATTGGAAAGTTCGATGAATCTAGAAATAGATTATTCGAATCGACTAAATTTACAAGTCTTTTATGAAGAAGAAAGTCCCAAAGCTCTTTGTTGGACAAAGTAGGCTTGCCAAATAGTCTATTGGAAGGGAGCCAACAAAACAACTGTAGGTCACTAATACACAAGACCATAAGAGGGTTCAAAAGTCTAAAGGTCCCATAGAAGGTTTGGGAATTAGACTTAAGGTGGTGAACCATAAATGGTTGCAAAATTAAACATGTTTCGATAGGATCGAAAAGGCCGTGTATTTAGTGGGAGCTCTTGAGCACCAAGTTGAGAATGGAATTCTCAATGAAACACTTCCTGTAAAGGCCACATATGACGGTCTCTGATAAAGGGAACGATCGAGCCTCGTTGGACAAAGATGGATCGAAGTTTCACAAAATTACCTTAGCCCATGACTCGAAAATTTCCAACGTAGAACGTCGCACCTTGCTAGGAGTCACACACTAGGTGCCATGGTTTGGCAAGCCTGTGTCCCAACAAAGTCCTTGAGCATGTAGAAGGATCCTACATACGTCAAGGGACTAGTGGGAGACAAATTAGACTCAGTGTCGGATTTGTACAAGTTTACGGCAGAATAATGCTAACATGGCTTATAATCGCATTTCTTACTTAAACTGATCATATTCCAGTCCCCTTAAGAATGAACCCGAACGTCGTAAGAGGTACGAGTGATTAGGATATGTTCGGTCAAATTTGGATAGTGATCCAAATAACCTGCGGAACGTGATGTTGGACATCGTAGTAGGATTTATGGAGAGGAGCCATAGAATCCGCTAGAAAATTCAAACAAGGTTTGAAACACCGCAAAACTAGAATATTCATTTTGACGAGCTCATACGAAAGCATGACTCGGTCTTAAACGACGTAGGTGATCAGTGGGAGTAGAAATGGTGTTCCAAGTGTTTAAGTGTGTAATGTCTTGATTCATGAATGAATTCAAGACATTAGAAATCACTAAAACACAACCGTAACTCACGAAAATTTTCCATGACATTTTAGGGTTCCCATATACATATCATGAATTGAGCTTTTCAAAGACTTAGTCAATGGTAGACTGATGAGAAGACTCATATATGTGAAGGGACAAGTTGTTCGAGACTCAGTCATAGTAAGACTGATGAGAAAGCTTAGATACTATGAACAAAGCATCAAGCCATTCAAGACTTAGTCACGGTGGACTAATGAGAAGGCTTGGATGTTGAGTATCCCCTACATCTTAACCCTAGGCAAACATACGATACAGTTTACTCGGTGTATAGGAACCGATGTTGAGTGTGCTTCTTGCATGACTCAACATAAATTTGTAATGCACTGAGGGGTTGAAGACAGCAATCAAGAACAATCCTTAGTACCTGAATAAGGACTAAAGATGTGTTCATGATGCACCGTCTGTTGAGAGTTGTTTTTGGAAGGCTAAAGCGATACTAGCTTCCAGAGCATAGTGAAAACCAGTTAGTCTCAAAGGTATGCAAAGTTAGGCCCAATGACAATTACATTGGATAGTGATCATGGATGAAGACCACGTCCATAGGATGGACGTGGCGCCTAGCACGGCCAAACCTTGTTCGCCATGTGGCAGAAAACTTGGCTATGGAAATATTAGCATGATCTCATCACAAGATCCACGAAAATATTCTTAGACAACCACCATCTCTAGGAGGCGATGGTGGATAAAGGTAACACAGTTAGACCGTACTGTTTCGGCAAGAAACTATAAGCGGACTCATGAGACCTTAGTCGGTATCGTAGTTTACTCATACTGAGAGGATTCTGAACAAAGTGAGTAATTGACTTAAATGGTCAAGTAGGAGATTGTTAAAATAGGTGACCAGAAAGTCAATGGTATTGGTTGTTCTAAGAACCATTCGTCAATCTTTGAACAAGTAATATTATGTTAATGAATGTAGAAAGGATTCATAGGCATAAGTTTGTTGTGCTTATTGCTTGCATTGTTTCGATGTCACAACAAACGCCCACAGACTGAAATAACATTTCGGGAAATTGGAACTACACTTGAAGGTAGGTTCATGAAATCAGTTTCGCCGAATCAGTCTGAAATACTCCAAGTCAAGGAATCTCGAGACAGGGCATCGAGAATCCATTTGAGACTTGCACTAAGCATCTACAGTCGCATTTCATCAACAAGTGACGAGGCTCGTCCATGCAATGTTAGTGGGTCAGCTAGCTAGGTGGCTCCTCACTGAGGTGACTCGCGAGAACTGTCATATGAAAGCCACTCGGGCTTGGTCGGTATGACTCGTATTCTCGGTTCTGATAGTATGGGATTAGTCCTCGAACTTGAGGAATCATGGCAGTCACGTGCATATGAAGACTGTATCTAGCAAGGGGTGATCATTCTGTAAGATGATCATTATAAACCTTGTCCAGTGCAGTTGGAATATGTAGCGAGGACGGTGGATTCCAAGATAGGATCTGTTCCCTCTCAGTACATGACGGTGATGTCTCCTATGTACTCTGAGACGGTTTAGACTCCGAAAGTCTATGGCCATAGCAATTGATTGAGTAGGAAAGGGTTTCCTACATCGATTGATAGAGTTAAACCTATCTCGAGTATTAAGCATAGATTCCTAAGTCAAGGATGGGAACTGACATCCTAATTGCATGCCCTAGACTAAAGGTCGGGAGACAGGCGACAGTGGGACTGTACCTGTACGTATCGAGCAACGGTAGGTACGTACCTGCATGTAACTCGGAGCCTAAATGTTCACACCACATATTCACCTAGTCTCTAGTGTCATGGACCGTTGCTAGATGGCCACCCATGGTGACGGACTACTTTGGTTATGAAATAACAAAAAGTAGGTCCAAGTCTAGCTGAAAGATGAACCTAAAGAGTCACACCCGCTACACCAAATGAAAGGAAATTAAGTTGGAATTAATTCTAGGAGAAGGTTCAATTTAATGAAATTAAATTATACTTCTTGGAGATGTTAGAATAGGTGACCAGAAAGTCAATGGTATTGGCTGTTCTAAGAACCATTCGTCAATCTGTGAACAAGTAATATTATGTAAATGAATGCAGTAAGAATTCATAGGCATGAGTTTGTTGTACTTACTGCTTGCATCGTTACGATGTCACAACAAACGCCCACAGACTGAAATAACATTTCGGGAAATTGGAACTACGCTTGGAGGTAGGTTCATGAAATCAGTTTCGCCGAATCAGTCTGAAATACTCCAAGTCAAAGGAATCTCGAGACAGGGCATCGAGAATCCATTTGAGACTTGCACTAAGCATCTGCTGTCGTGTTTCATCGACGGGTGACGAGGATCGTCTAAGCAGTGTTAGTGGGCCGGCCTGCTGGGGAGCGGCCGACTGAGGTGACTCGCGGGAATCGTCATATAGAAGCTACTCGGGCTTGGTCGGTATGACTCGTATTCCCGGTTCCGATAGTACGGGATTAGTCCTCGGATTTGAGGATCACGGCAGTCCCCTACATACTAAGGCTGTATCTTGGATCTGGTGAAATTTGACCGATTATATCACATGGTCATCATAAGCCTCGTCCAGTGCAGTCGGAGTATGTAAGAACGGTGAATTCCAAGATAGGATCTGTCCCCTGTCAAAGGATATGACAGCAAGATCTCCTATGCGCTCGGGATGGTTTAGACTCACAAAGTCTATGGCCATAGCACTTGATGTAGTGGGAAAGGATTTCCTACGTCGAGTTAAACCTATCTCGAGCATTATGCATAGTTGCCTAGTCAACGATGGGAACCGACCCCTAGACTAAAGGCCGGGAGACAGGCGACAGTAGGACCGTACCCGTACGTATCGAGCGTCAGTAGGACCGCACCTGCGTATAACTCGGAGCCTAAATGTTCACACCATAAATTCACCTAGTCTCTAGTGCCATGGACCGTTGCTAGATGGCCACCCATGGTAACGGACTACTTTAGTTATGAAATAACGAAAAGTAGGTCCAAGTCTAGCTGAAAGGTGAACCTAAAGAGTCACACCCGCTACACCAAATGAAAGGGAATTAATTTGGAATTAATTCCGGGAGAAGGTTTAATTTAATGGAATTAAATTATACTTCTTGGAGATACAACCCTCGATGTATTATTTGGAATAATCGGGCTTGAGTTCATAAATTAGATTTATGAATTTTACAAAGCATGGGCTTTCCTTTTAATTAGATTAAAAGGGCGAATTAATTAATTAATGGGCTTGGTATTAAATAGGATTTAATATAAAGTCCATGGACTATTTAATTTGGAATTAAATAAAGTCCATTCCATTAATTAATTAATGGGCTTAGTATATTAAATAGGATTTAATATAAAGTCCATGGGACTATTTAATTTAGAATTAAATAATCCCATTCTATGGAATTAATTAATGGGCTTGGTATTAAATAGGATTTAATATAAAGTCCATGGACTATTTAATTTGGAATTAAATAAAGTCCATTCCATTAATTAATTAATGGGCTTAGTATATTAAATAGGATTTTAATATAAAGTCCATGGGAATATTTAATTTAGAATTAAATAGGCCCATTCCATAAAGCCCATCAAAATGGATGGACAAGATTTGATCTAGAGAATGATGAGATGAAGGGCCATGATTAATTTGACTTAATCAAAGCCTAATTTGACTAGGATTTGACTAGGTCAAAATCCTAGTCAAAGTGTGTCTCTTTGGAAGAGTTTGAGAAGGAATAGGAATTCCATCTTCTATAAATACTTAAAAACACACACACTTACACCTAGTATTCTCTACAACTCTCATCTCTCAAATTCCCTCTCAAATTCGTCCACTCCTCTTTCTTCTCTCCAAGAATATTATTTTGTTCTTCTTGATTTATTCAAGGTAGAACGTAAGAGACGCCGGTTGCGTTAATTGATAGCGTGTACCGATGTCTCTTCTCCCCAATGATTTTCTTGCTAGCACAAGGGTTCGTTGCTTTCCGGTGCAGCGAGTGAGATGATTTAGAGGGTCTCTTCTTGAGATCTTGGTGCAAAACGGGGAACAATGCATGTAGCCGAACGAAGACAAAACTACAACCGGGTAGGTTCTTTAATTATGGTTTTCGTTTCTAATTCTATGGCCTCCATGTTGTGTTTTATTGAACATGAGATACACCAAACGCCCGGGAGAATCAAGGGCACACCCCTTGATTCGTTTATGTATATTATGCATAGTTTAAATTCCATTTAATTATGCTTTGTAATTTTTTATTACGCACTATTTCGCGCTTCCGCTATTCGCGTTAATCTCCCGGGACGATCCACCGATTTCTTTCAGTGGTATCAGAGCCCGGTTCGGTGTATAGGCCTAGAATTCTATGTGCTATGTGCGGTTAAGCATGATAAACGTGTTTTAATTTACGTTTATAGCATGTTTATCGTAGATATTTATTGGCGTTTAATTTTGCATGGGATTTTGGATCTTGGTTTTCTTGAATGTGTTTATACATGTTCTAGGGTTTAATTTATCTTGTGGTTCAGAAAAATTGCATGAAAAATCGAAAAAGAGTAAAAAAACGGCGAACCGGCAGCAGCAGCACGCTGGCCGCGCGCACAGGGGCGCGGCCGGGCGCGCGTGCAGGCAGGGGCCTGCGCGCGCCCGGCCAGCGTGCCCAGCGTGCGCGGACAGCGCGCGCGCACGGCATGCGCTGGGCGCGCAGGCAGAGGAGCCTGCGCGCGCGCGCGCGCGCGCCTGGCCGGCCGGCTGTGCCGTTTTCCATTTCTCTCCCGTTTTTGGCTCGTTTTTCAAAACTGTTTTTTCTGAATTAATTTTATGATATTTTCTGCATTATTCTGAACCCTTTGACTTAGAATATTTATTTTTTGAGATTTGGAATTTCCTAAAATAAATATTGCTTGGTTGATGAGGAAAGGGTTTCCTAACAAGATTTAAATTTTGCAATGGTTGCGCCAATGATCAAAATTCATATGTGAAATTTCGCAATAATTTCTGAGTTTTATGATGTTGGACATCATGGTTATTTTATGGTTTGAGCATGAGTAGATCTTAACATGTATTAATATTGCACGAATGTTGGATTTTGGAATTCTTGAATAAATGGGCATATTCTTGAATTGTTGATTTTTGTGTTTCAGAAAGTTTGATTTTTCTGTATAATTTTGGGAATTTTTTCAGAATTAATTAACTTGGGGCATTTTAATTTTGGTTGAGATTTTATATTTCATAGAATTAATATTGCCTTGTTAATTATGGAAAAGGTTTTTCCAACAAAAATCGTTGTGCATAGGTTGCACTATTATCCAATGTTTGGTGTGGATATTTTACATGTAGTTTCTGCATTTATTTTATGGTATGGATTATCATGGATGTTGGTATAGCATATTTTACGTGGGATATGTATTTGTGCTATTTGTGTTAATTGATTTGACAAAGGATGATCACAAAGCCCCTAGACCGCATGTATGGTTTGTTTACATTTATTTGTTGGGTTGTGGCCTGTGTGCCTCTTTATTTTCCTCTCTGTATCTCTTCTAGTGCCTTGGAATAATAAGGCTTTCTCTCTCCCTCCTAATGTACTCCCCCCAAATGTTTAATTGGGGTTTCTTATTTTATGATGTAATGAGAGTAGAATTAGTGGCGAGGTTTTATTTTTATTTTTTTTTGTAAATAAAAGCTGCAAGAGAAGACAAGCCCAAGGTGTTGGAGGCCCATGGAGGTTGCCATCAGATGGCCCACGGAGGATCCATGGAGAAGAAGCCCGGTGTAGGCCCACGATGGAGAGCCCAAGAAGATAAAGAGGACTTACAAGGCCCGTTGCATGTAATGGGTTATTGAATCTTGTAATAGTGTAGGGCCTACCCTTAGATTGACCATAGATCCACTGCGGGCTCAGTGGGTCGCATAGGTTTGGGCTTGTGATCATCCTACAGGGGCGTGCTAGGCTTTATTTTGCATGCGATGCGTATTATATGCTTATGATTATTCTATATGCTTTATGTATGGTTACATTCACGCTTAGAATATTTCTGCCATAACGCACGCAATGCAATACTTAATATATGTGATGAGGTCTCGTTCTATCAAAACTCTCACTTGGTTGAACCAAGTTAAATATAGACCCTTAATAAATGGACTAGGACTCTGGGAGTCTGTCCAAGCCTTCCATCCATGACAAAAGTGAGGAAGATCTTTTAGGTCGATAGCGTGGTCTCACGAGTCGTCGCACGACTATCGTGCTTAAAAGAAGCTGCACTTTGTCATGAACGATGAGTAGACTGCTGTTACCTGTCTCACGAGTCGTGGAGGTAGCAGTGAGTCTATGAATCGGTTGATTGGGTCGGGTCTAACGCCCGAATAACGTGATTCGCTTGGAGTCCTCGGGATCACGTGAAAGGGTGAGGCAATTATCTTGGGAATCTCGTGGAACGAGAATGGTATGGAATACCTCCCACGGGTTCTTTTCCCATGCGAATCGTAAAAGCGGGGTATGGGGGAGATCGCTGTGGATCCTGAGCCCACTAGGAAAGGATTTCCCGAAAACAACGTTTGAGAGTGCCGTGTTTTCGTAGAAATAGTGGGAGAGGTTAAGGACTAAAGACCGAGACTTAACCAAAATATTACTTCATTCTGCTTATTATTTTCTGTTTCATATATGTTGTGAATGTCTAAGAATCCACCAAACACATCACTAAGAGGCTCATTAAAAGGGAACCAATTACACGAATTGATTGCGAAATCTTAAGATGGTCTCAGATTTCCAGAACCTTAACTCACATACCGGAATGAGGACGTTCCTCAGCGCTTGCCGGAGGGGTCGACAACTAAGGCAACGCTTGGCGTTCAAAAGTTGAAGGATGACCACCGGCAAGTAGGATGTAATGATGTTGGCTCAAACTATGCTTCGCTTGCATCATGTCTATATGGTCTTGGACCAGCATGTGGGGTAAAATGCAACGAAGGCATGTTTGGAGCTAAGATGACGGAAGGGATGTCGGTACAAAGAACATGGAGTGATGATGCAATCCCTAGTGGAGAAGCTCAAAAGACCTCCATGTCAATCTTGAAAAAGAGACGTACATTGACATGATCCTTCAGTCTCTTCCTCCCTCCTACGAACCATTAATTATCAACATGAATGAGCTTAGAAAAGATCTTCATAGGTTGGTAATTATGTTGGTCTAGTACGAAGCAACGATTGCAAAATCTGCGCCGTCGGTACTAGTAGGAGAGGCTTCAACCTCCATAGCGAAAGGCAAGGGTGCCAGACGCTAAAAGAGGAAGAAGGGTAAGGTAACATCAACTATTGCAGCACTTCAAGTGTTGTTCCTTTACAACACAAGGTGGAGGTAAAGGAAAGAGCAAAAGGTTCAAGCAGTCAAGTTCATAGATTCTAAGAACGTAAGCATTCACTGTCGTAAAGAGGGCCATTGGAAAGGGGAGTATTCTAAACCTCTCTCCAATATAGGTAAAATTTGATATTGAGTATTGACATGATCACTATTTGGTATTTGATACCATTCCTATCACTAATCTGCGGGTGGTTTGCAGAAAGTGAATAAGGACTTAAAAGCCAAGAACAGTTCTACGATTCAACAATGGTAAGGTCCATTGATGAAAAGGACTAGGGACTTGTTAGGCCCATAATCGTGATCATGTTAGCATAATATAGGAATTACGTAACCTAGCATGATCAAAAGTATGTCTCTTTGTTGGACAAAGGTGTTATTACATACATATTTGATCAAACAAAATTATTGAATATTGATTCATGTTTGCTAGTAGTTACACGTGAATTCCTAGAACACCATCCCATAAAAGGTTTATGGATACTCAAAATTCTAATTATCTAAATGGATTAATCAAGACCAACTTACAGATTTGGCATCTACAACAGCTAGGACGTTTCTTCTTATTAAAAGATAAGTAAATTGGAAAGTTCAATGAATCTAGAAATAGATGATTCGAATCGACTAAATTTACAAGTCTTTTATGAAGAAGAAAGTCCAAAAGTTCTTTGTTGGACAAAGTAGGCTTGCCAAATAGTCTATTGGAAGGGAGCCAATAAGACAACTGTAGGTCACTAATACACAAAACCATAAGAGGGTTCAAAAGTCTAAAGGTCCCATAGGAGGTTTGGGAATTAGACTTAAGGAGGTGAACCATAAATGGTTGCAAAATTAAACCTGTTTCGATAGGATCGAAAAGGCCGTGTATTTAGTGGGAGCTCTTGAGCATCCAAGTTGAGAATGGAATTCTCAATGAAACGTTTCCTGTAAAGGACAAGTATGACGGTCTCTGATAAAGGGAACGATCGAGTCTCGTTAGACGAAGATCGATCGAAGTTTCGCCCAATTACCTTAGCCCGTGTAGACGTAGACTCAAAATTGCCAACGTAAGGAACGTGGCACTTTGCTAGGAGTCACGCACAAGGAGCCATGGTTTGGCAAGCCTGTGTCCCGATAAAGTCCTTGAGCATGTAGAAGGATCCTACATACGTCAAGGGACTAGTGGGAGACAAATTAGACTCAATGTCTAATTTGTACAAGTTTACGACAGAATAATACTAACGTTGCTTAGAATCGCATTTCTTAAATTGATCATATTCCAACTCCCCTTAAGAACGAACCCGAATGTCGTAAGAGGTACGAGTGATCGGGATATGTTCGGTCAAATTTGGATAGTAATCCAAATGACCTGCGGAACGTGATGTTGGACATCGTAGTAGGATTTATGGAGAGGAGCCGTAGAATCCACTAGGAAATTCAAACAAGGTTTGAAACACCGCATAACTGGAATATTCGTATTGACGAGCTCATACGGAGCATGACTCGGTCTTAAACGACGTAGGTGATCAGTGGGAGTAGAAATGGCGTTCCAAGTGTTTAAGTGTGTAATATCTTAATTCATGGATGAATTCAAGGCATTAGGAATCACTAAAACACAAACGGTAAAATCACAAAAATTCTCCATGACATTTTAGGGTTCCCACATACATATCATGAATTGAGCTTTTCAAAGACTCAGTCATGGTGGACTGATGAGAAAAACTCATATATGTAGAGGGACAAGTTGTTCGAGACTCAGCCATAGTAAGACTGATGAGAAAACTTGGATACTATGCATAAAGCATCAAGCCATTCAAGACTTAGTCACGGTGGACTAATGAGAAGGCTTGCTTGTTGAGTATCCCCTACGTCTTAACCCTAGGCAAACATATGATATGTTTACTCGGTGCATAGGAACCGATGTTGAGAGTGCTTCTAGCATGGCTCAACATAAATCGGTAATGCACTGAGGGGTTGAAGACAGCAATCAAGAACGATCCTTAGTACCTGAATAAGGACTAAAGATGTGTTCATGATGCACCGTCTGTTGAGAGTTGCTTTGGAAGGCTAAAGCGATACTAGCTTCCAGAGCATAAGTGAAAACCAGTTAGTCTCAAAGGTATGCACAGTCAGGCCCAATGACGAGTGCATCGGATAATGGTCACTGATGAAGACCGCGTCCATAGGATGGACGTGGCGCCTAGCACGACCAAGCCATGTTTGCCTATATGGCAGGCAACTTGGCTATGGGAGTATTGGCATGAGATCTCATCACAAGATCCACGAAAATATTCTTAGACAACCACCATCTCTAAAAGGCAATGGTGGATAGAGGTAACACGGTTAGACCGTATTGCTTCGCAAGGAAATATAAGCGGACTCACAATACCTTAGTCGGTATCGTAGATTACTCATACTCAGTGGATTCTGAACAAAGTGGGTAATTGACTTATTGGTCAAGTGGGAGATTGTTAGAATAGGTGACCAGAAAGTCAATGGTATTGGTTGTTCTAAGAACCATTTGTCAATCTGTGAACAAGTAATATTATGTAAATGAATGCAGTAAGAATTCATAGGCATGAGTTTGTTGTACTTACTGCTTGCATCGTTACGATGTCACAACAAACGCCCACAGACTGAAATAACATTTCGGGAAATTGGAACTACGCTTGGAGGTAGGTTCATGAAATTAGTTTCGCCGAATCAGTCTGAAATACTCCAAGTCAAAGGAATCTCGAGACAGGGCATCGAGAATCCATTTGAGACTTGCACTAAGCATCTGCTGTCGTGTTTCATCGACGGGTGACGAGGATCGTCTAAGCAGTGTTAGTGGGCCGGCCTGCTGGGGAGCGGCCGACTGAGGTGACTCGCGGGAATCGTCATATAGAAGCTACTCGGGCTTGGTCGGTATGACTAGTATTCCCGGTTCCGATAGTACGGGATTAGTCCTCGGATTTGAGGATCACGGCAGTCCCCTACATACTAAGGCTGTATCTTGGATCTGGTGAAATTTGACCGATTATATCACATGGTCATCATAAGCCTCGTCCAGTGCAGTCGGAGTATGTAAGAACGGTGAATTCCAAGATAGGATCTGTCCCCTGTCAAAGGATATGACAGCAAGATCTCCTATGCGCTCGGGATGGTTTAGACTCACAAAGTCTATGGCCATAGCACTTGATGTAGTGGGAAAGGATTTCCTACGTCGAGTTAAACCTATCTCGAGCATTATGCATAGTTGCCTAGTCAACGATGGGAACCGACCCCTAGACTAAAGGCCGGGAGACAGGCGACAGTAGGACCGTACCCGTACGTATCGAGCGTCAGTAGGACCGCACCTGCGTATAACTCGGAGCCTAAATGTTCACACCATAAATTCACCTAGTCTCTAGTGCCATGGACCGTTGCTAGATGGCCACCCATGGTAACGGACTACTTTAGTTATGAAATAACGAAAAGTAGGTCCAAGTCTAGCTGAAAGGTGAACCTAAAGAGTCACACCCGCTACACCAAATGAAAGGGAATTAATTTGGAATTAATTCCGGGAGAAGGTTTAATTTAATGGAATTAAATTATACTTCTTGGAGATACAACCCTCGATGTATTATTTGGAATAATCGGGCTTGAGTTCATAAATTAGATTTATGAATTTTACAAAGCATGGGCTTTCCTTTTAATTAGATTAAAAGGGCGAATTAATTAATTAATGGGCTTGGTATTAAATAGGATTTAATATAAAGTCCATGGACTATTTAATTTGGAATTAAATAAAGTCCATTCCATTAATTAATTAATGGGCTTAGTATATTAAATAGGATTTAATATAAAGTCCATGGGACTATTTAATTTAGAATTAAATAATCCCATTCTATGGAATTAATTAATGGGCTTGGTATTAAATAGGATTTAATATAAAGTCCATGGACTATTTAATTTGGAATTAAATAAAGTCCATTCCATTAATTAATTAATGGGCTTAGTATATTAAATAGGATTTTAATATAAAGTCCATGGGAATATTTAATTTAGAATTAAATAGGCCCATTCCATAAAGCCCATCAAAATGGATGGACAAGATTTGATCTAGAGAATGATGAGATGAAGGGCCATGATTAATTTGACTTAATCAAAGCCTAATTTGACTAGGATTTGACTAGGTCAAAATCCTAGTCAAAGTGTGTCTCTTTGGAAGAGTTTGAGAAGGAATAGGAATTCCATCTTCTATAAATACTTAAAAACACACACACTTACACCTAGTATTCTCTACAACTCTCATCTCTCAAATTCCCTCTCAAATTCGTCCACTCCTCTTTCTTCTCTCCAAGAATATTATTTTGTTCTTCTTGATTTATTCAAGGTAGAACGTAAGAGACGCCGGTTGCGTTAATTGATAGCGTGTACCGATGTCTCTTCTCCCCAATGATTTTCTTGCTAGCACAAGGGTTCGTTGCTTTCCGGTGCAGCGAGTGAGATGATTTAGAGGGTCTCTTCTTGAGATCTTGGTGCAAAACGGGGAACAATGCATGTAGCCGAACGAAGACAAAACTACAACCGGGTAGGTTCTTTAATTATGGTTTTCGTTTCTAATTCTATGGCCTCCATGTTGTGTTTTATTGAACATGAGATACACCAAACGCCCAGGAGAATTAAGGGCACACCCCTTGATTCGTTTATGTATATTATGCATAGTTTAAATTCCATTTAATTATGCTTTGTAATTTTTTATTACGCACTATTTCGCGCTTCCGCTATTCGCGTTAATCTCCCGGGACGATCCACCGATTTCTTTCAGGAGATTCAGGCCGCGATGGATTATTTGGAATAATCGAGCTTGCGTTCATAAATTAGATTTATGGATTTTATAAAGCATGGGCTTCCCTCTTAATTAGATTAAAAGGGTGAATTAAGTAATGGGCTTGGTGTATTAAATAGGATTTAATATAAAGTCCATGGGACTATTTAATATAGAATTAAATACAGTCCATTCCATTCATTAATTAATGGGCTTAGTATATTAAATTGGATTTAATATAAAGTTCATGGGACTATTTAATTTAGAATTAAATAGGCCCATTCCATAAAGCCCATCAAAATGGATGGACAAGATTTGATCAAGGGATTGATGAGATGAAGGGCCATGATTAATTTGACTTAATCAAAGCCTAGTTTGACTAGGATTTTATCAAGTGTTCCTCTTTAGAAGAGGTTGAGTAGGAATAGGAAAATCTATTTTCTATAAATGCTGAAAAAACACACACACACGCACACCTACTAATCTCGACAACTCTCATCTCACAATGCTCTCTCAAAAGAATTCGTCCATCCCCTTCTTTAATCTCCAAGATTTCTACTTTGTTCTTCTTGATTTATTCAAGCTAGAACATAAGAGACATCGATTGCGTTAATTGATAGCGTGTATCGATGTCTCTTCTCCCAAATAATTTCTTGCCAGCACAAGGGTTCTTTGCTTTCCTGTGTAGCGAGTCAGATGATTTAGAGGGTCTCTTCTTTCAGATCTTGGTGCAAAACGGGGAACAATGCATGTAGTCGAACGAAGACAAAACTACAACCGGGTAGGTTCTTTAATTATATTTTTCGGTTCTAATTCTATGGCCTCCCTATTGTGTTTTATTGAACATGAGATACACCAAACGCCCGGGAGAATCAAGGGCACACCCCTTGATCTGGTTATTGTTAGAATAGTTGACCGAAAAGCCAATTAGATTGGCTTTGATGTAATCTATTTCTGACAATGTCATTGTAATTGTGATATTCTTATATGAATAAAGTGAGTATTCATGTTTGGCAGTTCCATTTGTTGTGCTCGCTATTTATGTTTATTCCATTAACATCACAACAAAGCCCACAGGCCAAACGAACAACCTATGTAGTTGGGTTGCGCATTGGATGGTAGCTATGAAACTAACTTCTAAGGGTTAGGCCTGAAACATTCCAAGTCGAGGACCTTGAGACAGGGCATCGAGAGTCCTATACAGACTTGCACTAAGGATTGTATTCATTAGATGAGTGCCGTGTTTCATCGGCGACAGACGTTGGACGTCTATGCAATATTAGTGGGTTAGTTGACAAGGATGTCAGCTGACTGAACTGACTCACGGGAATCGTCATATGAAAGCCTTGGAGGATTGGTCGGTATGACTGGCATTCCCGGTTCTGATAGTACGAGATTAGTCCTCGGACTTGAGGAATCATGGCAGTCACATGCATATGATGGTTGTATCTAGCATCTGGCAAGAGATGGCTGTATCTAGCATCTGGCAAGGGATGGCTGTATCTGGGATACGTTCATCATAAGCCTTATACAGTGCAGTCGGAATATGTATTGAGGATAGTGGATTCCAAGATAGGATCCGTCACCTATCAGTATATAACAGTCGAGTCCCCTATGCGCTCTGAGACAGTTTAAACTCTTATAATTCTGTGGCCACAGCGATTGGTCGAGTAGGGAATGGTTTCCTATGTCGATCGATAGAGTAAACGTGTCTCGAGTTACTAAGCATAGTTGTCTAGTCCAGGATGGGAACCGACGATCAATTCCATAGCCTAGACTTAGACTGGGAGATAGATGATGGAAGGACCGTACTCATATGGAACTCGGGAGCCTAAATGTTCACGCCAACATTCACCTAGTCTCTAGTGTCATGGACCGCTGCTAGACGGCCACCCATGGTGACGGGTGTTTTTCTGATTAATAGTTAATCGGAAGACAATTAATGAAATTGGATTTAATTGATCAATTGTGTTGGACACAAGCCCAAGTCTAGCTGAGGGTGAACCTAATGAGTCACACACAAATCACTTTGGATTTGGCGGAGTTAATTTGGAATTAATTTTAGAAGAAGCGAATAAATTTAATCGGATTAAATTTATTCAAGAGAGAAAATAAATGATTGGATCATTTATTGAGAAATCCATTTGATGGATGGTCCAAGAATTAATTAATTGGATTAGTTAATTTTTTTTTTTTTGGGACTAAGGACCTTTAAATTAATTGGATTAATTTATTGGGTTTTGGCTAGAATAGTTGATTGGATCAATTATACTTAATTTGGACTTATGTTTATTTAATTGGATTAAATAAATAATTGGGATTCAATTGGATTGAAATTAATTTGATTAATTAATGCCCAATGGATACATGTTTGGACTTTATTTAATTTGATTAAATACAAGTCCAAAAACATAAAGGTCCAAGTCTATTTTTTTCATGCAAGTTGAAGCTAGTTAAGGAGGAGTTTCAACTCTTTCACATATGTACATGATGAGCACGAAAATTTGCTAATTTGTGGGTGGTTTTCTCTTGCTATCATGTGTAGTGGATGTGCTAGAAGTGTGTGTATGTGGAAGTTGCCTTAGAGGTTATGTAGGTGATTTTTTTAACACTACATTCTATATACACAAAACTACTTTGCTAGACACTATTCACTTAACTTGCTTCATTTTTGCTGGAGTTTTTAGGCCAAATACTCTCTGAAAAATTCTCACTACATTCTACATACACAAAACTACTTTGCTAGATACTATTCACTTAACTTGCTTCATTTTTGCTGGAGTTTTTAGGTCAAATACTCTCTGAAAAATTCTCTCTTTTAGTGTTCATACTTCTTAGAGAAGATTGAACAAAAACATTCCAAGGTACACTAATCGATAGTGCTTTCTTTGGAATTGTTTCTTCTTCTTTGTTTCTATTTTCTATCTAGCAATAGAGTAGAAATAAATCCATAGTGTGGTGTGGAACGCATTAGAGGAGTTCTACGTTGAGCTTTCAAGTGGACGAATGAAGAAGGAAAAGAAAGGAACAACGCACAAACCCGTTCTACATAATGAACAAAGGTTGGTTTCCTTTTACATTTTGTGTAATTTTCTTCTTCTCCTTTTAAGCCACATGTCCAGCATGTTTTATTTTGTTGTTTATGCTTTGACAAACACTGAACGCCCGGGAACTTCAAAGGGAACACCCCTTTGAATTCGTTTCAAATTATGTCTTAAATTAACGTTTTTACGCTTCTGTTGCGTTCCCGAGCCGTACCCGATTCTTTCAGTTATGTATGTGATGCATGCTTTAAATTCCATTTAATTATGCTTTGCAATTTTTATTATACAATCTTTCGCACTTCTGCTATTCGCGTTGATCTCCCGGGACGATCCACATAAAATTTCATATTTCAATCAAGTCTTAATCCTTCATCAGGATTTTAAAAGGAAAGATCTTATGTAAGATGGAGATCTACCATATTCTATAAGATATAGATTACCTTTTGCCCTTTCCAACACACATCATTCTGATTTGTTTCTTAGAATAGAGTATATTGAGATTCCTACAATTTTCAAGGAATATGCTAAGGTAATGACACTAGATCCTATTAGAATACCTTTTATAGGTGGTGTTCATATATTTTTTTTTCCAAGGAAACCACCCAAAGGTGGGGGGAGCTTTTCCGGGTCCCCATCCCTTCTGTACTAAGTCAAAAAGGCAAAAACTATACAATGGGGAGTACTAATTTCCTAGAGTTTCCTAAGAAAGTATAAATAAGGAGTACTACTTGAAATCCTGGGATAGGCGTGTTGATCGTCCCAGGAGAAGCGCGAATGCGGAAGCGCGGTATAATTAAAATTTAAACATGCATCTATAATATAAAATAAACACGTTCAAGGGGTGTTCCCTTGAAACTCCCGGGCGTTCGGTGTATCTCATAAATAATAAAGGCATATGAAACAATTGAAGGACAAGCGGATCCGCCCGGGAGCGCGAGCGGAAGCGAGAAAAGCGAGAAATTGCGTAAATTTAAATCAAATTCAAAATACGCGAATCCCAAGGGGTGTACCCTTGGGTGCTCAACCGGGCGTTCGATGTAGGATGTGTAAATATTAAAACATATATTTAAACACTTAGGGCATAGATATACAAATGAAATCAATCAAAGCGTAATAAACCGTTACCTTTGATTATTTAGCGTATGCTCCCGGCTACTAGCGTTGTTCCTTCTCCGGAATGCTCATGAAATCCAAACTTATGGATTCTCCAAAGGTGATCCACACCACACCGGAAGAAACACACGTTCTTCTTGCTAGAAAAGAACGGGTTCAGGAAGGAATCGGTTTAAGAGAAGAACACTATGAATTAGTGTTCCCTTAAACTTACTTTGTTCTTCTTCTTGATTCAAAATCAAGTGAAGAACACAAGTGTAAGAGAGGGAGGGAGCATGAAATTTTGAGAGAGGAGAGGATTTTTGTCTTCTCTTTTTCCTAGAAAAAGATGAATAATGAATCACTTATGCTAGGTGTTGTATATTCTAATATATATACATAATTAATGTGATTATTGGAATGTGTCTAGGTTCATCCAAGGATGTCTAGATTCGTTCCAATCAATCACCATCAATTCTTCAATCAAGCCTACCAAAAATTTATGGTATGATCAAATCATACCAAAAGGGAAGAGCTTGATTGGAGTTGATTTGTCTCTTTCCAAAAGAGACAAGTCAACATACCACCTAGCATGCAACATGGCTGATTTTGCATCCTCCAAGGGAGCATGTCGGCTATGTTTAATTAAGGGAAGAAGTCCAACTTCTTCCTATTCCAAATTAGGAATTATTTCTCCTCTCGGGTATAATTTAACGGACCGGGTTTTATCGTAATCCAATTACGACGAACCCAATATTAAATCCAATTTAATGTCCACTTAAATTATTCCCGTTGATCTTTTAATCCAATTAAAAGATCCAACGTCTCAACATCTCAACTTTCCATATTTAATCGAAAATCCAATTTACCGATTAAATGAAAGCCCGATACAATATCGGCCCGTCCATCCAATGGACTTTCCCTTAAGTAATCCAATTACTTATTTTATCCTTCGAGATTGACTTCAAGTCGATCTCTCAACCTCCTCGGTGATTTGTGTGTGACCCTTTAGGTTCACCCTTAGCTAGACTTGGGCCCGTGTCCCACAAGGGCCCGTTACCATGGGTGGCCGTCTAGCAACGGTCCATGGCACTAGAGACTAGATGAATTGGCGTGAATATTTAGGCGCCGATTCTGTACGGGTACGATCCTTCCGTCTACCGTCTCCCGGCCTTAGTCTAGGGTATGGAATTGGGCGTCGGTTCCCATCATTGACTAGGCATCTATGCTTAATACTCGAGACCACGTATGCTTCATTGTGTCGACACAGGAAACCATTCCCTGTTCGACCAACCACTGTGGCCACAGCTTCAAACAGCATGAACGTGTCTCCGAGTGCATAGGAGATACCTCTGTCACATACTGACAGGGGACGGATCCTCTTCTTGGAATCCACCGTCCTCGCTACACATTCTGACTGCACTGGACAAGGCTTATGATAATCATCTTACAGAATGATTACCTCTCGCCAGATCCAAGATACAGCCGTCCTGTGCACGCGACTGCCATGATCCCTCAAGTCTGAGGATTACTCCAGTACTATCGGAACGGGGGAAAACCAATCATACCGACCAAGCCTCCAAGGCTTCCATATGATGATCCCCGCGAGTCAGTCCAGTCGGCTCGACCCCAGTCGACCAACCCATCAAGATCGTGTAGGCATCCCACGCCTGTCGCCGATGAAACACGGCACTCATCCAATGAACACGACTCTTGACGCAAGTCTCAATAGGACTCTCGATGCCCTGTCTCGAGGTCCTCGACTTGGAACGTTTCAGACCCAACTCTTAATCAGTTGGTTTCATGACCACCATCCAATGCGTGGCCCAACTGCACGAGTTGTTATCCATGGTCTGTGGGCTTTGTTGCGATATAAGTTAAACACCGGTTTAACAAATGTAAGATGAGCGCAACAAAGAAGGTACCATTGGTGACGAACACTCATCTTATTCATCACATAATAATATTACATTTACATCAAGCTGTCAGATAGGTTACAAATCGCCAAACCTATTGGCTTTCTGGTCACCTATTCTAACAGCAATCATGGAGGTCATAGGGTTTAAAGTAAAGAGGGACGAAAATTGTAAATCGGAACCTACCGATTGTCATTTTCGTCTTCAAACCGGTAGACGCGTTGTTCCCTATTTTGCTCTAAGATCTCGAATGGGAGACCCTCTAATTCGTACACGCAATCCGTCCACGTACCTTGCTCCTCGTGCTAGCGATAGAACAAGTGTATATTATATTTGGAGAGGACGAATCGATCAAACGTTATCGATTAACGAGATC
Organism: Sesamum alatum; assembly: GCA_034509735.1. NCBI lineage: Eukaryota > Viridiplantae > Streptophyta > Magnoliopsida > Lamiales > Pedaliaceae > Sesamum > Sesamum alatum. Next base: position 34,624,890 of record JACGWO010000001.1, on the reverse strand, counting down.
AATCCTCCTTGATGTTCAATTGTCGAACAAAAGAACAAGGAAAGATTTCTTGGAAGAGAGGGAGAATGAGTCGGCCGAGAGAGAGAGGGAGAGAGGGTCGAGTGTGTGTAGTGTGTGTGCTTCAAGATTTCATCATCCTTTCTAACGAGGACACTTAGGAATATTTATAGAGGAGGAATCCTATTCCTCTTCTATTTCCTACACATTGAAGACTCCTTCTTGAATGGGATTTGACCTAGTCAAATCCTAGTCAATTGCTAGCTTCTTGGTCAAACCAATCCTAGCCATCAATTCCTCTCTTTAATCTCGACTGTTGATTAATTTAATGGAATATTTAAATCTCATTTAAATAATCCTAAAGGCAATAAATAAATATATCAAATATAAATATTTATTCCAAGCCTATTAGATTAATTCTAATAAATCTAATTTATTAGATAAATTCCTTATATCTAATAAAAGGAATTAATTTTTTCCCAAGAAAAGAAGGACCCGATTAAATCCAATTTAATCGCTCCATTTCTCCAAATATTTAATTCCAAATTAAATATGTTATGTGTACGGATTGTGTGTGACTCTTTAGGTTCACCTTCAGCTAGACTTGGTTGGATTCCTAGAACCCGCTCGTCACCATGGGTGGCCGTCTAGCAACGGTTCATGGCACTAGAGACTAGGTGAATATACGGGGATGAACATTTAGGCTCTATAGTACATTTATCCTTCCGTCTACGGTCTCACCACTTAGGGTCTAGGGCACGAATTATGTAGGTACCCATTTTGGACCTAAGTGTTGGTCTGTCCTTTTACCAAACGCTGCAAGGGAATCCTTCCCTTTTGTTCAATTACTGTGGCCACAGATTTTAGGGACAAGACACAGAATATCGTGAGACACAACTGTCAACACCTTTTGACAGGAGACAGATTCTTTCTTGGAAACTAATGTCACGTTGTACATCGTGGCTGCACTAGATATGGCTGATGACTACTCAAGTGCATCTTGGCAATCTCTCGCCATACCTAAGATACAATCCCGATGTACATGTAAACTCAGCAATTCCTCAAGTCAAAGGATTTGACCTGTACCGTTGGAACCGGGAACTCACGTCATACCTAGCCGACCCTACTCAAGGTCCTCCGTAAGACGGTTCCCGCGAGTCGCCTCAGTCAGCCGCTCCCCAACAGGCCAACCCACTAATACTGCTTAGACGATCCTCGTCAACCGTCGATGAAACACGACAGCAGATGCTTAGTGCAAGTCTCAAGGGGAATCTCGGTACCCATTTTTCGAGATTCCTTGACTTGAAAATTTCCAGACTGATTCCGTGGAACTGATTTCATGGACCTACCTCCAAGCGTAGTCCCAGTCCCTGAAATGCGATTTCAGTCTGTGGGCTTTGTTTATGTAGCGAACAGGTATAAAGCAAATAAAGTGACCACAAAAAAAGTATGCTCCATATGAATTTCACTTTCTTATTCATTAATGTTTTATCAAAACTTTGAAATTGTTCAGACATAGGTTACAATTCGCCTACCAAGATTGGCTACATGGTCACCTATTCTAACACTACTAATTACAGTTCATAATGAAAACGTAAATAAGAAGTACGACTCCCTTACAATTGATAATGAAAACGTAAATAAGGAGTGCTACTCCCTTACATTTCATTCTCATGAAAGCATAAATAAGGAGTACTACTCCCTTACAAAAAATACAATTTAGGTGGGATGATCATGCGGGGAAAGTTCTTTCCAAACAGTGTAACAAAGCAACACCCAAACATTAATCTGCATCAAATGGCCCAATGCAAAACATAAAAAAATATGTTGTGAAAAGGAAGAACGAAACAACAGTCACAACATACATATTCCGAGGCAGATTGAAGACAAAGTACCCAACAAAAAGATTATAGTTTAAGGAGTGCAGATCTCTAGCAACTATACACAAAAAGAATATGGATGTGCACAACCTTACAAAAAGAATATAAAGCAAAGATAAAAGGCCAAAGTAGCACGTACTAGTTTCAAATTCCCAAGAAAGTGAAACTAATAGTACTAACCTTGTTTGGTACGTAAATAAGGAAGACATGAGGCATCAAGTTGAACAATATCTTTGATGTTACCCATTAGTTGGTCCCCGTTAAGGATGCTCAGTGCTTCTGAAGTACAAGTGTGATTGGCAAGATGATCTGCCTCCTGGTTACCTTTTTTGTAGATATGGGAAATCTTGAATTCCAATTGGTCCAGGATGCTCCTTATCTTATGTATGATGTTCTGATACATCCATGCTCCCTTGGGAGGAGATGAGATGAGTTGGATGATATATGCAACATCTACTTCTTTATTTGGCATCCTCTTTCAATGCAGATAATTAGACCTCTTTGTAAGTGCTTGCAGTTCAGCCTTAATATTTGTTGTGTATCCAAGGGGCTCTTGAAATGTAAAAGAAACTTTTCTAAGATGATTTCTAAGTAATCCCCTTGCCCCATACAACCCTGGATTTCCTTTAGAAGCCCCATTAATGTTGAGTTTCATCCAGCCTGGTTGTGGCTTATTCTAGGTTACCAAAATGGTATGATGATGCCTAGCTTTGGTAGGAAAAGGAATTCTCAATAAGTTTACAGCAAGACTGTCATCCCATAGATGCTCAAATTTGATGGGTTTACTATTGTGCAGAAGTTGGAGGTGCTTTAAAGTATTGAAGATGATGGTAGTGTATTTGAAGGTGGCTCCCTCGTGTCTCACTTCATTGCGTAACCTCCAGATGTTCCAACAGATCAGCATAGGGATAATATGTTGAAGGGAAGCCTGATTTGAGTTTCTACGTCTCCATCTCTGAAGTTGGTGGATGATACTTTTAGTTTGAGGAAGAGTGACTTGGAACTTTACAGCAAAGAACTCCTAAGCTTCTCTAGATGTGGATCTATAAAAAGGTGGCTGCTTGTTTCTTCTGTATTACAGTAACAACATTTAGATGCCAGTGAAATCCCTTTGTGCTTGAGCTTAGTATCTGTATGTATCCAGTAGTTGAGTAATCTCCGTACAAAAATAGACATGGTATGTGTGATCAAAGGAGACCATATGTTTTTGTATTTCTGCTGAGAAGGTTTATGGTCTCTGTAATGTTCCCATGTTGAAGCTTTAGTGAATTCTCCAATCTTGGATAGCCTCCATTGCATATGATCAGTATACTCTTAACTGATATGGACTTCAAGTATCATGTTGCTCAGGTTATGTGGGACAACAACCTGCAGTCTTTCAAGATCCCACTCCCTATCTTTCCATAACTACTTAACAGGGATATAAGTTGCGTTTGTGTTTGCAGTTAGTTCTTACAGGCTTCCTTTAGAGATCCACGAATCTTGCCAAAAAAACGTTGCTCCACTTCCAAGGCTCCAAAATATATTCCCCTGTGCTTCATCTCTAATCTTGCATAACCTTCTCCAAATGGGGGAGTCATTTTTAGTGATTTTAGCCATGGTTGGAAAAGTCCCCTTGCAGTATTAGTTGATTGTAAATTTGGCTCACAATAATGTACTTTGTCTCAATCTCCACCATAATTTGTGGAAGAACGTATGGATCACATCCCTTAGGTCCCTCACCCCTAGCCTTCCTTCTTATATAGGATAACAAAAAATGTTGCTCCATCTTGTCCAATGTATTTTCCTTTAGTTGTTTGTTGATCCCCACAGGTATTCTGCAAAGAGTGGTTCAATTTTCTAAATGACCCCAATTGGTGGGTTTGAGGACATGAATGAGGTAAGCTGGCATAGACGAAAGGACACTTTTGATTAGTTGTAGTCTACTCCTATAGGAAAGATGGCAATGTTCCCAACCTGCAACTTTGAAACACATTTTGTTAGTAGGATCACCAAGAGCATTCTCGTTTTATTACCTTTGTAAAGAGGGGCCCCAAGGTATGTGATTGGAAGTGTCTTCATGACAAATCCAGTGATGTGTTTGATCCTCTGTGTGACCAGGTTGGCCTTCTTGCCCGGAATGAAAGAGCTCATGGAATGATTGATTTTTTGGCATTAAATGTCCTCATAGAACTCAAGAAATTGCATTAGTTTGGTGAGACTGTTTTCTTCACAATTAGTAAAAATAATAATGTCATCAGCATATGCAAGATGAGAAACAAAAATGCTACTTGCAATTTGGTAGTACATTCCCGGATTCTCATTGAAGAGGTGGTCCAAGCTACATGAGAGGGCCTCAGCAGCCAGTATGAAAAGAGGTAGAGAAATAGGGTCTCCCTGCCACGGACCTTGGGTAGACTTGAAAAATTCACTAGTTTCTCCATTAACCAAAACAGTGAACCAGCAATTAACAACTAAGTTCTTGATTAGGGTGTTGCATCAGGGTGATATTACGGGAGTATTACGCGGCATTATCAGACTTGATAGACTGGGCACCCCCTACCTTCGCAGAGGGTAAGAGTTGGCTGTATTTTGGACAGGGGTACTGGAGGCACAGAGGAGGGATGGGCACGGCAGGAGTGGAGGTATGGCACGACGACTGGTCGCTAGTTTAGGATCTTTTTTCTTTGCTAGGATAGCCTTTGTATTTTAAAGGGAGTAAGTACTCCTTGTTTACTGCTTTTACAATAGGATAGATTCTGACTTGTAAAGGGAGTAAGTACTCCTCGTTTACTGCTTTCAACATTGTACAAAAATTGAATTTTTTTGGTAATAAACAGGTAGGGCTCCGCCAAACCCCCAGCCTAGGCACAGGCGGCTTTTCCCAAAAAAAAAAAAAAAAAAAAACTCAGTTCTTGATTAACTTTAGGAAATTATGAGGGAATCCCATTTTTTCCATAATTTTGAACAAGAATCTCCAACTAACCCTGCTATACGCCTTGGTCATATCAAGCTTCATAGCTAGGTTACCTTTGTTGTTTCTAAGATCAATAGAGTGTACCATTTCTTGAGCCAGTAAAATGTTGTCACCAATAAGCCTCCTGGTACAAATCCACTATGAGATGGTGATATGATTCTTGGGAGGATTTGTGCCAGCTTATTGTAAAGGAGTTTGGACAGAATTTTGTTGGTGACATTGCATAGTGAGATGGGTCTAAAATCATTCAAGACTAGAGGAGTCAACTTTAGGGATCAGAGTTATAATAGTAGTTGTAAAGCTCCTGGGCATTAGAGTACCACTGAAAAAGTCCCTGACAGCATCATATATGTCCACTTTGATGATGTCCCAGCATTCTTCAAAGAAGGAAAAGGTGAATCCATCAGGCCCTGCAACACTGTCTTTGTTAATATTGAAGACCACTTCTTTGGTGTCCTCCATTATATTTGACATGTTACACAAATTTTGTAAGGCTGCTTTAGGGATTTGTGGGAACTGGAATGGAAATCAATCTCAGTATCAGGAGATTGATTGGCAGTAAGTAGCTCCTCAAAGAAGTTGGCTGTAGATTCCTTGATTGGCTCTAAGTTGGTGATCTCTTGATTGCCAGCCATGATTCTATGAATAAGGTACTTTGTTCTCTTCTTTTTCACCAATGAGTTGAAATACTTCGTTTTCCTTTCTCCATCTTCCAACCATTTGAAATTGCTCTTCTGCTTCCAAAATTCAGATTCAAAACTGAGGGCTTGGACAAGTTTAGCATTACATTTGTTTAGTGCAATCAGGTTACTGTTAGAGGGTTGTCCTATCAAACCGTTTTTCAGCCTCAGTAGCCAGAGCTTTAGCTTCCTCTACTCTATTAGAAACATTCTCAAAAGTGTTTTTGTTCCAAGACTTTAAGAAATCCTTACCTCTGTATAGCTTCTGTTGGATCTATACACACCAAAACCTTGCATAGGCAGATTCCATCATTTTTTGTGTTGTCCTGGAATGTGTGGTGCTTAACCCACATATTTTGAAATCAAGATAAATGCAATTTGCTTCCCTGTGATATAAAAAATGAGCCAAAAACCCCCCTGTAAAAAAATAATTAGCAAATTACCTTCCTATGTTTTGAGAATGAAGCAAATTACCCCCTATCAAGGGAAAACACGGGAGGGGGGGGAGGGGGTGTAATTTGCTTCATTTTAAGATCATAGGGGGTAATTTGCTAATTATTTTTTCACATGGGATTTTTTGCTCATTACTTATATCACAAGGGGGTAAATTGCATTTTTCTCTTTTGAAATCTGAATAAGGAGGGCCTCTGGTTCCGGTGTTGAGGGATGAGATGAGGTCTGAGTGTCTTCTTGGTAAATGGTCACCCAGTGCAGTTGAATTTATCAGCCCACTCCTTAGAATAAAAGACCCTGTTGAGTCTTTTCCAAATCCTGTTGTTGGTCCAAGTATAAGGGTCCCCCTCAAATCCAGCATCAATAAGCCCTATGTCAAGAACCATATCTCTAAAATCCTTCATAGGGCTAATACTATCACTGATGCCTACTTGGTTTTCAGAAGCATGGAGGATGGTGTTGAAATCCCCTCCCACAATCCAAGGAACATTATCAAAAGCAAGATTAGTAAGCTCCTCCTACAATAGTCTTCTAGTCTTGCAGTTGCATTTGGCATACACAAAGGTCACATATATCTCATCAGATATCAAGCCAGAAGTAACTTTAACATGCAAAAACTGTGGGTTATCACTCAAAACCTGAACATCACAATCATGAGAGGCAAAATGCCAAATTTTGTTGTTAATGTTAGAGTAAACAATATTAAATCTAAATGTACGAGTGTTTAAAAAAGCATCCTGTTAGAATAGGTGATCAAAATGCTAATTAGATTGGCCTTGATGTAATCTATTTCTGACAATTTCATAGTAATTGTAATATTGTTATATGAATAAAGTGAGTATTCATGTTTAGCAATTCCATTTGTTGTGCTTACTATTTATGTTTATTCTATTAACATCACAACACAGCCCACAGACCAAACGTACAACCCATGTAGTTGGGTTGCGCATTGGATGACAGCTATGAATCCAACTTCTAAGGATCGGGTCTGAAACGTTCCAAGTCGAGGACCTCGAGATAGGGAATCGAGGGTCCTATAGAGACTTGCACTAAATATTTCATTCATTGGATTAGTGTCGTGTTTCATCGGCGATAGACGTTGGACGTCTATGCAGTATTAGTGGGTTAGTTGGCAAGGGTGTCAGTTGACTCAACTAACTCGCGGGAATCATCATATGGAAGCCTTGGAGGCTTGGTCGGTATGACCGGAATTCCCGGCTCCAATAGTACGAGATTAGTCCTCAGACTTGAGAAATCATGGTAGTCACATGCATATGATGGTTGTATCTAGGACCTGGCAAAAGATGTCAATATCTGGGATATGTTCGTCATAAGCCTTATACAGTACAGTTGGAATATGTATTGAGGACAGTGGATTCCAAGATAGGATCCGCCACCTGTCAGTATATATAACAGTCGAGTCTCCTATGCGCTTTGAGACAGTTTAAACTCTTTAAAGTCTGTCGCCACAGCGATTGGTTGAGTAGGGAATGGTTTCCTACATCGATCGGTAGAGCAAACGTGTCTCGAGTTATTGAGCATAGATGTCTAGTCCAGGATGGAAACCGACGCACAATTCCATGTCCTAGACTTAGACCGAGAGACGGATGATGGAAGGACTGTACTCGTATGGAACTCGGGAGCCTAAATGTTCACGCCAACATTCACCTAGTCTCTAGTGCCATGGACCGTTGCTAGATGGCCACCCATGGTGACGGGCGTTTTCCGATTAATGGTTAATTGGAAAATAACTAATTAAATTGGATTTAATTGATCAATTGTGTTGGACACAAGCCCAAGTCTAGCTAAGGGTGAACCTAATGAGTCACACACAAATCACTTTGGATTTGGTGAAATTAATTTGAAATTAATTCTAGAAGAAGGGAATTAATTTAATTGGATTAAATTAATTCAAGAGATAAAATAAATGATTGGATCATTTATTGGAAAATCCATTTGATGGATAGTCCAAGAATTAATTAATTGGATTACTTAATTTTTTGTACTTATAACCTTTAAATTAATTGGATTAATTTAAAGGAGAAATGTGTGTATGTGGAAGTTGCCTTGGAGGTTAACTGTGAAGGTGGAATTTTGAATTCTACTTTCGACATACAAAAAACTATTTTTCTACACACTTGCTTCACTTTTTGCTCGAGATTTTAGGCCAAAAGTACTCTAAAATTTTCTCTTTTGTGTTCATACTTCTTAGAGAAGAATTGAAAAATAACGCTCCAAGGACCATTAATTGATAGTGTCTCTTTGGAAGTGTTTCTTCTTCCTTTTCTGTTTTCTATCTAGCAATAGAGTAGAAACAAATCCTAAGTGTGGTGTGGACTACATTGGAGGATATCTACGTTTAGCTTTCAAGTGGACGAAAGGAGGAAACGAAGGAACAATGCACAAACCCGTTCTACGCAATGAATAAAGGTTGGTTTTCTCTTACATTTTCATGTACCTTTGTTTATATCCTTTTAAGGCACATGTCCTGCATCTTTTCTTTTTGTTATTTATGCTTTGACAAACACCAAACGCCCCAAAACTTCAAATGGAACACCCCTTTGACTCCGGTTTAAATTATGCATTAAATTTACATTTTTTATGTTTCCATTACATTCTCGAACCGTACCCGATTCTTTCACATCTAAGTGGACAAAAGGTTCCAACAGCACTAGCATCTAGGGTTTCTTTTTAGTCAAAATACTAGAGAGAAATTTTTGTTTACTAGCTTTACCTATTACTGTAGTATTCCACATAATAATCTTAATCATTTAAAACTGTAAAGATGAAGAGGAGGATAGTGCTCCTCTTAAGGAGAGCTTTCCGGGAGATATTACCTTTCGCTTTTTTTTTACCTTTTTTGGAAGTTGTGGTTGGTTTGTTGGAAGGTTTAGCTTCATCAATTGAGTTGTTCCTCTTGTGTTTCTTTACTACTCTAGATTCTGCAAGTAAGATGTGGCAAAGACTGTGCAACGCTGTCGATATGGGAGGGCTCATTGGAGGCTCCATGTTGTTCATCTGGTAACAGAATTTGTGTGGCCATATTCTGTGAATCTTGATCTTCAAAGCGTAAGAGGTTGCCCTCTCTGTCCCTGTCTCTGTTGTCAAATTCGGGGAAATGTTGTTGATAGTGTTCAAGGCTTCCTCATCCATGTCCTCCAAGCTTTGGAAATGATTAATGGGCTATAGTCACCTTCTTTTTCTTGTTATGGCTCTGTCTCAGCTAAAGTATCTCCTTAAAAGATCTGGCTAGGTCCAATACCACATGTATTATTCTTAGTCTGGACTCCAAAGTCTGCTTGGCTAAGGTTGCTCTCTTCCACATCCTCCCTGTCATAAATTCCCATCCTATTTCTCTGACTCTTCATTTGTGCATATGGAAAAGTTTCAGCTTCTTTCCTTGTTATAGTGTCCTATTTTCGCAAAAGGGAGTTGATAGCCTCAATATCCTCAATTATCCCCTTATTAGAACAGTGAGTGTGCTCAATGGCTTTCTCCCAGTTTTTATGTTAGAATAGGTGACCAAAAAGTCAATTAGATTGGCTGTTCTGGGAACTATTCGTTGATCTTTATCAAAGTAATATTATACTGATGGATAAAGTAAGTATTCATCACTGGCAAGATGTGTTTGTTGTGCTTACTACTTACATTGAATGGTATTTCAATGTCGCAACAAATGCCCACAGACTGATTGGTTAAACCCATTGAGTTGAGTTGCGCATAGGTTGGTGGCCATGAAACCAACTCCTTGAGGGTTGGTCTGAAACGTTCCAAGTCCAGGACCTCGAGACTGGGCCTCGAGTGCCCTATAGAGACTTGCACTAAGTATTGCATTCACTAGGTGAGTGCCGAGTTTCATCGGTGCCAGACGTAGGTCGTCTATGCAATTTTAGTGGGTTAGTTGGCAAGGTAGTCGACTGACTGAACTAACTCGCGGGAATCGTTATATGGAAGCCTTGGAGGCTTGGTCGGTATGACTGGAATTCCCGGTTCCGATAGTACGGGATTAGTCCTCGGACTTGAGGAATCATGGCAGTCGCATGCATATGAAGGTTTTATCTTGGATATGGCGAGAGATGACCGTGTCTTTGATATGGTCATTATAAGCCTTGTCTAGTGCAGTCGGAGTATGTAGTGAGGATGGTGGATTCCAAGAGAGAATCTGTCCCCTGTCAGTATTTGACAGTTATGTCTCCTATGCGCTCTAAGATGGTTTCGACTCTTTATGTCTACGGCCGTAGCGATTAGTTGAGTAGGGAATGATTCCCTAGGTTGATCAATAGAGTAAATGCGTCTCGAGTTTGTACCATAGTTGCCTAGTCCAGGATGGGAACCGACGCCCATTTCCATTCCCTAGACTAAGGCCGAGGATGGTCGATGGAAGGACTATACCTGTATGGAATTCGGAGCCTAAATGTTCATGCCAACATTCACCTAGTCTCTAGTGCCATGGACGGTTGCTAGACGGCCACCCATGGTAATGGGTATTTTTTATTAATGGTTAATTGGAAATAATTAATTAAATTAGATTTAATTAATCAATTATGTTGGACACAAGCCCAAGTCTAATTGAGGGTGAACCTAAAGAGTCACACACAAATCACTATGGAAGTAGTGGAATTAATTTGGAATTAAGTCTGGAAGAACTGAATTAATTTAATTGGATTAAATTAATTCAAGGAGAATATAAATGATTGGATCATTTATCGGAAAAATCCATTGGATGGATGGCCCAAGAATTAATTAATTAGATTAATTAATTTTGGGCTTAATACCTTTAAATTAATTGGATTAATTTATTAGTTTCGTTTAATTATTTAATTGGATCAATTAATTATTGTTTGGGCTTATGTTTATTTAATTGGATTAAATAAACTTTTAGATTTCAATAAGGTTTAAAATTAATTTGATTAATTTGAAACTCATAGATCACTTGATTTAATTTGATTAAATCAAAATTGGTCCATGACTTGAAATCAAAGCTCAAAGGTTTGATGCAACTTTAAGAGGATTTGAAAGTCCTCCATGTAAGAAATGATGTGGCTCCATATAAGCAATTATGTGGCTTGCATGATGGTTAGGTGATCCACATATTGTGCTAACATTGTTGGAGGTTGAGCACAAGTGTGCATTAGTACGTAAGTGGTTTTGGAAACTACCTACAACTACACAACTACACACATACTTTTCCACCCCCTAACTTGCACTCTCCTCACACAAGCCACAAAATTTTCTTCATTTTTCTCCTTCTTTTGAGTTCTCTTTGAATTAGATTCAAGATGAGAACATGAGAAATACGTATACACTAATCAATAGTGTAATACGTTTTTCATTTCTTCCTTGATCTAGCTTCTACCTAGCAGTAGATGTAGATTTGCTTCCATAAGTGTGGTATGGACAAATTATAGGGTTTCTAACTTGAATCCTAAGGTGAACGGAAAAGGAACGAAAAGGGATTGAAAGATTGTTGTCGTTCTACATGTGAAACGAAAAGGTAATGCTACTATTTATATTATTGTACTTTTTCATTTTCTCCTCTAGCCACATGTTTAAGCATATTTTTCTGTATGTTATGATGCTTTTGAATACATCGAACGCCCAGGAATTCATAGGGAACACCCCTTTGAAATCATTTTAAATTTCTCTAATTTTACGCTTCCGTCGCATTCCCGGCCTGCACCGATTCTTTCATTTTATCCAACAACTTAACTAAAAGGGGGTCATAATAGTTGAAGTCCTCATATCGATCAGGCTCCTAGAAGGTGGCTCTTTGAAGCCCCATTTGATTTTCAGTCTATGTGGCTTCTTCTTCCTCATTTACACCCATGTGACCATTAATGTTCTCATCCACCTTCTTATCATTCACTACAGCTTCAATCAAGGGTATAGCTCACCTAGCATTCATCCAGGAGACATTAGACTCAGATTGGCCCACAGCTTGGCTAGTGAAATTTCCAGAAGCTTCCTCAATGTGATCAGCAACCTCAAACATCACTTTCTTCCCTTTGTCTTTGTTTAACAGACCTTCTTTAGGATCTTTAGAATGCACAGTTTGCACAGGAGGTTGTCAGCCATTTTTTCTTTCATCAAACATGTATTTTGCTCATGCCCCAAGTGTTTGCATAACGAACATTATTGTGTACAGTTTTAATATATAATAGGTTGTCTAAAAGTTGTATCCTCAAATTTAACAAAGATGGCTTTTGTTTTGGGAACTGTCAAATCTAATTCAATACAAACCTGAGCAAGGTTTGGCCTAGATAAGTCTGCAGTTGGCTCATCCGTTCCCAGTGGTTTCCCAATCAACTTTGTAATATTGAATAATGCACTCTTCTCAAATATGACAGGATAATTCTGGGAATTTTATCTATATAGAGGCTATAGGAGATTCAATATGAGAATTGAACTTGGGGTCCATTTGAAAACACACATGTGAAAGCTATCAAAACTCTACTCCTCTCTAAGCCGAATTCGTGAAAAATCTTCTTTATGTGTGAGATTAATGAGGACATACTTCAAACTGATAACCCAACAGTAACATTACCTCTAAGTCCCATATTGATGAGCTTGTTTCTAAGGAAATTGAGGTTGGGTAGTCCATGGGAAAATTCGCAAACCAGTGCAAATTTGAGTCTGATTGCAAGTTTCTCAATTTCTTCTTTGGAGAAGGAGATCTTTGGTTTCACCTTTAAAGGAAGTTGCAGTGCCATGTACTGAAAAATCTTCATTTTGGAATGATTTATTGGCAGCTCCAGATGGATTGGAGAGCGAGGAGGAGAAAGATGTGATGGACTACGTTTGAGTAGGAATTTTTAGAATAGGGGCGTAGCTAGAGTAATAGGTGGTTGTGGAGGTGTGTAAGGGTGAGTACAATGGTAGTTCGTTCCATTAAATTTGTTCGTCTCCATGATCATAGTTAAGAATTCTTAGACATCTATATTCAAAATGTAAAGAAAAAAAATCAGCAAACGAATTGTAATATTAAATTCAAGTTATGACTTGGTCTTTAGCCATTAACCTCTCCCACTATTTCTACAAAAGCCTACCACTCTCAAGTGGGGTTTTGGAAAACTATTTCCCAGTGGGCTTGGGGTCACAAATGCAATTCTCCATGCCCCCCTTTGATGGTTCACATACAAAAAGCTTTATGGGAGGTATCTAGTATCATTCTCATCCAATGAGATCCCAATATATTTTTACCTCAGCTCTTTTACATGATTCCAAGGACTCCAAGCGAATCACCTTACTTCGGTATTAGGCCCGACCATCAACCAAATTATATCTCAACTGTCGCCCCCACGACTCGTGAGACAGGGAGACAAGAGCATATTCCTTTGTTCGTAACAATAGCGCAGCTTTCTTTCTTTCCAAACGTACCACGACTCGTGAGACCACACTTATATGAAAGTAGCTTCCTCACTACACTGTTACAAATGGAAGGCTTGGAATAATCCAACAATTTGATTTAATTTGGACCATCCAAGTGAGAGTTTATTGTTATTAGTGACCAAGACCTCATCATTATAAGTATTTTGCATGCTCAAATTTTAAACATTTAATGTAAATATATGGTTCCAAATACTTTATACATCAAAGCATTAAAACATAAACACATGCAAAACAAGCCTAGCACTCCCCTGTAGGATGATCACAAGCCTATTCCTAAGTGATCCCCTGAGCCCAGGGTGAATCTATGGTCAATCTAGGATATGGCCTATATGATAACAAATTTACATCCCATTATCATTCTAATGGGGCCTTATATGTCCTTCTCTGTTCTACTTGGGCCTTTTTCGTGGGCTCCGTCCAACGGACCTCTTTTGCGTCTTCATCTCCATGTAAGCTTACATTTTATAAAATAAGATCTTCACATTCTAAAAAACTCTGATTACAACTGAAAATGAAACCCCAATCAAAAGTTGGGGGAAGTACATTAAAAGAGATAAAGAAAGACTTAATATTTCGAGGCTAAAAACGATAGAAGGATACAAAACAAAAGAAGCACGCAGGCTTCACCAAACAAGAAAATTAAACCATACATAGGCTAAAAGGACCTAGTGATCATCCTCATTTTTTATCCAATAAACAACAACAAGCACATTTATAAACAAATATAAACATGCCAACTAAATAAATACATCCCATGCATTTATTAGTAGATATTCATATCCAAAACCATACACATAATTAAAATGCAGAAAATACCATATTAACAGTGCAATTAGAAATATGGACATCAACTATATATCCAGTGAACAAACTATTTTTTTGTTTGGAAGCCATTTCCAAATTAATCTAAGGCATTAAATAATTTTTAAAAAGTCCAATTTAACTAAAATTAAAATATGCTAAACTTAATACTTTCATAAAATTAGCAGAATCAGAAAAATCTAATTTTTCACGAAAATGGCCTAGCCATTTCTGACCGGCAGATGATCGCCCGCACGCTCGCGTAGGCACCCTTGCCTACATGCTCGCGGGCGCAGGCGCGGGCCCGTCTGCTTGCAGCCCTGTCGACCGATCATTGGCCAGCAGGCCGGGCGCGCGCAGCTAGGCGCGTGGATGGGTCACGCAAAGCCAGCGGACGTGTGGATAGGCCGCGCCTGCAAGCATGCCCTCCAGCAGACGCGCATGCCCGGCCTGCGCCCCTGCTGGCCAATGATCGGTCGGCAGGGCTGCAAGCAGACGGTTGTGCTATTTTTATTTTTTTTTATTTCTACTATAAAAGATTGAAATATAAATATGCATTTACAGAAAATCCAATTCTAAAAAATGCATGGATACCCATAATTTTGAAAGCATAATTAACATATATTTTCTACAAATACAATAATGCTTTAAAGCCATACATCGTGCTTTCCAAAAGTAATTTATATACGTTCGTCATGCTTAACACATAATAACATGTTAATCCTATAGCCACAACATCGAAACGGACTCTATTACCACTGAAAGAATCGGGTACAACCCGGGAACGCAATGATAGCATAATTTAAAATAAAAATAAATGGGTTCGGGTGTTCCCTTTGAAGTTCCCGAGCGTAGGGCGTAAGTCAAGAGCATAAAAGGGGAGAAGAGATACTAGACATGTGGCTTAGAAAGTAAACAAAAGATACAATAATGTAAATGAATACTCTACCTTTTGTTTGCGATATGAAGAGCCGGTACTTGCGTTGTTCCTCTTTCCTTTTCATTCCGTTCACTACAGAATTCAACATAGAACTCCTCTAAGTATAGTCCACACCACACTATGGAGAAACGCTCTAGTCTATTGCTAGATAGAAATAGAGAAATGAAGAAGAAACACTTCCAAAACAACACTATTGATTAGTGATTTTTTGAATGTTTAAGTTTAATTCTTTTTTAAACAAAATGAACGCAAAGAGGAGAATTTCAGAGGTGTTTTGGTCGAGTTTTGCTGCAAAAGTAAAGCAAGTGAAGACCTTCAATGTGTTGTGCATTGTTTTATGTATGTAGGATATTGAATTCCAAATTCAACCTCCAAAATTAACCTCCAAAGCTAACTTCCACATACACACACATTACTAGCATAACCTCCAACCATGATAGCACATGAAAAACCACATCCATGATAACACATGGAAAACCACCTCCATGTGCTATCATGGCCGAACCAACTTAGCTCCCATGTGGAAGAGTTTCAACTCCTCCTTAACTTACTTTAACTTGCACTATAATGGGCTTGGACCTCATGTCTTCGACTATGAGTTAACCTAATTAAATTAAGTCTAAATAAGAATTCATTGGGCATTAATTAATCTAATTATTCTCAATCCAATTGAAGCCCAATAGTTTACTTAATCCAATTAAATAAACATAAGTCCAAATTATAAATAATTGATCCAATCAATTAAGTAAGCCAAATTCGATAATTTATCCAATTAATTTCAAGGTCCTAACCCCAAAAATCAACTAATCAAATTAATTAGTTCTTGGACCATCCATCAAATGGATTCTCCTTTATAAATCTGCTCACTCCATGTCGTTGCTCTATACTTCTGCAGCTTTGCCCGAAAGACGCGCAACACGACAACACGGCCCCGTCGTGTTTCAGAACACCACCGTGTTATTTCCTCGTCAATTTTTATGTAAACACACCCTTGTGGTACGTCCTCTCTCCCACCTCTCTTTTTATGCATTGAAGACACTGCTATGTCTAAGTTTGGGGGAATTGCTGAAACTTCATGTTTCATGCTATACGTTATAAGTGTCTATTGCATTTTTTGTCTTTTTGTGTGTTGCTTTTGCATCAAATTCACGTTGTGGAATGTATGACCCTTTGACGATGCATGTGGCTTATTCGGATAAAGTAATGCTAAGTAGGAGGTCATAGGATCAAAGCATGCATAACTGCGTTATTATGTGATTGTTGCGTAGATTTGCCTAGAAGTAAATGGGTTCTAACACCACAAACTTTGAATCGTTCGAAATGGGGATTGAGTTGTCTTGGCTTATGTTAACTTGTAGTGTCTTTTGTGAAGGTCATTTCGTTGTTTAAACCCCGCCGGGTTGAACTTTTCATACACCTAAAGGGAAATGACATACGAAAGAAAGAAAGAATCTGCAGAAAAAGAAAAAAAAATAGATAAATAAGACAAAAAGAGGATATAACGCATCTACTCCGTTGGCTTCGGTTGCTCAGTAATCGGGTGACTTCATCACCAATATTGTCATTCGCGTAAAATGGCGACTAAGGTCATGAGTATGCAAAGCACTTTAGGAAACGTAGTTGGTTGAGTAACCGGATGCCTTCATCACAAATGTTGTCATTCACGTAAAAAGGCCAATTTACGACCTAAAGAAGGCGGCCTCTCAGTCTGAAAAAAGAAAAAAAAAAAAAAAAAGGGACGTCTATGCTTGGGTAGAAAAAGAAGTAAGAAAATGTGTTGTTGAAAATGGCGGAATGACTAAACCAGACACCTATATGCTTAACGGAGACTCGATCACTCGGTTCTCTATAGGGTGAAATGAAGTGTTGTGGTGTGATCAACCCCTTACTTTCGTTAAATGAGTTAACTTTCACATAATATGTCGGTGAGCTTGTGTTTTGTGCCTATGTATTTCTAAGTTGTGTTTGTTATTACGAATCATTGCCACAATGTTGAGAAGGCGAGTTCTACACTCATTTGGGGTCATTGCCTATGGACTTTTGTTGCTTAGGGACAAGCAGGTGTTTAATTTTGGGGGAGTTTGATAAGTAGGGATTTTACGTATTTGTTCAGGGGAAACACACACATTCTTCCGCCCTTTTAAGCAGAATTTCATCTAAATTACTACTTTTCTATACCAAACTCTCTCTTGGATACTGCTTTTGGTTGTTTCTTTTTTTTCAAGCATAATTCAAGGGCAAAATGGACTAAAGAAAAGAATTCACCCATGGTTGACAGAACACGGCCGTGTTGTATCCTCTCACACACCCATGTCCCACTAATTCAAATAACGAGCCAAGAACACCCAAAGAGAACACAGCCTGACCGTGTTATGGGACACGGCCGTGTCGGGATGGGCCGCAGAAACACACGAGAACACGGCCTGGCCGGGTTCACGCTGCACGGGCGTATTCTACACTTGGAAACAGAATCATTCGGATTTTTCTGCCCTTTTGCTCCACTACAACTATAAAAAGAGGAACTAGGGACGTGAAAAAGGGGGGAGGAAGCACAAATACAAGGCTCGAAGGAACACGAAGACGTAGGGGAAGCTTCAAGACGGCTAGGACAATCGGATTATAGTTCTTCCTAATCCTTTCTTCTTTTTTAGCACCTTGCTCGATGAATTCTCCGACATATATATTTTACTTCTTCGTTAACTTTATGGCTGAGTAGAATTCTTGTTCTAGGATCGTGTTGAACCCTTTGGTAGATTAATGAATTTATTCTAGTTTTCTTTTTCGATCTCGTGTGAGTTGATCCGATTTAATTTCCGAGCACTTATTTGTCTTGTGAATATATTGGCCACGTGTTTGCATGTTTTAAACATCGAGTGAAGTACTGAAAGGTGAAATTCCATGTTAGAAAGTCCGAGATTAAACCTAGGAATTAACCGCGAAAGCATGTTTAATTTCTATGAGGATCTCATAATTGTCATGATCTCAATGGGTTCGATTTAATTATATCTCCATGAAAATAGGTAGATTAATTAACTGAATACGAATTTCCACATACTTGAAAGAGGGTGGTAATGATATTACAACGATTTACTTCGGATTAATCACATTGAGTAGAAAAGAGTTCTCGATTGGTTCGTTAATCGATCATTGCGGGGATACTAGATTCTAGACTATCACACCTTATCGTTTACCCTCTTATTTAAATTTACTTGCTTTACTATTCCAATCAATTGTCTCACTCGTATATTTCGGTCTGACTAACCAAAATTGAGTAAATCTGGTAATCACAATAGTCCTTGTGGGATCGACATCTTGAGTACTACGCGATACACCGTGCACTTGCGGTTTTGGCTCATCAAGTTTTTAGCGCCGTTGCCGGGGACTTATTGTGATATTAGAATTATACAATTTAATTAGATCCGACCATTGTTCTATTTTACTTTATTTTCTTCGTCTAGTCTAGCCTATTGATACCGTTCTCTACTCTCGCTTTTCAGGCTTATTGATGCGAAGAACTCGTAGCAGCGACAATTTGATTGCGCTCGATCCCGAGATTGAACGAACCTTCTATTAAAGGAGACGCGAGCAACGGCAACAGATCGTTGTCCATATGGCAGGCCAAGACAACGAGGAGAGGGGTCTAGCGGAATTCGGGATCCCTACTACCCAATGTCTACTCCCGAGTATTGCTCGACCCACTATAGAGGCTAACAATTTCGAACTTAAACCGGCTCTACTGAATATGGTACAATAGAATCAGTTTGGGGGCCTAGGCACGGAAGATCTGAGCCTGCACTTATCTATATTTTTAGAGTATGATGATACGCTTAAGTTTAACGGGGTCACACCCGATGCAATTAGACTTAGGTTATTTCCATTCTCTTTACGTGATAGGGCCAGAGCATGGTTGCATTCCCTTTCCCCAAACTCCATCCGAACTTGGCATCAGATGTCTCAAGCCTTTTTGGCTAAATACTTTCGCCCGAGCAAAACTGCCGAATTACGCAAGAAAATTCAATCCTTTACACAAAAAGAAAGGGAATCTTACATTGAGGCATGGGAAAGATTTAAGGACTTGCTTAGGGCATGTCCTCATCATGGGTTAGAAAAATGGCTAATTGTGCATATTTTTTACAATGGTCTAACCTACAACACTATATCCTCAGTTGATGCAGCTGCAGGAGGATTTCTAATGAACAAGAGTGTTCGGGAAGGATACAATCTACTGGAGGAGATAGCTCTACACCATCACCAATGGTCCAACGAGCGAGCAGTCCCAGCAAAGACAACAGGTAAGTAGGAGGTAGACACTTTCACAATGTTTAATGCTAGAATAGATGCACTTGTTTCTAAATTTGACTACTTGAATGTGAATAACGTGCATGCCGTGAATTCTCATACCAACGTTACCTGTGAAAATTTTGGGGTAATTAGACATTTGGCTAATGAGTGTAGACTTGGGAACTTTAGTCTTAACCAAGGGGAGCAAGCCAATTTTGTGAATAACCAACACAGGGGAAACAATCCGTATTATGAAACCTATAATCCCGGTTGGAAGAACCACCCCAATTTTTCCTACAAAAACAACCAACCCCAGCAGAATGTTCACCCCCCAGCTCCTGGTTTTCAAACACCATTTGATCCAAATCCCCCTCCACCAAAAGTCTAACTTAGAGGTTGTGCTTAATCATTTATAGTTGCCCAAACTAAGACGAATGAGGAATTTAGACAACAAGGGCAATCTTTGGGTGAGGCTTTAAGACAACTAACGTCCAAGGTAGACTCTCTAGTCACCCACAATAAGATGTTAGAAAATCACATAGCCCAGCAAGCCAGCACCTCTATTAGGCAACCCGGTATGTTACCAGGCCAACTCGAGACAAACCCGAGAGAACAGTGCAGGCCATCACCCTAAGGAGTGGGAAAGTGTTAGGCAAAGAAAGTGAGGACCCACACGTAGAGGTTACTAAAAAACAAAATTTTGGTGGAGAAACTGACGAAGTGAAGGACAAGGATAAGGAACCTAAGTATGAGCCGCCTAAGCCATACCAACCTCCCGTTCCATTTCCACAGCGGTTGGCTAAAGCCAAGTTAGACAAACAATTCGGTAGGTTCCTTGATGTGCTTAAAAAGCTTTATGTCAGTATTCCTTTCACATAAACTCTTTCACAAATTCCCTCGTATGCTAAATTCTTGAAAGACATACTGTCAAACAAACGAAAATTGGAAGACTAAGAAACCGTGGCCTTAACTCAGGAATGTAGTATTTTATTGCAAAATAAGCTACCCCCTAAGCTAAAAGATCCCGGTAGTTTTTCTATTCCTTGTCTAATTGGCAGTATGAATTTTTTATCGTGCATTGTGTGATTTGGGAGCTAGTGTCAATTTGATGTCATTATCTATTTGTCAACGATTGGATTTGGGTGAGTTAAATCCACCACTATATCTTTGCAATTGGCTGATAGAACTGTGAAATATCCTGTCAGTATTCTCGAGGATGTACCAGTTCGAGTGGGTAAGTTTTTCATTCCTGCTGATTTCGTCTTTCTTGAGATGGAGGAAGACACCCGAATCCCCATAATTCTCGGAAGACCTTTCCTAGCTACCGTCGGTGCTATCATCGACGTTAGGAATGGAAAACTCTCCTTGAATATTGGGGACAAAAGGTTTGAGTTTAACCTGTCAAATGCTACTAAATATCCTCCTTGTGGTGATTCGATTTGCAGGACTGATGATGTAGACGTCGCAGTCAAGAAAGTATTTCTGAGCTTCGGACTAGGTGACGACTTGCATCGTGTTTTGGGCCAGGATGAGCCATCCGAGCATGGAAATGACCGATTCATTGTGCTAAAATGACTCTTGGACTCAACAGATGGAGCAGAGGACAACAGACAGACAAGGTGAAGAAACCGTATGAAACACGGCAAGGACGTGTTCCGTAACACGGGCGTGTTGTCGTCTTGCCCTGACGAAGAACAAACCGTGCTTCAGTCCACTACCGTGTTGACGAGAGCCTCTGACGAGGACCAGGCCGTGTTCACTAACACGGTCGTGTGCTTGGGAAATTCTGAAAAAGTCGAGGTTTGGAGTAAAGCAACGGGCGCATTCAAAGCCAATGGACAACAGTTGAAACACTACGTTGTCGGGACTCCAATTGAAAAGGGGGTCAATTTGCAGCTCCCCGACCCGTCAGCTTGAACACCTGCAACACAGTCAAGCTAATGACTTAAAACAAAGCGCTATTCGGGAGGCAACCCGAATCCTCTCCTTCTCTATTTTTTTTTTTCTTCTTTTATATTTCTCTTTGCTCTATTTTAATTTTTCTCCTTTATAAATCTGCTCACTCCATGTCGTTGCTCTATACTTCTGCAGCTTTGCCCGAACGACGCGCAACACGACAACACGGCCCGGCCGTGTTTCAGAACACCATCATGTTATTTCCTCGTCAATTTTTACGTAAACACACCCTTCCGGTATGTCCTCTCTCCCACCTCTCTTTTTATGCATTGAAGACACTGCTATGTCTAAGTTTGGGGGAATTGCTGAAACTTCATGCTTCATGCTATGCGTTATAGGTGTCTATTGCATTTTGTGTCTTTTTGTGTGCTGCTTTTGTGCCAAATTCACGTTGTAGAATGTATGACCCTTCGACGATGCATGTGGCTTATTCGGATAAATTAATGCCAAGTAGGAGGTCATAGGATCAAAGCATGCATAATTAGGTTATTATGTGATTGTTGCTTAGATTTGCCGAGAAGTAATTGGGTTCTAACGCCAAAAACTTTGAATCGTTCCGAAACGGGGATTAAGTTGTCTTCGCTTATGTTAACTTGTAGTGTCTTTTGTGAAAGTCATTTCGTTGCTTAAACCCCGCCGGGTCGAACTTTTCATACACTTGAAGTAGGACGTCTGTCCTTTCCCATCATAAGAAAAAAAAACAAAAAGGGAAATGACATACGAAAAAAAGAAAGAATCTGCATAAAAAGAAAAAAAAAACAGATAAATGAGACAAAAGGAGGACATAACGCATCTACTCCGCTGGCTTCGGTTGCTCTGTAACCGGATGACTTCATCACCAATGTTGTCATTCGCGTAAAACGGCGACTAGGGTCATGAGTACGCAAAGCACTTTAGGAAACGCAGTTGATTGAGTAACCGGATACCTTCATCACAAATGTTGTCATTCGCGTAAAAAGGCCAAATTACGACCTAAAGAAGGCGGTCTGGAAAAAAAAAAAGGGACGTCTATGCTTGGGTAGAAAAAGAAGTAAGAAAATGTGTTGTTGAAAACAGCGGAATGACTAAACTAGACACCTATAGGCTAAACAGAGACTCGATCACTCGGTTCTCTATAGGGAGAAATGAAGTGTTGTGGTGTGATCAACCCCTTACTTTTGCTAAATGATTTAACTTTCACATAATATGTCGGTGAGCTTGTGTTTTGTGACTGTGTATTTCTAAGATGTGTTTGTTATTACGAATCATTGCCACGATGTTGAGAAGGCAAGTTCTATACTCATTTGGGGTCATTGCCTATGGACTTTTGTTGCTTAGTGACAAGCAACCGTTTAAGTTTGGGGGAGTTTGATCAGTAGTGATTTTACGTATTTGTTAAGGGGAAACACACACATTCTTCCGTCCTTTTAAGGAGAATTTCATCTAATTTACTACTTTTCTATACCAAACTCTCTCTTGGATACTGCTTTTGGTTTTTTCTTTCTTTTCAGGCATAATTCAGGAGTAAAATGGACTAAAGAAAAGAATTCGCCCATGGTTGACAAAACACAGCCGTGTTGTATCTTCTCACACACCCGTGTCCCGCTAATTCAAATCACCAGCCAAGAACACCCGAAGAGAACACGGCCTGACCGTGTTATGGGACACGGCCGTGTCGGGGTAGGCCGCAGAAACACACGAGAACACGGCCTGACCATGTTCACGCTGCACGGGCGTGTTCTACACTTGGAAACAGAATCGTTCGGATTTTTCTGCCCTTTTGCTCCACTACAACTATAAAAGGAGGAACTAGGGACGTGAAAAGGGGGGGGAGGAAGCACAGATACAAGGCTCGAAGGAACACGAAAACGTCGGGGAAGCTTCAAGACGGCTAGGACGATCTGATTATAGTTCTTCCTAATCCTTTCTCCTTTTTTAGCACCTTGCTTGATGAATTCTCCGACATATCTATTTTACTTCTTCGTTAACTTTATGGCTGAGTAGAATTCTTGTTCTAGGATCGTGTTGAACCATTTGGTAGATTAATGAATTTATTCTAGTTTTCTTTTTCGATCTCGTGTGTGAAGGACAAGCGGATCCGCCCAGGAGCGCAAGCGGAAGCGAGGAAGCGAGAAAAATGCGTAAATTAAATCAAACCTAATTTAAAATACGAATCCCAAGGGTTGTGCCCTTGGGTGCTCAACCGGGCGTTCGATGTAGGATGTGTAAATATTGGAAATGAATATTAAACACATAGGGCTTAGATAAATACATATAATCAATCAAAGCGTAATAAACCGTTACATTTGATTGTTTAGTGTATGCTCCCGGCTACTTGCGTTGTTCCTTCTCCGGAATGCTCACGAAATCCAAACGTATGGATTCTCTAAAGGTGATCCACACCACACCGGAAGAAACACACGTTCTTCTTGCTAGAAAAGAACGGGTGTAAGAAGGAATCGGTTTAAGAGAAGAACACTATGAATTAGTGCTCTCTTAAACTTACTTTGTTCTTATTCTTGATTCAAAATCAAGTGAAGAACACAAGTGTAGGAGAGGGAGAGAGGAGAGGGATTTCGTCTTCTCTTTTTCCTAGAAAAAGATGAATAATGAATCACACATGCTTGGTGTTGTATATTCTAATATATATACATAATTAATGTGATTATTGGAATGTGTCTAGGTTCATCCAAGGATGTCTAGATTCATTCAAATCAATCACCATCAATTCTTTAATCAAGCCTACCAAAATTTATGGTATGATCAAATCATACCAAAAGGGAAGAGCTTGATTGGAGTTGATTTGTCTCTTTCCAAAAGAGATAAGTCAACATACCACCTAGCATGAAACATGGCTGATTTTTCTTCCTCCAAGGGAGCATGTCGGCCATGTTTAATTAAGGGAAGAAGTCCAACTTCTTCCTATTCTAGAATAGGAATTATTTCTCCTCTCAGGTATAATTTAACCGACCGGGTTTCATCGTAATCCAATTACGACGAACCCAACATTAAATCCAATTTAATGTCCATTTAAATTATTCCCGTTGATCTTTTAATCCAATTAAAAGATCCAACGTCTGAACGTCTCAACTTTCCGTATTTAATCGAAAATCCAATTTACCGATTAAACGGAAGCCCGATACAATATCGGCCCGTCCATCCAATGGACTTTCCCTTAAGTAATCCTATTACTTATTTTATCCTTCGAGATTGACTCTAAGTCGATCTCTCAACCTCCTCGGTGATTTGTGTGTGACCCTTTAGGTTCACCCTCAGCTAGACTTGGGCCCGTATCCCACAAGGGCCCGTTACCATGGGTGGTCGTCTAGCAACGGTCCATGGCACTAGAGACTAGGTGAATTGGCGTGAACATTTAGGCGCCGATTCCGTACGGGTACGATCCTTCCGTCTACCGTCTCCCGGGCTTAGTCTAGGGTATGGAATTGGGCGTCGGTTCCCATCCTTGACTAGGCATCTATGCTTAATACTCAAGACCACGTATGCTTCATTGCGTCGACACAGGAAACCATTCCCTGTTCGACCAACCACTGTGGCCACAGCTTCAAACAGCATGAACGTGTCTCCGAGTGCATAGGAGATACCTTTGTCACATACTGACAGGGGACAGATCCTCTTCTTGGAATCCACCGTCCTCACTACACATTCTGACTGCACTGGACAAGGCTTATGATAATCATCTTACAGAATGATAACCTCTCGCCAGATCCAAGATACAGCCGTCATGTGCATGCGACTGCCATGATCCCTCAAGTCTGAGGATTACTCCCGTACTATTGGAATCGGGGAAAACCAATCATACCGACCAAGCCTCCAAGGCTTCCATATGATGATCCCCGTGAGTCAGTCCAGTCGGCTCGACCCCAGTCGACCAACCCATCAAGATCGTGTAGGCGTCCCACGCCTGTCGCCGATGAAACACGGCACTCATCTAATGAACACGACTCTTGACGCAAGTCTCAATAGGACTCTCGATGTCCTGTCTCGAGGTCCTCGACTTGGAACGTTTCAAACCCAACTCTTAATCAATTGGTTTCATGACCACCATCCAATGCGTAGTCCAACTGCACGAGTTGTTATCCATGGTCTGTGGGCTTTGTTGCGATATAAGTTAAACACCGTTTTAACAAATGTAAAATGAGAGCAACAAAGTAAGCACCAGAAGTGATAAAATACTCATTTTATTCATCACATAATAATATTACATTTACATCGAGTTGTATAATAGGTTACAAATCGCCAAACCTATTGGCTTTCTGGTCACCTATTCTAACAATCTCCCACTTGACCTAAAGCCAATCACCCATTGACCTCAAACCCATCTTATCCAGATGCTGAGTATGGGCAACTTGCGACATGGGCTTAGTAAGTGGATCTGCTATGTTTTCTACGAAGCTGACTCCGTCCATCCGAACGTCACCCCTACTAACCATCTCTCGGAGCAGATGATAGCGTCTAAGAATATGCTTGGATCGGTGATGAGATCTCGATTCCTTTGCTTGCGCTATAGCCCCGTTGTTATCGCAGAAGATAACCACTGTCTCAGCGATGCTAGGTACTACACCCAACTCTTGGATATAGCTCTTCATCCAAATCGCCTCCTTAGCAGCTTCCGAAGCTGCTATGTATTCAGACTCTGTGGTGGAGTCCGCCGTGGTAGCCTGCTTGGAACTCTTCCAAGCGACCACGCCACCATTAAGTCTGAACACATAACCAGACTGAGACTTTGCATCATCGTCATCCGACTGGAAGCTAGCGTCGCTATAGCCTTCCAGTATCAACTCATCATCGTCATCCGACTGGAAACTAGCGTCGCTATAGCCTTCCAATATCAACTCTCCACCGCCGTAGATCAAGAACATGTCCTTAGTCCTTTTCAGGTACTTTAGGATAGTCTTAACTGCACTCCAGTGTGCCTCCCCAGCACACGACTAATATCGGCTAGTTACGCTCAAAGCGAAAGCCACATCAGGTCTAGTGCACTGAACAACATACTGTATGGTACCTACGGCTGAAGCATAAGGGATGTCTAACATCCTTTTAACCTCCTCATCAGTCTTAGGAGACTGCTTCTTGGATAACTTAATTCCATGCCTCATAGGAAGGAATCCTCGTTTTGAGTTCTCCATCTTGAATCTCTTCAAGACTTTCTCAATGTACGAGGACTAGGCCATTCCTAACATCCTTCTAGATCTATCCCTGTAGATTTTGATGCCAAGGATGTAGGATGCCTCGCCCATATCCTTCATGGAGAATTGCGTTGATAACCAAGCTTTAGTGGTACCCAACATCTTAGCATCATTCCCAATGACCAAGATGTCATCCACGTAAATCACCAAAAACGCAACTGAGCTCCCACTGATCTTCTTGTATACACAAGGATCGGACTCATTCTTGATGAAATCATATCCCCGTATGACTGCATCAAAACGTATGTTCCAGCTTCGGGAAGCTTGTTTGAGGCCATAGATGGACCTTTGGAGATGGCAGACCTTCTGCTCTTCTCCAACAGTTGTGAAACCTTCCGGCTGATCCATATAGATCTCTTCCTCTACAAAACCGTTGAGGAAGGCCGTTTTCACGTCCATCTGCCATATTTCATAGTCATACCATGCTGCTATGGCAAGCAGTATCCGAATGGACTTGGCCATTGCTACGGGCGAATAGGTTTCCTCAAAATCGACCCCGGGTCGTTGAGTGTAACCTTTCGCCACAAGCTTGACTTTGAAGGTTGTAACCTCCCCGTCAGCTCCAAGCTTACGTTTGTAGACCCATTTACACCCTACGGGTTTAACCCCTTTGGGTGGATCTACTAGGGTCCAAACCTTGTTTGTACCCATCGCGTCCATCTCGGATTTCATGGCTTAAAGCCACTTGTCCGAATCGATGTCCGACCTCGCTTCTCCGTATGTCTTTGGATCATTATCCAACTAACCGGTCAAGCCCAGAAATCCATACCTATCAGGTGCATGGGATACTCTGGCCGACCTACGGAGGACTGAAACAATATCAGTGGGAACCACTGGCTCAGATGTCACTGCCGCCTCATAGGGTACCTCACTTGATTCCTCAAGGAGTACCTCATCGCGTCGACTATCCGATGGAAAATCCTTTTCCAAGAACACTGCGTTTCGCGAGACAAAAACCTTTTGCTCGGAGGGATCATAGAAATAATACCCCGCAGTTTCTTTCGGATAGCCGATGAACCTGCATAAACTAGACCTCGAGTCCAGTTTATCTCCCACTAATCTCTTGACATATGCGGGGCAACCCCATACTTTCAAGTATATGTAGGAGGCAGGCTTGCCATGCCATATCTCATATGGCGTCTGGGATACCTTTTTAGATGGCGCCAAGTTCAAAACTTTGGCCGCCGTCTCAAGAGCGTATCTCCAGAAGGAAAGGGAAAGTTCAGTAAAACTCATCATGGATCGGACCATGTCCAACAAGGTCCGATTCCTCCTTTCAGACACACCATTAAGCTGCGGTGTTCCAGGAGGGGTCCACTGAGAGAGAATCTCATTCTCTTTTAGATAATCAGTAAACTCACCACTCAAATACTCTCCACCTCGGTCCGACCGAAGGGCTTTGATCTTTCGACCGGTTTGGTTCTCTACTTCAAGTCTGTATTCCTTAAACCTTCCAAAGGCTTCAGACTTGTACCTTATCAAGTAAACATAACCGTACCATGAGTGATCTTCGGTAAAGGTTATGAAGTACGAGTACCCACCTCTAGCCTGAGTATTTAGTGGACCACAGACATCTGTATGGATCAAATCCAACAGACCACTGGCTAGCGTACTTTGTCCAACAAAGGGTTTCTTGGTCATCTTTCCCTTTAGACAGGATTCGCAGGTCGGTAGGTTGTCCAAATCGTCTATTTCTAGACTCTTTGAGTCCACCAACCTTCTTATCCTATCTTTAGAGATATGACCTAACCTCGCATGCCATATTTGTGCATCATTATGATCATCACATTTTCGTTTGTGTTCTGCAGTCATAATCCAATTAGACTGTTGAAGTATGTATAGACCGTTGACCAATGTACGAAGCAGATGAGAAATACCATCTTTGATAATGAAAAAACCGTTTTTATTGATGGTAAATTCATATCCCTCCTTATCAAGGACCGGGATGGAAACAATGTTTTTAATCATGCTAGGTACATAGAAACAGTCGTTCAGTACAATCCTAACATGACTACTAATGGCTAACTCTAGTGATCCTACGGCCTCCGCAACAACGGCCTTGCCATCCCCTAGCCTCAGGATCATCTCATCCTTGGTTAGCCTTCTGCTTCTTTGCAGTGCCTGCAAATCATTGCAGATGTGAGCACCACACCTGGTATCCAATACCCATGAAGCAGAATTAGTAATCATATTAACTTCAACCACAAACACACCTGGGTTGGAGAGGAGTTGTGGGCACTCCCTCTTCCAATGCCCTTTCCCTTGGCAATGCATGCAGACATCATTTGCCTTGGACTGCTGAGAACCACGGGCCTTCCCTTTCCCTTTGCTTGGTCCAACCGGAGGAACAGGGATGCCCGGAGCGTGAGCAGGGGCCGCAACCGTCTTCCCTTTGCCCTTCTTCCTCTTCCAGCGTCTGGCCCTCTTGCCATTCGCCTTGGAGGTCGAAGCCTCCCCTATCAATACCGTCGGCGCCGACTTGTGGGTCGTTACCTCGTATTGGACCAGCATGTTGATCAACTCATGAATAGACTTCTCAAGTCCGTTCATTTTGTAGTTTACAACAAATGGGTCATAGGATGGAGAAAGCGACTGGAGGATCACGTCAATGTACGTGTCATTGTTAAGCCCAGCTTTAAGGTCCTCGAGTTTCTCTACTAGGGAGAGCATCTTGACCCCATGACTCTGTACAGACGCTCCTTCAGCGAGCGTGGTTCCAAAGAATGCTTTTGTGGCGGCATATCTAATATGCCTATCCGGAACCGCATAAACCTCGTTCATGCGGAGCATTATGGCAGCGACGTTGTCCAGCCTCTCATACTGCTTCTGGATTGTCCTCATGCCATTTCTCGAACGTCAAACGTTCTTCAGGCGTGGACCCCTCCGGTAAGTCGCTCGGTGGCGGCTCGTCCAAGACGTAGCCTTGGTTCTCAAAACCGAAGACAATCCTCAGGTTTCTCAGCCAGTCCGAATAGTTCGTTCCGTTGAATTTGTTAGTCTCGAGAATCATGGTTAATGGGTTCTTGGACATATTTACATTAATGAAAATGTAAAGCAGAAATTAGCAGATGATGGTAATATTACTGTTCAAGTTGAAAACTTGGTCTTTTAGTCTTTAACCCTCCCACTATTTATACGAAAGTCCGCCACTCTCAAGCGGAGTTTCGGGAAACCATTTCCTAGTGGGCTTGGGATCCACAAGCGTAATCTCCATGCCCCGCTTTTACGATTCACATGAAGAAGACCTCGTGGGAGATATCCAATATCATTCTCATCCAATGAGATTCCCAAAATATTTTGTCTCACCTATTCGCATGGTTCCGAGGACTCCAAGCGAACCATGTTACTCAGTGTTAGGCCCGACCCATCAACCAAATCATGCCTCAAACTGTCGCCCCCCACAACTCGTGAGACAGGGAAACAGCAAGCGCAGTCTTTTTGTTCACAACAATGGTGCAGCTTTGCCCTAGTCCAAGTGTGCCACGACTCGTGAGACCACACTTGGGTAGTGGTAGCTTCCTCACCACATTGTTGTGGATGGAAGGCTCGGACAGATCATAAATACCATTTTGATCCAAGTCCGTTCTGGGCCTAATATTTAATTTGGTCCAACCAAATGAGAGTTTAAGTGTGACCGAGACCTCATCACATTATGGTGTTTTAGCATGCATAAATATCCAATATTCAAATCGATAAATAAAAACGCCGCATGCATAAAACATAGCATACCCCTGTTAGGATGATCACAAGCCCAACCTATGCGACCCACTGAGCCCGCAGTGAGTCTATGGTCTGTCTAGGGTGGTCCTAAATTATTACAATAATAATAAACCCATTGTCATTCCAATGGGCCTTGAAGTGCTTCTTGTTTCACGCCTTGATGTTTCTCCTTGGGGTCTCCGACTCCAATTGCTTGTTAAAAGTAAAACCTCACCAATCCTATCTACTCTCATTACAACTGAAAGTAATACATTGGTAATAAAGAAAACAAGCCTTAACATCATGAGGCTGATAATACGGGAGATGATAGTCCCAAAAACAAGAGGCACGCAGGCCCCACCCAACAGAAAATAAATGATCATACATTCATCCATACATAAGGTCTAGGGCTCTTGTGATCATCCCATGTTGATTCCATCAACTCACATAACACAATTATTCCAAATAATCATGCATAAATAACCAATGGATATTCCAAATACCCAAGTGATGTCCAACATCACAAAAGCATAAACATACAAATAATATGCAAAATTCAAATTTTAAATTTAATGGACATTTTAAACAATGCATCCAATGCATGTATTAATCCCAAATTAATTAAGCAAATTTAATTCAAAGAATAATCCAATTATTCCAAAATCAAAAATACAAAATTAATATATTTTCAGAATATTGTGCAGAAAATACAGAAAATCAAATTTTCGGAAAAAGTCGAAAAACGGCACAAAACGGCCCAGCCGTTGTGCTGGCTGGCTGGCCGGCCGCGCGCGCTGTGCCACTCGCTGGCCTCGGCCGGCAGCGGTCGGCTGCGCGCAGCCACTGCCAGTTCGATCAAATTTTTTTTTTTTTTTTGTTTTTCAAAACTATTTCAGCACAATAACAGTAATATTATTCTGAAAATAAGCATGCAATTTTAGATCCAATCTAACAAAATAAAGCATGCCAAAAGTCCATTAAATCCAAACAATTGAATTATCATATTACTCATATATTTATACAAGTAACATGCCAATAAAGCCATTTAAAAGCAAGTAAATCATGCCAAACACATAGATCTATGCCCCTTACATCGAACCGGGCTCTGATACCACTTGAAGGACAAGCGGATCCGCCCGGGAGCGCGAGCGTAAGCGAGAGAGCGAGAAAAGTGCGTAAATTTAAATCAAACCTAATTTAAAATACGAATCCCAAGGGTTGTGCCCTTGGGTGCTCAACCGGGCGTTCGATGTAGGATGTGTAAATATTGAAAATGAATATTAAACACATAAGGCATAGATAGATACATATAATCAATCAAAGCATAATAAACCATTACCTTTGATTGTTTAGCATATGCTCCCGGCTACTTGCGTTGTTCCTTCTCCGGAATGCTCACGAAATCCAAATGTATGGATTCTCCAAAGGTGATCCACACCACACCGGAAGAAACACACGTTCTTCTTGCTAGAAAAGAACGGATTTAAGAAGGAATCGGTTTAATAGAAGAACACTATGAATTAGTGCTCTCTTAAACTTACTTTGTTCTTCTTCTTGATTCAAAATCAAGTGAAGAACACAAGTGTAGGAGAGGGAAAGAGGGCCGGGAGTTGAGAGAGAGGAGAGGGATTTTGTCTTCTCTTTTTCCTAGAAAAAGATGCATAATGAATCACACATGATTGGTGTTGTATATTCTAATATATATACATAATTAATGTGATTATTGGAATGTGTCTAGGTTCATCCAAGGATGTCTAGATTCATTCCAATCAATCACCATCAATTCTTCAATCAAGCCTACCAAAATTTATGGTATGATCAAATCTTACCAAAAGGGAAGAGCTTGATTGGAGTTGATTTGTCTCTTTCCAAAAGAGATAAGTCAACATACCACCTAGCATGAAACATGGCTGATTTTGCTTCCTCCAAGGGAGCATGTCGGCCATGTGTAATTAAGGGAAGAAGTCCAACTTATACCTATTCCAAAATAGGAATTATTTCTCCTCTCGGGTATAATTTCACGAACCGGGTTTCATCGTATTCCAATTACGACGAACCCAACATTAAATCCAATTTAATGTCCATTTAAATTATTCCCGTTGATCTTTTAATCCAATTAAAAGATCCAACGTCTCAACATCTCAACTTTCCATATTTAATCGAAAATCCAATTTACCGATTAAACGGAAGCCCGCTACAATATCGGCCCGTCCATCCAATGGACTTTCCCTTAAGTAATCCAATTACTTATTTTATCCTTCGAGATTGACTCCAAGTCGATCTCTCAACCTCCTCGGTGATTTGTGTGTGACCCTTTAGGTTCACCCTTAGCTAGACTTGGGCCCGTGTCCCACAAGGGCCCGTTACCATGGGTGGCCGTCTAGCAACGATCCATGGCACTAGAGACTAGGTGAATTGGCGTGAACATTTAGGCGCCGATTCCATACGGGTACGAACCTTCCGTCTACCGTCTCCCGGGCTTAGTCTAGGGTATGGAATTGGGCGTCGGTTCCCATCCTTGACTAGGCATCTATGCTTAATACTCGAGACCACGTATGCTTCATTGCGTCGACACAGGAAACCATTCCCGACACAGGAAACCATTCCCTGTTCGACCAACCACTGTGGCCACAGCTTCAAACAGCATGAACGTGTCTCCGAGTGCATAGGAGATACCTTTGTCACATACTGACAGGGGACAGATCCTCTTCTTGGAATCCACCGTCCTCGCTACAAATTCCGACTGCACTGGACAAGGCTTATGATAATCATCTTACAGAATGATTACCTCTCGCCAGATCCACGATACAGCCGTCATGTGCACGCGACTGCCATGATCCCTCAAGTCTGAGGATTACTCCAGTACTATCGGAACCAAGGAAAACCAATCATACCGACCAAGCCTCCAAGGCTTCCATATGATGATCCCCGCGAGTCAGTCCAGTCGGCTCGACCCCAGTCGACCAACCCATCAAGATCGTGTAGGCATCCCACGCCTGTCGCCGATGAAACACGGCACTCACCTAATGAACACGACTCTATATGCAAGTCTCAATAGGACTCTCGATGCCCTGTCTCGAGGTCTCGACTTGGAACGTTTCAGACCCAACTCTTAATCAATTGGTTTCATGACCACCATCCAATGCGTAGCCCAACTGCACGAGTTGTTATCCATGGTCTGTGGGCTTTGTTGCGATATAAGTTAAACACCGTTTTAACACATGTAAAATGAGCGCAAAAAAGTAAGCACCAGAAGTGATAAATACTCATTTTATTCATCACATAATAATATTACATTTACATCGAGTTGTATAATAGATTACAAATCGCCAAACCTATTGGCTTTCTGGTCACCTATTCTAACAGTGTGAGTTGATCCGATTTAATTTCCGAGCACTTATTTGTCTTGTGAATATGTTGGCCACGTGTTTGCATGTTTTAAACATAGAGTGGAAGTACTGAAAGGTGAAATTCCATGTTAGAAAGTCGGAGATTAGACCTAGGAATTAACCGCGAAAGCATGTTTAATTTCTATGAGGATCTCATAATTGTCATGATCTCAATGGGTTCGATTTAATTATATCTCCATGAAAATAGGTAGATTAATTAACTAAATACGGATTTCCACATACTTGAAAGAGGGTGGTAATGATATTAAGACGATTTCCTTCGGATTAATCACATTGAGTATAAAAGAGTTCTCGATAGGTTCGTTAATCGGTCATTGCGATGATACTAGATTCTAGACTATCACACCTTATCGTTTACCCTCTTATTTCAATTTACTTGCTTTACTATTCCAATCAATTGCCTCACTCGTATATTTCAATCTGACTACCCAAAATTGAGTAAATCTGGTAATCACAATAGTCCTTATGGGATCCACATCTTGAGTACTACGCGATACACTGTGCACTTGTGGTTTTGGCTCATCACTTATAATGAATGCATCCCAGATACATACATCTTTTGTCAGATCTAAGATACAGCCATCATATACATGTGATTGTCATGATTCCTCAAGTTTGATGATCAATCTCGTACTATCGGAGCCAGGAATACCAGTCATACTGATCAAGCCTCCAAGACTTTCACATGACGATTCTCGCGAGACAGTTCAATTGGGTGACACCATTGTCAAGTAACCTACTAAAATTGCATAGACGTCCAGCGTATGTCACCGATGAAACACACTACTCGTCCAATGAATGCAATGCTTAGTGAAAGTCTCTATAAGATCCTCGATGCCCTATTTCGAGGGCCTCGACTTGGAACGTTTCAGACCCAATCCTCATATGTTAGTTTCATAACTGTCATCCAACGTGTAACCCAACTACACGAGTTGTACATTTGGTCTGTGGGCTTTGTTGTGATGTTAAGAGTATAAACATAACTAGTAAGCAGAAAGAACATAATTGTCAAAATATGAATACTTACTTTATTTATAAAGGCCAATATAATTGAATTTCCGATCACTTATTCTAACACCAAAGTTAGAGGATCAAAATTACCAACCCCATAAAGGTACAGGGCCAAACTTGCAATAAGTCCTAATTAGAGATTAAGTTCTAGTCCTAATTAGACTCAATGCCAACAAGCCCATGATGGAGGACACCCTATAAATAAGCTATAAGTGCCAAAAATACATAGTGAAGTGATTTTTTGCCCCTTCCTCTAGCTCTTGGTACCCAACTTAAATTCTCTCTATAAATCATTTCTCGCCATAAAATTCTAGATATCTAGATCTAGACCTTTTCTAGCCTTCTACGATACTAGTATATCGAACAAGGTTTTCCATCTTGGTAGCCTGGACTATGATAGACGGAGGACATGTGTGCTCCTGATATTAACAACGGGAGGTGATCCTTTAGCGAAGGAGTTATGCATGTGCAGCTCAGGATGGGGATTGTCCTTGAGGACATTTAAATCATCTTCTACAAAACGAGTGCATAAAGGTATATTCACTCAATCATTCACTTAATGTATTGTATGTTGAGGTCCACGTCGTAATAGTAACGAGATGCACGATATGATAGAACCATCGGATATTTAAAATTTTAGATTTTCGCTATGCTAAGTATCTCAGGACCTATATGAAACTTTTAAAGGAAAGTGAAGAAAAGTTGAGAAGTTTTGGAGAAAATATTCTCCTTCTATTTTTTTGTTGCACTTGCGGCGGGTCTCTAAGTGTTTAAGTAAGTAGCTCCATATGTTTTCCATTTTGTTTTTAGGAAAAATATTATTGCGGCTTTGAGTGTTTATTATTATTATAAAAAATGAACATGTTTGCAGGTTTGTTGAGTGTTCTTCACACGACTCTTTGTAATACAAGAGTGGAACACAACCTGGCCGTATTTGAAGTTGTTTATTTTACTGGAATTTATGCTTTAATATGTTTAGGTCGTATTCTTCCACAAGTTCATGTTTTCAACAACAAAGTGAAACACCATCTTGTGTACGAACATGACCTAGCCGTGTTTGGAGCTATTGGTCTGGCCCGATGCTTTCAACTTATTTCTTAGTTTTTTTTTCTTATGTATGCATAATTGTGATTACGTATATTAATTCAATTTTTTTAGGGAAATGAGGTTTAATTTGGACTTTAACTATCTTGGGGATAAATTCCTTGTGAATAGTTTGGAGTCATGTGGTTATGAGTATATATTATTGTCGAATGATACTGCTGATACTATTGTTATTGCTTGAATTTGAGGAATACATGGTTAAGTTATAAATTGTAATTGGTGTGATTTTCGTGAATGAGATTTTGGATGAAATATTGGTCTGATTTGGTGAAAGATTTTGCTTGCATGTTGCTACTTCAAATGCCAAATGGGATTTGTATAGCAAAATCTTGCTCGGGAATCAGTTGTCTCCACAATGTAATGGTAAAAATGGACCATTCTAAAATTGTGTTTAAACAATGAAGGATTATTTTGGCATTGTATTTTAAAAAGTGAGGGATCAATTTAACTTGCCAGATATGTACTAATTATATGAAGGATATTTTAGTCAAATAGTCTTTTATTATGAGTTTTAACCGGAAAATGTGGTTGGAATGTAACTGGAAGAATGACATTGCAAAAATTAAAAATGCATAGAATGCTATTGCAATTAATATATAAATACAAGAATGAAAAGAAAAATTACCCGATCGTTAACCATACCTAGAACTTATAAACCTGTTTTATAAGTGTAAAAGTACATTACCATGTAGCAGCCCTCATACCCAGATTACCATGTACATTGCAAAAATTAAAAATGCATAGAATGCTATTGCATTAAATATAAACTTGCTTGCCAGTAATATTAGGTTATTGGATAAATAACATTATTCGTCCCATATTTTTGGGTTGGTACTCATTTTTTCTCTTTAGTTATAGAATATTTATTCGTGATTCTATAATTTACAAAATTTCTTATTTTTAAGTCATTTGATTAACTTTTGTTAATAATTTAACAAAAAAACGCTACGTGCTTAGAAATCAAGTGGACCTACGATTTACACTTAACAATACTTTTTGATGGGTCATGATTTGATTCAACCACACACATCATCCTTCGGCCTCATTTACTAGTTGGTTATCCATTAGACTCTCCGCCGTGTGTCTTTGGTAAATGGGCTATGCTAGGCGGGCCTCCATTGGGTTTAGCCCGTGCACATCAAATATAGCTCAAAAAGCTGGTGGGTGGTACTGCGTACCACCAAATAAATTTCGACATGGCTTGTCGATAAATATATTTTGAGGTAAATTACAATGAATTTATTTGAAATTTGATATAACTATAAATACTTTTAATTTTTGAAAAATTATAATACCATTTAATTTTAATTGGCATCCAACAACTTGCACAATTTGTTAGTACCCATTAGGTTTTCATCCATTTTTTATGGTGAACTAATCAAAATGCCTTTGTGAACTATATATGAATTATAATTTGACTTATTTTTAAAAATACAATTGAATTTTTTTTATGGACTAAGTGGACAAATTTTCCATCCACCTCGTCCGATTTTGTTATAATTTTCCAAATTTATTTCAAAAATTAAAAAAATACAACAAGAGCAAAGTTGACAATTCTAAGCATGTATCCAAGAATTACATCATGCCATCAAATATCAAAGGGTATTTATAATTTCCCAAATAATGAGCTAATATTTTTAATTATGTCAAGTTTTAAGAGAACTCGTTATAATTTATCGTAATTTTTTATATGGGTGCCTAAATTTTTATCAATAAAATAAAATTTCGTTCAAGAGAAATATACGTAGCACTCATAAAATGCATAATTATATCATTTTAAGATATTATAATAATTTATAGTTTTATGCCTTATAAAACATATTTCTCAGGAGCCAATCCTAAACCCCCAAAGTCTCAAACTTGGAGGGTACGTGTTTGGGTGAGCTTATTCATTTTTAAAACACTCGAAAATTTATATGATGTTGAAAAATGTTTGGCAAAATTTTTAAAGAAAGAGCTTATAAGATTTAAAATAATTAAGATGTTAGGAGTTTATAAGATTTTTTTTAAAAAAAAATAAATAATAGTAATAATAATAATATTAATAAGGAGTTTTTTATTTATTTATTTTTAAGATTTTAATGAACTCCTTCAATTTTGGTCCTATCACTTACAAAATTATTATTATTATTAACATTATATAAGCTCTAAAATATTATTTTATTCATACATTTTAAAATTTTAGTTTTAAAATAAAATCTAATATTTTGTATGCAATACTAAAATTATTTTATAAAACATAGCAATTTACGAAATATTCTAAATACCTTTAGCCAAACGCCCCCTTTGTTAAGACGTAATATTGGGTTATGTTTCACACTGCAATAACACAATCATAATCTGATCATAAGTTTTCAGATGATAGGATGGGTGGCATGGAATAATCAATAATACACCACTCTTTGGTTGAGAGATGTCAATTTCATTAGGTAAATGGATGATAGTGTTAAAAAAAAAAAAAAAAGTGGATTTGGGAGTTTATGAAAAGTTCGAGCTTTTCAAAAAATGACTTTTTTAAATAAATTCAAAGGTTGTAGTAAAATTAAAAGTAATTGGTGTTTCTAAAAAATATGAAAAACGGATAAAAGCTAATTAAATAGTGTTCGGGGAAAAATATTTCTAAAACACGTTCAATTAGTAAAAGATCATCTTGTCCGTATACGTTAGAAAAATATTAATTTTGCTTAATTTTTGTACTTATCATTTATCAATATAATTATTTTTTTCTAAAAATAATAAATTTACTTCAGTCAGTATTATTTTGATAGTTAACTTTTCACAAATAATACTTGTTATTTATATTGTTAAATTATTGAATACTAAATAGAAAATTATAATGTTAAAATAAATAAATCTCCCATTAATAAGTAATAAAATTTTTCATTAATACACAATAAATAAACTAGCATGATTCCAAAATATATAATATATATTCATTAATTAATCATAGGAACTAACTTAGTTTATATTTTTCTATGGTATAGGAATAATCTCATATAATGTAGCAAATCAAATATAAAACATTTTAAATGAAACATGTAAAATGTAAATTTTCATAAAATTAAATTATTTGAAAACTCCAATATAATTTTAGATATGTACTTTTGAAGAATAAATAAAAAAAAAGGATAAATCTGAATTAACATCATTATAACAAGCGTAAAATAATTTTAAATTAAAGTTGAATTTATTAACAAAATAGCCAAAGCAACGCTTTAGCTTTTGGCTCGAAAGTATTTTCTTTAGCAGCTCCACATCCCATCCTAAGCACATTAAAATTGCTTTTTTTGAAGTAAGAAATTGAAAAACACTTTTATAAGACTCTCTCTCAAGTACTCCCTTAATAGTGTATTTGAAGTACTTGAAACTACGTTAGTTTTTCCATTCCTAGTTCTAATTTAAAAAATTAATGGAGGTGGCACGTCGTTTTTGTGTGCATATAATAAATAATATTTTACGTTTTAAAATATATTATAAATATAATATATATATATATATATATAAAAACCAACACATGACATTTAAAAAAAAAAAGAAAAAAGAAAGGAAGGAAGAAAGACAAAAATAAAAAAAGAAAAGAAACCAACTTTGGGATATTATTAGCATATCAAAAAAAAATTAGTGTCATGGTGTAAGTTACCGCTCTTTGTGAATAAAAATAGGGTTTTCTTTTCATATTAGTATAGATAATATTTTCACATTTTAAAATATATTATAAATAAGAAAAAATATATATAAATCAACACATTACATTTCAAAAAAAGAAAAAAGATAGAAAGAAAGAAAAGAAACCAACTTAGGGGTATTATTGGCATAACTAAAAATTGGTATCACGGTTTAAGTAACTACTCTTTGTGAGTAAAAATGAGATTTTTTTATATTAGTACTAGTCGATGTGACACGTTGTCCCTACATGTATAAAATAAATAATATTTTATATTTAAAAATATATTGTAAATAAGAAAAAATATATGCAAAACCAACACATCCCAATTAAAAGAAAAGAGAGCAAAAAAAGAAAGAGAGAAAGAAATAGAGAAAAGAATAACAAAAAATTAGTATTGCATTGTAACTAATCGTTAGTTGTGAGTAAAAATGGGGTTTTCTTTTTATATTAGTATAGAAGATAGATATTATAAATAAGAAAAAATATATATAAACCTACACATCACATTTCAAAAAAATAAAGAAAAGAAACCAACTTAGAGGTATTATTAGCATAACTAAAAATTGATGTCGTGGTGTAAGTAACCGTTCTTTGTGAATAAAAATGGACTTTTCTTGTTTTATTAGTATACTAGCCGTTGGGGCACACCGTCCCTGCGTGCATATAATAAATAGTTTTTTGCACTTTAAAATGTATTCACTATAAAAAAAATGTGGGAATTACAGCGGAGATAGGAACGGTTTTTTAACTTTTGGAACGGTAAATAGATCACTGAATTCATTTGGGCTGGGATTAAGAACGGTTGAGGAACGGGAGGCTCTCCATTGAAAGAAGAGGCGTTCCTAATAATTAGGAACGGACAAACGGCGACCGTTCTAATTTCGGAACGGTGTTTGGCATACAAAGGTTTTACCATTCCTAATTACCTTTGTATGTATGAATTTATACACTTTGTATTTGGAACACCTTATTAATGTTTGGAACGGTCATATGAAAAGTAAATTGTGCAATTTGGAACGGTAGTTAGAACACAGTTTGGAATTGTCAGCATAAGTTGCAGATACATTTTTACACTGGTTCTGGAATACGTCTTGAAACGGTCAACTATAATAGCTAGGAATGGTGATTGGAATACAATTAGACACGGTCACTAGGAACGGATTTTGTACTCGTAATTTGGAATACGACATTGGAGCGGTTTTTGGTATCGTATTTAGAACGAAAACCATACCACGAAATCATTAAATTTGGAATACATTCAGGAACGGTCTGTCCCTAATTTGGAATTCATTTTTATCCGCTTTTAGGAATGGTTGTCACCTTATTTAGAATGGTTTTTTACCCGGTGATAGGAATGGTCACTTCATTAAAATGGACAAAAATTGGAACGGTTTGTATGAACTCCCTGTCCGTCTAAAGTACCGTTCCTAAATAATGAATTATTCATTTTTTATAGTAATAATTAAATCATTAAAATATATATTAAATTATTAATAATATTTTTGAATTTGGTTTTATAATTATTATTTAAATATGAAAATTGCATAATTTAAAAATAAAATTATATTAAATAAAAATATTATCCAATTTAATTATAAAAATAAAAAAAAAGTCCTAAATATACTCCCCCCCGTCCCCCTCGTCCTGGTCCATATCGTCAACGTCTAAAGGGGGGGTCTCTAGGAGGCCGTGAAGGGCCGTGTCGGAGTGATTGGTTTGTAGGGCCTTCATCATGCCCATCATATCCACCATCATCTCCTCCATCCGGACCATTCGATCCTCCAAGTTTGACGATGGCGTTGGCGATGGTGATGGCGAGGTAACGGTCTGGCTGAAGGACAAGCGGATCCGTCCGGGAGCGCGAGCGGAAGCGAGAAAGGCAAGAAACGTGCGTAAATTAAATCAAATATAAATAAACGAATCCCAAGGGGTGTACCCTTGGGTGCTCAACCGGGCGTTCGATGTAGGATGTGTAAATATTAGAAACATATATTTAAACACATAGGGCATAGATGTACATTAAATCAATCAAAGCGTAGTAAAACCGTTACCTTTGATTGTTTAGCGTATGCTCCCGGCTACTAGCGTTGTTCCTTCAAGTGGAATGCTCACGAAATCCAAACGTATGGATTCTCCAAAGGTGATCCACACCACACCGGAAGAAACACACGTTCTTCTTGCTAGAAAAGAACGGGTTTAAGAAGGAATAGGTTTAAGAGAAGAACACTATGAATTAGAGCTCTCTTAAACTTACTTTGTTCTTCTTCTTGATTCAAAATCAAGTGAAGCACACAAGTGTGAGAGAGGGAGAGAGGGCCGAGAGTTGAGAGAGAGGAGAGGGATTTTGTCTTCTCTTTTTTCTAGAAAAAGATGAATAATGAATCACTTATGCTTGGTGTTGTATATTCAAATATATATGCATAATTAATGTGATTATTGAAATGTGTCTAGGTTCATCCAAGGATGTCTAGATTCATTCCAATCAATCTCCATCAATTCTTCAATCAAGCCTACCAAAATTTATGGTATGATCAAATCATACCAAAAGGGAAGAGCTTGATTGGAGTTAATTTGTCTCTTTCCAAAAGAGATAAGTCAACATACCACCTAGCATGAAACATGCCTGATTTTGCTTCCTCCAAGGGAGCATGTCGGTCATGTTTAATTAAGGGAAGAAGTCCAACTTCTTCCTATTCCAAAATAGGAATTATTTCTCCTATCGGGTATAATTTAACGGACCGGGTTTTATCGTAATCCAATTACGACGAACCCAACATTAAATCCAATTTAATGTCCATTTAAATTATTCCCGTTGATCTTTTAATCCAATTAAAAGATCCAACGTCTCAACGTCTCAACTTTCCATATTTAATCGAAAATTCAATTTACCGATTAAACGAAAGCCCGATACAATATCGGCCCGTCCATCCAATGGACTTTCCCTTAAGTAATCCAATTACTTATTTTATCCTTCGAGATTGACTCCAAGTCGATCTCTCAACCTCCTCGGTGATTTGTGTGTGACCCTTTAGGTTCACCCTCAGCTAGACTTGGGCCCGTGTCCCACAAGAGCCCGTTACCATGGGTGGCCGTCTAGCAACGGTCCATGGCACTAGAGACTAGGTGAATTGGCGTGAACATTTAGGCGTCCATTCCGTACGGGTACGATCCTTCCGTCTACCGTCTCCCGTCTCCCGGCCTTAGTCTAGGGTATGAAATTGGGCGTCGGTTCCCATCCTTGACTAGGCATCTATGCTTAATACTCGAGACCACGTATGCTTCATTGCGTCGACACAGGAAACCATTCCCTGTTCGACCAACCACTGTGGCCACAGCTTTAAACAGCATGAACGTGTCTCCGAGTGCATAGGAGATACCTCTGTCACATACTGACAGGGGACGGATCCTCTTCTTGGAATCCACCGTCCTCGCTAAACATTCCGACTGCACTGGACAAGGCTTATGATGATCATCTTACAGAATGATCACCTCTCGCCAGATCCAAGATACAGCCGTCATGTGCACGCGACTGCCATGATCCCTCAAGTCTGAGGATTACTCCCGTACTATCGGAACCGGGGAAAACCAATCATACCGACCAAGCCTCCAAGGCTTCCATATGATGATCCCTGCGAGTCAGTCCAGTCGGCTCGAACCCAGTCGACCAGCCCATCAAGATCGTGTAGGCATCCCACGCCTGTCGCCGATGAAACACGACACTCATCCAATGAACACGACTCTTGACGCAAGTCTCAATAGGACTCTCGATGCTCTGTCTCGAGGTCCTCGACTTGGAACGTTTCAGACCCAACTCTTAATCAGTTGGTTTCATGACCACCATCCAATGTGTGGCCCAACTGCATGAGTTGTTATCCATGGTCTGTGGGCTTTGTTGCGATATAAGTTAAACACCGTTTTAACAAATGTGAAATAAGCGCAACAAAGTAAGCACCAGGAGTGATAAATACTCATTTTATTCATCACATAATAATATTACATTTACATCGAGTTGCATAATAGGTTACAAATCGCCAAACCTATTGGCTTTCTGGTCACCTATTCTAACAATGGCTGAGACCGTGGGCCTCAGAATCAAGACCGAATACCCCGCCCTTGTTTTTGCCCCCGACTGCAGCCAGCCACAACTCCTGCTCAGTCTACGCCACAGAGCCCTCTGATTCGGCCGGACGATCCCCAGGATTGGCCGTAGCCTCAGACTGGTGATCTTCCAGCAACTTCTGGAACGTCTCCTGCAAAAATAGTAATTATTATTATTGTTATTTTCAAACATTAAAGAAAATAAATTAGAAAATTTAATTTTCAACTTACCGCCACCTCCGTTGCCCTCGGTCCGCTCCAGTCGCCGTCGGCCTTCTTCATGTAGCATCTGGAGAATAACTCCATCTGCTTCACTAGCCGGTTGAGCTGCTCCTCCTGTAAAAAGAAATGGAAAATAGTTATTACATTTTAATTTAATAAAGATAAATACTTTAAATAAGATTAAATATCTTATCATCTTCTGCTTGTGCATACCGACGGAGGCAGAACCCCCGCGGTACACAGTAGCGGATGGAGCTGGGTTGACGGATCGGTTCGCCTTGTTCTTGCCGCACTCTTCCTTGAACTTCAGGTTGTCCCAGTATAGCAGGAGCTGCCGCCAAACTTCATTCGCCAGCCAAAGAGACTTCACCAGAGACTGTCTAGGGAGGACGAACTTCTTGCGGAGGAACTTCCCCACCTAGATGTGGAAGATCTTGAACATGGATTCGTCGTCGCAGTCCCACCAGTACATCATCTGTATTAAAAAAAAAAAGAAAAAGAAAATATATATTCAGATTGTTAAAATATTTA
The DNA here is from genome assembly GCA_034509735.1 of Sesamum alatum. NCBI lineage: Eukaryota > Viridiplantae > Streptophyta > Magnoliopsida > Lamiales > Pedaliaceae > Sesamum > Sesamum alatum. Next base: position 34,580,629 of record JACGWO010000001.1, on the reverse strand, counting down.
AAATAAAAATTTAATTGATAACTGAAATTAACGTTACCTTCAAGCTCTCAAACCAGAAATGTTAGTGCTCTGGCGGCACCTGGCGCAAATAGTCCCAAGGGTGGGGATAGTGTCCTCGTACTACCGCGTTAATGTGCTCGTGTATCTTCCGATCCATCCTGAAATTATATAATAATTAGGGTGACATAAAAATAATAATTTAAATTACAAAAAAAAATTAAAAATATATACATATACCTCACATCGGCGAGTGTGATATACTGGTGCGCGGATGGTGGCGGGAGTGGTGGGGCTGGTGGGGGTGCTGGTGGTGGGGCAACCCATGGACTGTCCGGAGCTACCGCCGGTGTGGGAGTGGATGGTCCGCCACCCTCCTCGACGGGTGTAGTGGTAGACGGACCGGGTTGCTGATCCAACGCAGGTGTTGCAGGTGCCTGCTCTGCCGGTGGTGGTGGTGGTGGTGGTGGTCGGAACACAGCTTCCCCATCCTGGGAAGCAACACCGGCTGGCGGTATGGCCGGTGAGCCGCGACCGCTGCCACGTCCACCTCCTCGAGGTGGGAAATCCCGACCAGACATGATCTAGAATTTTTTTTTAAAAATATTAGTGGTATGAATTTAAAAAATACATGTTAGTATCAATTTATTTGAATAATGATAATTTTTCTATTTTTTAAAATAATTATGCAAACTAAATCCTAAAATTATATACTAAATCCCAAAATTAATCTAATAGATGGATAATGATCCCAATTTTGTTTTTGAAATTTTTGCTACAATGTTCACTAAATCCTAAAATTATTTTCTAAAATATATACTAAAATCCGAAATTGACGTTTAATTACACTAAATCCTTCTATTTTTCCTATATATATTTATACTAAATTTCAAAATTTTTCCCTAAAATTGCACTAAAATCCTTCTATTTTTTCCTATATATTCATACTAAATCCCAAAAAAATTTCCGGTAATCGCACTAAATCCTTCAAATTTTCTATGTATTTATACTAAGTACCATAATTTTACCCTAAAATTGCACTAAATCCTTCTATTTTCCTATATGTTTATACTAAATACCAATATTCGCCTATATCCCTATAAAATATTATAGAAAATTAACCAAATTTTCATAAATTTCAAAAAATTAACAAATTTCATATATTATGAGTAAATTTTATTTTATTATGAATTTTTTTTAAAAAAAATAACATAAATTTTTTTAAAATTACAATAACTATAAAGATTTTTTTAGAAATTTTGTTTAAAATACATAATTTTTAAAAATTATAGAAAATTCTGAAAATATTTTAAATTTATAGAAAATGACATAAAATTTTTTAAAATTTCAGAAAATTATCTGAAAATTTACAAAAAAATATTTAAAATTATAGAAATTTTTCTGAAATTTTTTGAATTTTCATAATTTTGGAAATTTACAGAAAAATTCTGAAATTTTTTTAAATTTACAGAAAATGACATAAAATATACAAAAAAATTTCAAATTTTCATAATTTGAAAAAAAATCAAATTTCCAGATTTTTAAAACAGTAAAAATTTTGAAATTTTTAATAATATTAGAAAATTACACAAAAATCCTACAATTACACAAGTTACCTACAATTAATCATTTTAGATTTTTAAAAAAGAAAATTACACAAATTACCTACAATTGCAGAAAATACATAAACTACATTACAATGAAGAAAATTACACAAATACATAAATTACATTACAATCACATAAACTACATTACATAAATCACAGAAACAGGCGGCGGCAGCTGAGGGCGGTAATAAGAGCAGGCGGCTGTGGGAGGCGGTAACAGAAAGAGAGTCGACGGGAGGCGGACGGAGGATCTCCTCGGACGGGCAGGGACTGGATGCGGCGGCCGGCGACGGTGGATGGAGGCGGCGGACGGCGGTATGAAGAGAGAGAGAGAGAGAGAGAGAGAGAGAGAGAGAGAGAGAGTTTTTGATGAAGTTAGAAAAAATCAGCCAAGGGGCCAATTTATATAAATTGATTGGAACGGTCATCATTTTGTACGACTGTTCCTATATCCGGTCCAAATAAAGAATACGATGTCGTTTTTGCTTTAATACGATGTCGTTTTAATATCTTGTACTGATGTTGACCTAAATAAGAACGGTCAGTTAATTGTATTACCGTTCCCCGTGCCATTCCCGATAAAGGCCGTTCCTGAATTGAAGGTTACCGTTCCTATATCAATTCCAAATGCTTAGTATTAGCAATTGTACTAATAGGAATGGTTACTTAATAGGTAAATTGTTCCCAATTTACCGTTCCTAAAGAAAAAAATGGTGTCGTTTCCTGACCTTCACATAGTAACCGTTCCTATTTTCATGTGGAACCGTTCCTATATGTATTCCAATATTATTTTTATCTTCTTAGATAATAACTATAAATTAAGAAAAATACGTTTCAAACACTCATATGATTGAATAAAGGTATGCAATTGGATATTTAAAGAATTTGAAAATATAAAAGTAATTTTTAAAAAAATAGACACACATTCACAATATGAAGTATATTTGTAAATTTATGTTTGTTAGTATTTCACAGATGTCACTAGCATCCTATTTTGTAGTACTGCACGGCATAATCAGACCGTCAAAATTTCAATCAGACCGTTAGATATGATATAACACACAAAAGAATACATTCTATGTAGTTTTGAAAAAATTCAATGTGCAGTTCTCGAGATATCATATCCGGTCAGTATTCATTGAAAATCAGACCGTTGAATATCAATTCATATTCATAATCTTGTATGTGTTTAAAAATGGTGTCAATCTGATGGACGGATATTGAGATATCGACAGAATTAGGCAAAATACATTGTATAGGATCTCATTTTGGAACAGTCTGGATTTAGGTAGGAACGGGAGGCACGAATTAAACATAGGAACGGTTGAACATAACATGACCGTTCCAACATTCGAATTTCCCACCAATTTTTCATTGGGCGCCATTACAAAAATTTGGACCTTTCATTGGAATGGTCATCCTAATATTAAAACCGTTCCTAATTTAAACTTGGAGCCTATTTTTCAGTAAGTGCCAATTGAAAATTTGTACCTATAATAGGAATGGTATTAGGTATATATATCGATCATTCCTAATTCAAATTTTCCTCAATTTTTTTTAAGTAAGCGCCAAATTGAAAATTTGGACCTGTAGTAGGAACGGTCGTATTCCGACCATTCCTATTAAAAATTTCAGTTTTTTTTTCGGCGCCTATTGAAAAAATTAACCCTGTAGTAGGAACAATCATACAATGCTTGAAAAAATAATGATAATACATATATATAATACGATGCTTACAATAAGGTTTGTTCCAAATTAATTAACGAGGGTGTGAATTTTCAATAAGTCTCTTCATCGGACTCAGCCTCGTCAAAGTTGTCTTCATCATTAGATTCACTATCTGGCGAATGCAATGTCCCTGCTCCATGATAAACGACCAGTTGTATTCCCATTGGGTCATGCAGTTCAAACGTTTGGTTATCTGTACCAACATCTGGATTAGGCACGACTTCATCCATCTGATAGGCGACCTCGGTCCATCGCGAGTCATTGATTACTCTTCGAGCCTTAATTTTGCAAACAACTTTCCAGTCGACTTTGTCTCTCTTCATGCTCGGGTAATCCATGTAGTAGAGTTCTACTGCTTCTTGAGCCAGTATGAATGGTTCATTCTTTTGGGAGAGCTTTTTGAAGTTGACCTCAACGATGTGATAACAAGGGTGTATCTTCAAGCCTCTGACCGGATCGACCCAACGACAATTAAACAGTACAATGTGCATGTTTAGAATTAGTGGGTTGTTGAGCATAAGATCTGGAATAGAAGGCTCACTTCAGTCAAAGCCCCCCACACGTGCTCTGGAAGCATTTCACGGAAGGCAACCGGAATCAACTTCTGCATGAATACATAACAATCATGGCTCTTCATGCCGTTCATCCTTAACTCCTTCATGTCGACGTAACGGGTCAAGTTAGAGGCATACCCATCAGGAAACCTAAGACAACGAATCCACTCATATATCTTCTTCTTTTGCTCCTTTGTCAGTGTATATACCGCTTTGGCCATCACGTTCGGTCTCCTTTCATCCACCTCAAGCTCCGGCCGGTTACATATGATCTTCAGATCCTTTCGTGCATTCAAATTGTCCTTCGTTTTTCCATTGATGTCCATCACAGTATTGAATATATTATCGAAAACATTCTTCTCAATATGCATGACATCAAGATTGTGTCGTATCAGATGCGCCCCCCAGTATTCAAGCTCCCAAAAGATGCTTTTCTTCGTCCATTTATGGTTGACACCGTCGCCTTCCGGTTCACTCAACGGTTGTTTGACTGCTACACTAAACGCGTTAACACGGGTTCGGATTTGTTCTCCTATCAGCCTCGGACGTGCAACCTTCCTCTCCATTCGAATTTTAGTGAAGACTTTCTTGTTCCTGCGATAAGGATGATCCGGTGGTAGGAACTGCCTGTGGCAGTCAAAATAGCATGCCTTTCGACCGTGCTGTAAATAGAATCCCCGTGTGTCCTCCATACAAATTGGACACCCCATAACACCGGCGGTACTCCATCCAGACGCCATCCCATAAGTAGGAAGGTCGTTCACTGTCCACATCAATGCGGCATGCATCATGAATGTCTGGTTTGTCGCAGTATCGTACGCACGTACACCGACATGCCATAAATTCTGCAACTCCTCGATCAACGGCTCCAAGTAGACATCAATAAGATGTTTGGGATTCGATGGGCCGAGGATCACTATCGTTAGGAACATATACTCAGACTTCATGCACATTCCTGGTGGGAGATTATATGGTGTAAGTATCACGGGCCAACATTAGTAAGTTTTACCATACTGGTCATGTGGTGCAAACCCATCCGTGCACAACCCAAGTTTAACATTACGAGGCTCAGCTGCAAAATTAGGATACGCCCGGTCAAAATGCTTTCAAGCCTCTGCATCGGACGGATGACACATGGATCCTTCCTCCGTCTGATGGCTCGCATGCCAAGTCATATGCTCTGTTGTGGTCTCCGACGCATACAACCTCTGCAGCCGAGGGGTAAGGGGTAGATACCTAAGAATGGCATACGGGGACTTCTTGCGTTTAGGATTTCTGTCCCTGGTGGTCTTGTACCTAGCGTCTCCACAGAACTTGCAACATTCCAAATCAATATCGTCCTTCCAGTACAACATGCAATTATTTTTACAAGCATCAATCTTCTGAATTGGTAAACCCAATTCTCTTATCAATTTTTTCGTATTGTAATAATCGACGGGGAAAGTGTGATCGCGGGGTATTACAGTATCAACCCACTGGCATAACCGATCATATGTATGCTCGGAAGAAATCCCTTCGGCCTTCATATTCACCAAAGAGGCAAGTAACGCCAACTGAGAGGTGATGCAGCCGTTCCACAACGGTTGGTCCGCAGCATGAACTACATCAAAAAAAATGGTCTGACAAGCCAGACAAATAATCATAGGGCCCCCAATCGTAATATGAACTAGGACCCACATCAGATGGACAATACCAAGTACCATCATCAGCTGGTCCCTCCTGGTTGTACGAAGACCAGAAAGATGGCCCGGCGGCATTGAATACCATCCTCTGCGCCCAATCTATCTGAGTCGTATCACCTCAATGCGAACTACCTCCTCCTGAACGGGTGGCGTTTGTTGCTGCTGCATAGGGGGCACTATCAATGCTTCAAAATATTCTTGCACCCTCTCCTCACCATGCGAAGTCCAATTATAATACTCTAGCATAAACCCTTTCATACACAAATCAAAATTTACATCGTCTGGTGTTTTAAACCGTTCATTTGTGCATTTCCGGCAGGGACACTTAATCTTCTCCCCGTCCGTATATGCACGCTGAGACTAGGCCCATTCTAAAAATATTGTAACACCATCATCAAACTCCGGCGTCACACCCAGGACGTCTCGATCATACATCCATTTTCTCAACTTCTTAACATGATTGGTCCTGCATAATTCACAACAGTAATTAAATGACAAGAATATATTATATATATATAACTAACCATTACAGAATTTCAACTTCTTACCTGAGCAAAACATCTATCAATATCAATGCGAAATTCGCGCAAATAATTGATATGTTCGATTTTTCGTATAAAGAATCAACAGGGGGAGTTACAACAAAATGAGTTGGAGAGTAATTATAAGAACAATGAGATAAAAGGGAGACATATATATAGAAAAATATTAGAACGGGCATTGGAATATTATTTAGAACACACAATTAGCCGTTGAAATATAGTCGTTGATGCATCTTTAGGAATGGTCTCAGGCACGGATCTAGAAACGGTAATCTTACAGTTGTAATATAGCCGTTATGGCATTTTAGGAACGGTAGTAGTCACACGCAAAGTGACCATTCCTACTTGGATCACAATTGGGAACTATAATTGTAACAACACTGCATTTTCTATATACCCACAATTTGGAACGGTCATTGCATTACATTTTTGCTCATGGCGTAAAAGGGTCTTATTTAGCACTACATATTGGAATGGTCAAACAACCAGTCCAAATAGAGTCGGGATTTAGAACACATAAAGGAACGACACGTGTTCCCGATCGAGTAGCCGTTCCAACTTTCACACATGTGTTTCAAATGGAATACCAAAATATATCTGGTCCCTTTTAGGAACGCTAATGGATTTACATATTGGCACACATATGTTGGCACACAAGTAGGAATGGTCATATCGTTCCTATACGTTTGTACTGCCATTAACTCGAAAGTGACTTCATCAACGGTTTTCCGTTCGACACCAGTTCTACTTACCGTTCCTATTTGGAACGGTCGGCTATATCAATTCCAATTCCTGCATTTTTTTATAGTGATTAAATAAAAATATAAATCAATACATCACATTAAAAAAAATAAAAGAAAGAAAAAAAAAAGAAACTAATTTGTCAATTAATGTAAAATTTAGAAGTAAATAAGTTAGTTCTATTATCGGTTGAAGGGTATTTTTGACTTCATAAAAAAATAGTGCAGCGGTGTCATTAACCACCATTTGTAAGTATGGAAGGGGTTTTCTTTTTATAAGTACAAGCAACAGTGGCACGCGGTTCCCACACACTTAATTTTATTGAATGCAATATGAGGACTATTTATATTTTTTAGATTGATTAGAAAATTCAAAACATATAAATAATGGGTTTAATGCAATTTACTCCCCTGTAATATTGCAAATGAGCAAATTACCCCCCTCCCCCCCTATGAAAAAAAAATAGCAATTTACCCCTGTGTTTTTAAAAATGAAGCAATTTATTTTTTTAAAACACAGGGGCTAAATTGCTATTTATTTTTTCACAGGGGGGTAATTTGCTCATTTGCAATATTACAGGAGGGTCGTTTGCATTTTTCCCTATAAATAACAATTGGGAACAAAATAGTTCTATATATAGTTGTTCTTACAAAAAAAAAAAAGTCCATATGAAATGAAATACAGTAGAGTTCTAAGAGCTACAGTGAAAGTTTTTCATAAATTACATGTTAGAATAGGTGACCAGAAAGCCAATAGGTTTGGCGTTTTGTAACCTATTTGACAACTTGATGTAATGTAATATTATGTAATAAATAAAATGAGTATTCGTTACCTTAGGTATCTTCTTTGTTGCGCTCATTTTCCATATGCTAAATTGGTAGTTTACATATATCGCAACAAACCCACAGACCATGATTAACAACTCTTGCAGTTGGGCCGCATTAGATGGTGGTCATGAAACCAACTGATAAAGAGTTGGGTCTGAAACGTTCCAAGTTGAGGACCTCGAGACAGGGCATCGAGAGTCCTATAGAGACTTGCACCAAGAGTTGTGTTCATTGGATGAGTGTCGTGTTTCATCAACGCAGCGTGGGACGCCTACACGGTCTTGGTGGGTTGGTCGACTGGGGTCGAGCCGACTGAACTGACTTGCGGGGATCATCATATGGAAGCCTTGGAGGCTTGGTCAGTATGATTGAATTTTTCCGGTTCCGATAGTACGGGAGTAGTCCTCAGACTTGAGGAACCATGGTAGTCACGTATATAGGATGGTTTTATCTTGGATCTGGCGAGAGGTGATCATTCTGTAAGATGATCATTATAAGCTTTGTCCAGTGCAGTCAGAATATGTAGCAAGGACGGTGAGTTCCAAGAAGAGGATCCGTCCCTTGTCAGCATGTGACAGAGGTATCTCCTATGCGCTTGGAGACACGTTCATGCTGCTTAAACCTGTGGCCATAGTGGTTGGTCAAACAGGAAATGGTTTCCTGTGTCAATATAATGAGGTATGTGTAGTATCGAGTATTAAGCATAGATCCCTAGTCAAGGATGGGAACCGATGCCCAATTCCATACCCTAGACTAAGGCCAGGAGACGGTAGACGGTAGACGGAAGGACCGTACCCATACGGAATCGGCGCCTAAATGTTCACACCAATATTCACCTAGTCTCTAGTGCCATGGACCATTGCTAAACGACCACCTATGGTAACGGGCCGCTTGTTGGACATGGGCCCAAGTCTAGCTGAGGGTGAACCTAAAGGGTCACACACAAATCACCGATAAGGTGGAGAAATTGACTTGGAGTCAATTTCGAAGGATAGTTAAGTAATTGGATTACTTAAGGTATTATCCATTGGATGGACGGGGCCAATATTGTATTAGGCCCTTGTTTAATTGGTAAATGGGATTTATCGATTAACATAGAGAATCGAGATATTAGATCTTTTAATTGGATTAAAATATCAAAGGGAATAATTTAAGTGGACCTTGAATTAAATTGGATTTAATTTTAGGTTCGTTGTAATTGGATTACAGTGGAACCCGGTCCGTTAAATTTTGGCCCAAGAAGTGTGTTAATTCCACTTTTGGAATAGGAAGAAGTTGGGCTCGTTCCTTAAGAGGCATGGCCGAAAATTACCACCTTTGAGGGGGTAAAAATCGGCCATGCATGCATGCATGATGTAGTTGACTTGTCTCTTTGGGTAAGAGACAAATCAATTCCAATCAAGCCTCTTTCTTTTGGTATGATTAAATCATACCTTAAGAGATGGTAGGCTTGATTGATGAATTAGTGGGATTGATTGGGATGAATCTAGACATCCTTGGATGAACCTAGACATATTCCAATAATCACATTAATTTTGTATATGTATGAGTATATACAAAACATCATTGCAAGAGAATTGTAATTCATCTTTTTCTAAGAAAAGAAGAAGAAAAATCACACTCTTCTGCTCTAAACTCTCGGCCACTCTCTCCCTCTATACTTGTGTTCTTTATTTGATCTTGGATCAATTGGAAGAACAAAGTAAGTTTAAGAAGAACACTAATTGATAGTGTTGTTCTTCTTAAACTGAATCCTCCTAGATCCGTTTTCTTCTAGCAAGGAAAACGAGGATCTCTTCTGGTGTGGTGTGGATCACCTTTAGAGAAGTTCATACACTTTGAACTTGGTGTACATTTTCGGAGAGGAACAAAGCTAGTAGCCGATCAAAAGTTAAACTACAAAGGTATCATTGGTTTTACGCTTTAGTAGTTTACGTTTCAATTCTATGCTCTATGTATGATATCTGTTTTTATATTGATACATCCTACATCGAACGTCCGGTTGAGCACCCAAGGGTACACCCCTTGTGATTTATAATTATGCTTTTGATTATTTTTAAATATCCGCATTTTCACGATTCCGCTCGCACTCCCCAGCGGATCCGCTTGTCCTTCATTACATCCTTATTTTCATATATAAATCAATCCAATTTATAGTTCTACTTGCATTGCGATGGATTCACCTTTCACCTGCAAATAGAAAAAATTAGAAATACAACGCACAATAATATTTAGTAAATATGAAAAAATTATTGAACAATACATTGAGAAAAAATTATAACTTTGTAAAAATCTTCTTAAACACCACGGTCAATCATGAAAAAATTTCCAATCAAAGTTTTTTGTTGTTTTTTCCAGTCTTATTTGATTATTTATTAATTTTGTATGTAAAATAAATAATACTTGGTGTGCTATCTATATTATAATCGCATATAGAACGATAATATATGTAAATATTCTCTCATATACATCTTCACTCATAATGATAGTCAATTACTATTAGTTCCTATTATAAAAAGAATTCAACCAAATAAATAGATCATAAAAGCATGTTCAGTTGCAACATCTAAAGGTAAAATATGATTTCAAATTCTATTACAACATCAAAGATAGATTTTAAAATAATGAGAATTTATATGAACTCAAATAACACGTTGCATTAATAAAAAAAATATTACCATTAAAAATTACAATGATCGTGTATTTTAGACTAAAGGCAAATTATTACTGTTACTTTTATTCGAGAAAAAAAAAAACAGAAATGCCATTATGAAAAGAAATTTCATATTCATGTATCTATCTTGTCGTGCTCAATCCACCCAAAATAGATTGACCTAGATAAAGTTGGAATTAAAGTAATATTTTCAACTCTCTATTTAAAGTTATGTGATTTAGAAAGAAGTTTGAAGATATTAGACACTTTATATAAATTTATGCATCAAAATACGACATGAAATAAAAAAAAGATTTAGATCGAAGAGAAATGCATCAAAATATTTGACTATAACTTTATAAACCCCGTATTAATAAAGAGATAATAATGATTAATTTAATTAAATAATTTTAATAAATCAATATGGAACACTAATTCTCGAAAAGCTAACAACAGCCTCATGGAAACCATCATACGCAATGATCCACAGCTAAAAAACAAAGTCTATACACAATAGAGCATATATAATTACAATTGCATAAAATAAAAAATATTTTCATATCTTTATCCAACACCAATAATAACAATTACCAAAGTCAATCAGCTTATCCCGCAAAACTAACTTTTTTGCTATCACAATTCATGAGCCAAAGTTCCATAGATCCAGGTGGCTGAGGATAAAATTGTTGTAGCTCTTGAATAAGACCTAAATGATCACGCAAAATTCAACCATCGAAGCATTTTGAATAATCTTGCCATTCATAATTAGTACAATCGTTTAACAAATCAGGCAAAATAAAAAAATTATTTAATTCAAGAACAATCGGAAAAAGTAAAAAAAATTAAAAATGAAAAAAAAATACAAAAAATCCAGCAAGGGAAGGGAACAAAAAGGACCCCGTTGGCTTCCTATAGCATGTGAGAGGGCTAAGAATGTCAAAAACTATGCAAATAAAGATAATTTTTTTTCTTTTCAGCTTTCAGATAAAAGAAACCAATCTCTCTCTTCCTCTTTCCTCCTTCTTAAAAAAGAATTTTGGATGAAAAAATTTCATTTCGAAACACTTAATCTGATGGCAAGGTCTATATCTCTCTCCCTTTAATATGAATTTTCATATGCATATGCAAATTACCAAAAAAACAAAAAAAAAAAAAGAAAAAGAAAAGAAAAAGAAGAGCTGATATGGAGAGAAAGTGGACAAAGTGATGAAAACGAGATTGAACATGGGGATACGTAGTAACAACAGTTTGTAAAGATGAGGTAGTTACAATTAACTTCTAAAATTATTTAATTGTATTTATAATTTGTTTAAAGGTATAATTGATATATTTAAAGTTGTTGTAAAATGATATTTTTATAATAACATAGAAAGAGACATATTGTAAATTTGGTGTCAAGTAAGAAACTAGCACTTGTGAGTGAAAAGAGGGTTTCTTTTATATATTAGTATAGATAAAATAGATATAGATATCATATTATTTAAAAGGCTTAAATGGATTTTTCATCCTATATCTATTGTTTTTTGGCGCTTTAGTCCTTTATCTTTCTAGGTTAGCAAATAGGTCCTGTAACTTTTTCAATTTTTGCGATTTTGGTCCTTCAATCACCGGAGTTCGCAAATGCTACCGGAAAATTTTTAAAATTTGGGACTTTTGTTCCCATTGGTCAAATTACTGCCAGCATGGAACCAAATTTTTGTCCTATACTTTTATATTTTGGTGTTTTAGTCCTTTATCTTTCTAGTGTGGCAAATTCTTCATGTAACTTATAAATTTTCACGATTTTGGTCCATTGAATTGATCAATGGGAACAAAACCCTAATTTTTTTTAAAAAAAATCGACAATATTTGTAAACTTCGGCGACTGAAGGACCAAAATCGTGAAAAAATTAAAAAAATACAGGATGAAAATTATATTTAATCCTTATTTAAAAAATAAAAAAAAAATGTGCTGAAAATATATTTTCTTCCTTTTGATTTGAGGAAAACATGAAATAAATTTGTTTATTCATAAATAAATTCTTCTCTGTTAATTAAATTAATAAATTTACTTACACAAAATTGAAATTTATTTATCTATACTATTATAAAGGGAAGAGGGTTTATAGACTCAAAGTGGTAGTTTTGATACCACTACACCAAATTATTATAATACCAAAAATACCCTTCAACTTCCCTACTCATATTGAATTAACTACCCAATCAAGTTTTTTAAAAAAAATTAATTCCATGCAATTAATATACTCAAAAAATAAAATTTACTCTCATTTTGTTTAAGCTTATTGTTGATTGAAATAGAAATAACAGATATTGGGAAACTTTTTAATTTTTAATTTAATTTGAGTAAAATATTTATTGATAATTAACGCATTAGAAAAAATTATCGGACAATTTTTATACGTGAGATTGTAAGACAATAAAAAGTTAAAATATACAAGAACAAATTATGAGCTTTAATAAAATAAAAATATTATTAAAAGATATGCGCGCAGGTACTGCGTGTCACAGTGTCTAGTATAACAAACAACAGGCTGGGGATTGAGTTTTCGTTTTCAAATATTTTCTTTTTTTCGCATTGAAATCATTTGACACAAACGTATAGCAGGAGATATAACGTGTTTATTCAGATTTGAATTAATTACACAGCAAATATGATACATGATTTATCATGTGATTGATGTAGGGAAAATTGCATTTTATGTCCCATAACTTACACCGTTTTTAATTTTGGTCCCATTAATTTTTGACGTAGCAATTTTAGTCCCACAAGTCCACAAATGTTGCAATTGTAGTCCCATTGACAAAATCCCTTAAAAAATGTTGCAATTTTAGTCCCATAAGTCCACAAATGTTTCAATTTTAATCCCATAAGTCCAAAAATGTTGCAATTTTAGTCCCATGCACGTGCTCCTTCCGTTAACATTTTAACGAATTTCGTCAATGGGACTAAAATTGCAACATTTTTGGACTTATGAAACTAAAATTGCTACGCCAAAAATTAATGGGACCAAAATCACACACAGTGTAAGTTATGGGACGTAAAATGCAATTTTCCCGATTGATGTACAATTAAAAAGAAATAATAAATCATATAATTGATATGATCATACACTTATTACGTAATTGATTGGGTTCGACAAACTTAATTTGAATAAAATTTTCTAACATAGCAGATAGGGTTTACGGGAAATATACACGCATAAAATTCTTAAACTTAGTAACAACTACATTTTTAGGACGTATTAGTCACAATTGTTGATAGAAAATAATTTATTTAGTAAAACTTCCATTTTTTTTTCCCGAGTAAATTGTTATAAAAGGTAACACTAGAACTGCTCACTTCCCTTCTATTTTCCTCATGCAAATACCACTAATTTTTTTTTTTTTTGAGAAAAAATATATTTTTGATCTTGTAATTAATGATGGTGGGGTGGCACTTTTGGTCCACTTAAGTTGTATTTGTAATTGAGACAATGATTTAAGAAATATATCAAGATTTTGTCTAATTTATATTGGAATGCCAATTTCGCCATGAAAAGGCACATGTATGTGGCCCTGGCACGTGACAACCATTTTATTCAGCACAAATGATATTTTTTGATGAAAATTGGATGAAATGTGCTATTTTTCTTTTTTTTTTTAATTATTATCCTCAATTATAAAATTAAACTTGAAATAAATCAAAAGAGTCATTTCCCAAAATTACTGGATCAAAATTACATTTCCCCTTTTTTCCACATACGAATTCGGAAAGGCTAACCAAAAGAGGAGTGCACTTTGGTTTTAAACAAGAACAGTAGCCCTAGTCTCACCAGAACTAGGTTTAGCCTTTTCTTACACTGAAATCATCTTTTCAATTTCAGTTTGAGAAGATAACAACTAGGACATAATCGAACACAAAATAATGGAGTTCAAAAAGGGCCTCTTTCCTTTGCCCCCCACCACAAATGGCCCTTTTCACCAAAATAAAATAAAATAAATTAATTAAAGCCAACATCTTTCATGGGGTTCAACAGAATATGCATGGATCTTATCTCTCTTGAGGCCCTTTTAATTCAATACTTATATATATCTATTCCCCTTTTTTAGCTCTAAATTGATATTATTGCTCAACAGGGATCTTCTATCATGCTATTTACATTTTATTTTTTAAATTAAAAAACATAATTAAATTTGATTATAATTTAAAAATAAAACTGCATATAATACAGGCTTAGATATGACATTAATATGTAATTTTAAAAGTGTAATACAAGATTCTTCCGCCCGACCGCCACTTCTTCCTTCTCTCCAAAGTTTGCAAATACTAAATTCCTTCTCCTTTTCTTTAATTACCCCAACTTTATTTCCATCTTTGATAATTAGCTTACTTGATACAAATTCATAACATGAAAATCCATCAGAAATTATTTCAAAGCCCCTTCAATCATATCCATCCATTGATTGAAGATGGATGGCAGATGGACTGTACCCCGACCCCAAGAAAATCCCTTGTTTCTCCGCCGATGATCTCCCGATCGTTCGCCACACGCCGTCTCTTGGAAGAGTACATTTCCATCTGATTCATGGCCGAGAGGTCATTGACTGAGCTCTCTACATCACTGCCAAGGCCACTAGTCGCCGAGCTCGTACCATACAGTCCGCACAGCTTGTTTCCATCTTGAACAGAAATGTTGTCACTACCCTTTAGCCCAAAGTTACCTAGGAACGAAGGGTCGTTCGTGGTTGCTCCCATTTCGGCAGCTTTCTGCAGTAAAGCCGTTGCCGAAATCGTTGCAGTAGAGGGTTGGTGACTTTGGTTTTGAGTGCTGAACAAAGATGGGACGCTCGCTTCCTTCACAGGGAGAGGGTTGTTCGTTAGGTCATGATGATCAGCGCCATTTGAGGAAAGCTTGTTTCCAAAGTCCCAATGCATCTGGTTATAGTTAGACGGCAAAGGGTTCGAGCAGGGATTGTTGATGAGTGAATGAACATGATGAGTGAAGTTGTTTACTGCTCCGGAGCTCACAGTGACTCCCATTGGCTGCATTTCTTGGAGATTCTTGGCTATGGAATCGTGGACGTGGCCCGGATCCATGTTCCATAGGGACAGGCCACGGCCCATTGGGATATGATCGATGTTTTGATCGGTATTGCTCAAGATTGGTTTGAAAATCGAAGGGAAATGCTGCCCTATGGCTGCTGGTTGCCCTAGTGATGATCCGATGAAATGATAGTTGATGCTTGCTGCATGGTTGTTCATGTGAGATGCGGCTGTAACTCTCGCCGTTTCTTCGGCTAAGGCATCGCAGAATGCCCGATGCGTGATGAAGCTATCTCTCCTATATATAAAAAGAAGTTGAATAAGTGAAAAAAAGAATGTTCATTAGCTAATTAAAACAGCTCATAGATATTTGATGGTAAATTTCTAATTTTATATATATACGTGAGTGTATAATATATCACTATTGTTATTTACCAGCATATAACTATATGTTTCATCCTAACACAATAAGACCTAGAAATTTGAATTATTTCCATCAGAAAGAGAAAAACGCAGGACCCTAGTTCTAAAGATGAAAAGACATCCTAATGTAACAAACTATACATACGGACTGAAAATGAACAAATCTTGACTAGAAATAGGGACTGAAAATCGATTAACAAGACTAAAAATTTGTCTTCATTGTTACTTTGTTTATCTTTCTCGACAGCAGCATATATTTCTTTTCTTGAGATGTATGATAAAATTCGAAAAAATACAAGATAAAGCAAAGATAAAGAGAGACAATACCTTGAAAAGATAGTCCCACAGTCACACTTATACTCCCTAGTACCACAAGTCTTAGAGTGGGCCTTCCAATCCGACTGCACGGCGTAGCGTTTCGAGCACTTATCGCATTTCCACTTCTTCTCCCCATGCTTCCGGCAGAAGTGCTTCTTGATGCCGGTCAGGTCGCCAAGAGCCCTCGATGGGTGGTGGTGGACGCACGTCTTCTCCGGGCAGACATAGACGCGCTTCCTCACTTCCTTGCTGCTCCTTTGCTTCAGCTTCCATGGCAGGTTGTGTCCCCTTCTGTGCAGCTGCAGATTCTGGTCCCTCTGGAAACCCTTTCCACATATTTCACACAAGAATCTGTTGGTGGCCATCAGGGTTTTGGGCGACAAAGCTATCACTTCCGCTTCAGGATCTGTACTTTGATTAATGTTAATTAGCCATGAAGATAAGTGACAGAAAGGGAAATCTTGACTGTGCTGAAACTTGAAGTTGGAGAATTTGAGAAAACAGACCTGGGGTGCCTGGAAGGTTTCTCTTCTTCTTGGCTGGAGGAGGATTGGATCCATTGACAGGATTCGCGGTGGATCCGATTGAGATTACTTCCTCTGTCATCTTTCCTTGTCTACGGACGGACGAACGAATGGTTTTCAATGTCTTCTCTTGGTGGGGTTCAATACACCACAAGCTAACTAGGTAGGAGAAGATGATCTGATGATATTACAAGAGAAAAAGAAGAGTTAAAAGATACCTTTTGCTGTGATGTCAAATTCAAACAACACTAGCTGATGATATGCAGAATTGAAGGGATATACTTCTCCTCTCTCTCTCCCTCCCTCTCCCTCTCTCTCTTTCTCTCTCATCCAATGGTGGTATTAGTGGTGGAAGTAGGGAAAGCTCGAAAGAGAATGATGGCTAATAGAGGGTTGCAGTCTTATTAAGTAACACTTGGGGTCTGATCGATTTCAAACTAATTATACAGTAAATATTATTTTACAGACGTAAGGTATGAATATGAGTAAATTATAAATCATATTTACCAGATTTTTAAACTTTAACTTGCGCAAAAATTATACGTTCAATCACAATTTCAAAAGAGTAATCATATAAATTTGGGATCTCCCAAATTCAACTTGAAACAAGAATTGTTCACAAGAATATTACATCTCTCTCTACCTCGTATATGACATATTTTTAACTGCTCCTTGTCAGAATAGAATAATGTGAACTATTTTACCAAAAAAAGAATACTGTTTTTTTACATGGGAGGTGGTGAACAGTGGGGGGGGGGGGGGGGTGCAGGGCAGGGAGAGTGTATAATGACAGATATGATGAGGTCCAGAGAAAGGTGGATACCATGCCTTTCTGATTGGAATGATTATGCCATAATTGTTTTGCTTTTTGTTTTATATTATTGTACTAAAAACTTTGTTCCAATCACCAAGCATGAAATATATATATGTAATAATGTGACCCATTGCTTTTATTCAAGCTCAAGAACCCCACTTTCAAATTGCATATACATTTCTCGGGTTGGTCTTAACGACATGACATTTTTTGCCTCAAGTTACCATGCACAAGAAGTTTTATTTTCACCCTTAGTTCCATGATTAATAATGGATGATAAAATTTTATTGAAACTTATTCCGAAAATCATGTTTTTTGTTGTAAATATTTTGATTCAGATTGGATTTTCTATTTTAAATAAAATTATATCTTTTATTCAATGTATATATATATATATAAGGTGGATAACTGGATATATGATAAAATTTGAAAAATAAAAATTTCAATCTGATCGGTTTTGATTGGCAGGAAAGAAAATTAATCAATTTTATAAAAGTTCATTTGAATTAATTTTTTTAAAGATTTTAATATTCATAATGACTAATCAATTGGGATTACTCAATTAATTTTGTCAGATTACGACAAATTTCAAATTCTTTAATACTCATTTAATATCTTTGTTAGTGATCGATTTGTAACATGGGAGATATTAAAGTTATTTAAAATTGTAATTTAACTCGAAATATTTGATATCCAAATACTCATGCCAACCATATAAACTACACTACAAGAAAATGGCTAACTTGCTATGACAAGATTTGATGTTAAAATTAGCATCGAGCTAATTAACAAGTAAAATTTTCGTTGGTAAATGACTTAGCAAGTAAATTTCTTGTATAAAATAATGTACATTAGCAACGAGAATTTTACTTGTTAATTAATTCGACGATAAATTTTTTTTGTTGCCATTGAGCCATTTTTTGTAGTGTTACTTGCATTGCAAATATCTATATATACACACACATTTACAAAATACTTTTAAATGATGAATATATATGCACGATATATACAGAGTTATAGTATCGATCAATGCAACAAGTACTTAAGGTGCAGGTAAAATTTGCAGCGGTGAAAATTTTGATAGGTAATTATTATGAAGAATGCAGCCATGCACGTGCACCAACTGTCAAACAAAGTAAAAATCCAGGGAGAACGACAAGCAAAGTAGCATAAAAAGGGAGAAATCGTCCTTACGACAGTCTACGCCATTGGCAAATACATACATACTCTCACATTTCAATAAGATTTTTACGAAAGAAGAATTAAAGACAAAGGAAAGAATACAAGTTTGAATATATTGACCAATTTTTCAAGAATGCTATACTTTATTTATTGTTCTAAATTTAATTTATCTTTCTTATAGATTAATTAATTAACATATTATATATACTAGAGATCAAAGTAGGTATTGCATGTGTGTGCATAGTCTAAATTTTTATCAGATTTATTTAATTAAATAAAATCAAAGAAAGATAATACAAGTATGTAAATTTGGTATGTTGTATTTCGTTGCAATAAAATAATGTTTTGTAGTTAGTGAAATAATCAAATTAAGTTGGGAAATTAAATTAATTTTTAATGTGCATGAATTGAAAAATATTGATAGATTTGCATGGTTAATTAATTGAATGATAGTTAATGTGGAAATTCAATAAGTATATTTAAGAGCAATTTAATTAGCTCATATTTTTGTTTACCAAAATCAGTTACTCTTGCACATTGACCCTTTATAAAATAGTATACATCTATCTATATATATATATATATACATAGGGTTTTCTCACGAATAAATACTTTAAGTAGTAAATATTCGCGAAATTACTATAAGAAAAACTTTAAGTTTATATGTACATAATTTTTGAGATATGGAAGAGTAAAGTTGTTGCCAAAACCATCAGTTGGGTTCTGAAAGTTAGCTATGAACGTCGAAAAGACTCTATAAGAAAATAGTTTAATAGTAATGAAAAAACCTAGCATCGAGCTAATTAACAAGTAAAATTCTCGTTGTTAGTTTATCCTTTTTAATAAAAGAATTTACTTGCTAATGAATTTAGTAACGAAAATTTACTTACTGATGAATTTAGCAACGAAATAGTTTATAATATATATATATATATATTAAATAGTGTTGATTAACAACAAGAATTTTTATTTGCTAATTAGTTCGATGTTGATTTTAACATCAAATTTTCATAGCTATTTAGTTATTTTCTTGTAGCGAGGGATATCCAATAAAAATACACTCGAGCCTTTAACTAGAGTTTATATGTTGCTTATTTTATCAGTTTTTAATCCATGTGTGACGGGGAAATAACAATAATGATATATTATCTATATGTTGGAGGAGTAATAATAGAGAAGAAGGGCTTGGTCATATATATATGGTCATGGTCATGGTGATGGTGATGGATAAAAGTGGATAGTTTGATAGTTGGATGGGTTTCCTTCACATTGAACGTTAGATGGACTACTTTATTTGATTCTCCTAAAGTTTTATTAAAGCAATCTTTACTTTAAAGAAATCTGCTGTGCTTCAATTCCTGACTTTTTCTATTTCCACACATGATGATACGTGTTACCAATTTATTCGAATAGTCTTATAATGTAATTTCCGACAAAATCAAGACGAGTTTAAAGATTTATAACTTTTCCTTTCAAGCCGAAAATTCATGACATAATCGCTACTTGTATAATATTTTGAATTTCTGCTAATGAAAATTCGGATTGTCGTAAGAAGTTGAATGCAATTCAATCCATAAAAAAGAGAACACTGGAAAAGCACATGACATTTTGTTAATGCTAGTTACCATGGTTAGAAATAAAAAATTATAATAAATACTTATTAGCTAAAATTGTGTAACAGTTATTAGTTGTTGTTTTTTACGTTAAGGGTTCGTTTGGTTCAAATGAGAGGGAAGGGGAAGTGAAAGGGGGAGGGGGAGGGGAAGGGGAAGCGGGAAGGGGCGGGAAAGAATAATAGTTTTCCTTCAAATTGTTTGGTATAATTAGAAGGAGAGTAAATCTCAAATACTTTCCCTTATTTGGTACGAGAAAATTAGATTGAGAAGAAAAGATTAATTTTTGTAATTTTACAGTTTAACCCTTTTTCTTCATTTTGCATTAGAAGATAAACAAGTTAATATTATATTAATATCAAAGATCTAAAAACCTTAGTAATAAAAATATATATCAAATAAGAACAATAATTTTTTTTTATTAAAAGAAATAGTCATCAAAACGAATATTGTTCATTTATTCTAAACTATTCAGTTTAAATAAAACAAAAATTACTCGTGCCGGCGGCAGGAAGGGGGAACACGATTAGGGGAAAGGATTATTCAATCAAAATTAATAGCAAATTAGCAATAAAAAATTTAAAAAATTGCAAATGCAAAGTATGTTTACCGGATTGTTGACTTCGACGGAGTAGTTTTTCCAACAATTTGGTTATCTTTTCTTTGGCGATTACGTACGGTATTATCAACAGGAAGGAGAAAAGAATTTGAGGGATTTATATATATATATATATATATCAATAGAGTAAATAAAATAAAATATGTATTTTTTATTTTTTCTTGTCTTTTTTGCCTTATACTTTCACTTTTCCGCCCAATTTCGGACGGAAACACAGAGGGGTTTCATATACATCCAGTTTTACTTCCCCTCCATCTCTTCCTCCAAACCAAACACTAAACTTTTTCTTATACATCCCTTTTTACTTCCACTTCTCTTATACTTCCACTTTTCCCTCCAACTAAATATACTCTAAGTCAAATATTTTAGTCATAACTTAGAATCATAGTAAATCATATCAACTAACCATGATCAGAATCTAAGTTCTTGCACTGGATTTTTTTTATCGTGATAGAAAATATTGATTTGCGATAAATCTTAAGCTGTAATAATTTATAATATACGGAATAATCTATTTTCTTGTAATGGAATAATATAAAAATATAACAATAAAAATAAATGATACAAGAAGCCCCAATTTGAAAAGGAACAAATATATATAGAAGCATGGGACTTTTTATGACGATTTACTCCATTTTAAGGGTTAAATTGCAAATTAACCCTTGTTATATAATAATAATAATAATAATAATGATAATAATAATAATAATAATGAGGGTGTTTGTAAGAATTTAAATAAAATGCCATTTAGATTATAACTTAAATTAAATTAAATAAAGGTGTTTGAAAATACAATTTTTCTTTATTCTCTTAAAATTAAGCTACAATATAATGAGTTAAAAGTTATAAGTTGGTACGAAAGATGTTTATGCAGTTTAAGACCTTTATGTAAATAAGTTAACGTCTTTATGATCTTTTTGCAGTAACTATTTTTTGCATATTTTAAAAATACTCAATTCCAATAATGGCTGATTCTACCCGTCTATTAAGGTAGTTAGGTAATCACAAAAAACACTAGAAAAAATATGATTTTTTACTATGATTAATTATTACGGACAAAAGAAAAAGCCATGGCAAATACAAATTAACCATGGCTCCTCGCAACAAGCATTAACTGTCGTTTCTGCAAGTCTGGCCAAAATATTACCATGGCCATTTTGACTACGTACGGCTAAAGATCATGACAAATATTAATTAACCGTGATAAAAATAAAATTTTTGCATTGATTTTGTTTAACCGTGATTAATAATATTGATTTACAACGACTTTTATCCCGAGCGTAGAGAAAAGTAAATTTTTTTGTAGTGTAAGTTGATAACACACCAACTATTTTACCAAATACTCCCACACTATCCTTTTTTTATTTATAGCTATTATTTTTAAATACTCCCGACTTTTAATTTTTAATACTTATTAATAAAAAAAAAAAAAAAACAGATCTTCTAAACAAATATTACACTAGTTGAGTAGTAAAAAAAATATTATAGTACTCATCCGGACCAGCAGGTTAATTAATGAATTAGTGAAGAGACAGTGAACTGACAAAGGCAGTGAATTTTTAGAAATGTGAGTAAGTCGTCTGGTTGTGGGCTGACTTTTCCTGCAACCTCTTTAATCATAATCTAATGATGTTTTTGCTTTCTGTTTTTGTTTAGAATTTAAGTTTTGGACTTTTGCTGTTTAACTTTGGTGAGCACAGAATATTCTTTCCCCTCCCCGACACTCTCAAAGGCTTCAACTTTCAAAGTCCAGCTCAATTCTTACCCCTTTTATTACTTTTTATACATATATTATTCTCATGATCTGCAAATCTCTTCCCCCACAATGCATAATCTACCTTGTGTCTCTGCGATCATCGACCAACAATTTTTATTTTTATTTTATTTTCAGAGAATAATATTAAATATGTTTTTGACTAATTGTATGGTAAGATATTTAGAAATAATTTAGAGGAAATGAAGTTTTAATTTATTTATTTATTTAATTTATGCATAAAGGTTTAGATTATTGACTAGTTGGTGGAGCGGGAAAAATTAGGATTAAATGTAATAATTTCAGTAAAAAAATATTAATAATTAAATCAAAATTCTTCTAAAAAAACTGGGACAATGCGACCTTCTAAACTTTTAAAATTAAATAGAAACAGATAAGGCAGCCCCTTGAGACGGGAGGTTGTGAACTTTTTTTAGAAAAGTTTAAGAGTTTTTTATTTAAAAGAATTTTGTGTCTTAATGTGCATAGCCCCTGTAACAATATTAATAGGCCAAAAGTCCCCTTGTACAAAAAAAAAAAGGGGTAATTATGTTTACACTCCCTTGCATATGGTTTGTTTACATAAATCACCCACATTTTTTGCATTATTATATAAAATATCCTAACAGCAAAAAAGTAAGGTAGTTTGTGTAATGATATTAACATTTTTTTAGGGTGTATGTAATTTTTCAAAAGCATGGGTGGTTTTTAGAAAATGTTGATGTTTCTAATAAGTGTATGTGTATGTAAATAGACCATTAGTGAGGGTAGCCAAAAGTCCCCTAATTGTACGAAAAAATAATAATAATAATACGACCTTCAAAACTTTTAAAAATTTAATGAAAAAAACAATACAACCTTCGAAACTTTTAAAAGTTTAAAAGAAAAAAAAACAAAACGCATGAGACAATGGGCTTCTCTTCTTTAAAAGTTTAGAAGTCACGGTATTGTAATTTTTTTTTATTTAAAGGATTTTTATGTTCATTAACATTTTTACAATTAAAATTAAAATACCCGAACAGCATTCCCACTCACTCCATCTCGTGTACATTGAGACAAGGAGTAAACTTGCATGGAGTTGGTTTTGAATAGTGGTTGGAACTGTTTAGGGAAAAGTAAATTGTTGTCACCAAGGGTATGTTTCTTTCCTCGTTTGTCTTTTACCTAAACACCACTACTAATAAATTCTTGGACTTTGAAAGGTTTTTTCTCCTCATTTTCTAGGATTGAACTTTGTCTTCTACCCACCTTCAAGATTTTCTCTCTCTCTTTTTTTCTTTCTTTTCCTTCGTTTAATCAATACTTCAACAAGTCTATCTTTTTTCAGTCTGTCGATGTGTTTGTACTCGTAGCCAAGAATTTGGAATGGAATGTATGTCTTGTAGCTATTTGAACTAGGTCGTATACTAAGAGACGACTTGGTATTATGTGCCAATTCACTTTTGACATAAAAAGTGTATATATATATATATATGCCCATTTTCTGTGTTTTCATTTTCAGTTTTCAGTTTTTGAAACAGTAATTAAAGTGAAAACATATTCATTTTATATGTAGTTTTATTAAAAAAATTATTAATTTGACAACACCGGTCTTTATAGAATACACTCTCATTAATTAATCCAAATATATTTTCATTGCACAAAATTGAAAAACACATATTTTTACTGAAAACTGAAAATGAAACAATAATTAAAGTGAAAACATATTTGTTTATGCATATTCTCTTTGAAAAATTTATTTATTTGACAACACATTTCAATATAAAATTCACTCTCATTAGCTAGTACAAAATATATTTTCATTATACACAAAATTCTATACACAATTGAAAATACATATTTTTCACTGAAAACGGAAAATGAAAAGACAAACAAATAGGCCCTTAACATGGGTTAACTGCATTTAATCCCACTGCAAAAAAAAAAAAAAAGATTATTTCTTATAATATATATGGTCATGAGTTAAAAGTAATGGTAAATCAATACTATTTATCATGAGTAAATAAAATTAATGCAGAAAATCTGGTTTTGGCTATATGTGTTACAATTAATCAACATTTGGTATGGTTCTAGTTATGATCAGAACATTTACCAAGATTCTTATCTATGATTAATGTATTTGCATTGCTTGCAAAAACAAAGGTCGATATCAGTTGGGTAGTCATTATTAATTATTATTGGTCGCAATTTTTTACTTTTAACTATGGTAACCAACTATGACAAAATGTCATATTTCTTCTAGCGACCATTGCAAATACTAATAGGTTCAAATTCTCTTAAACACAATTAAAAAAATAACAATAGGACTTCCTAAAGTTTTAAAGAAGAAACTCTCTACCTAGGCCTGAGGAGTCACATTGCCCTCACTACAAAAAATAAAAAATAAAAAAAATGAATTATTCCTTACATTGCAACTACTACAACTTAAAATCATGATAAATCAATACTATTTATCACAATCAAATATAAAACAGATACAAAAAGTTAAGTTTGATCATGATTAATGAACATATGCTATATATTTTAACTATAGTCAAAATATTTGATATAAATTTCAATTGTGTCAAAATATTTTGGCTTCGCTTTTAAGAGCAACGATGAATAGCCATTATGCCATAATTAATTTATATTTTCCATATTTTTTTTACTTTTTATCATATTAATTAGTTATTACCAAAAATAATATTTCTACTAGCTGTTTTGTCTAAAAGTTCAAGAGATCGCATTGTTTTATCTTTGTTTGGGGTGGGGGGAGGTGCTTATTGATATTTTCACAGAGGGTCCAGTTGCATTTAACCCTACGTGTTAGTGTGTTTTTCTTTCTAAAACATAAATTAAGACTAGGAATGCAGCAAGAATTCTTAGTCGTGAGGGAGAGATGAGCATTTTAGTTTGGAAAAGGACAATTTCAAAATTCAAGGGGGCAAAATTTTAAATTAATGTAAATCACATGTCAAATTTACAATTATAACAAAAATAATTGGACAAAGTACATTATGTTCCACTTCCTACTTAGCTCGGTATTTAAATAAAAAGGGTTATTTTAAAATACAAATACAAAGAATTAGACTGTCACAGCATATACTATACGATTTGATGCAGAAGAACTGCATAACAATTTACCAATATTTGAGATGGGAATCCTTTTGAGAAATTCACATGCTTCTTCTCAAAAAGGGAGGAATCTATGCCTTTTGTAAATCCTATTTTTTATATTAATTATTATTTTGGGACTAGAAATCAAGATTGATACGTCCCTATATTTTTCTTAAAAAGAGAAGAAAAGAAAAAATAAATAATAAATAAATGTAAGAAAAATATTCTCAAAAACACGCCCTCGTCCCGACTTGATAGATGGAAAATTCGATGTTGTTTCCCTTAATAAAATATCATTTATTACACCATTCAATATATTTACATTAAAAAGTAATGATCAAATAAATCAGTAGTTTCAAATCAAATAATACATCCAAATGAAGCAAATTAAGAAACCAAAAAATTATTTTAAAAATAGATATGTTATATATAGAACCTACCACTTTTTAATTTTGAGGCCTCAATTTTACCATTTGAACAAGGCCTCGAATGTTTAGTTTAAACAATTTAAAGTTATGGTTGGTTTGTCGCAGTTTAAAATGTAGAATTAAATATACATCATAAATTATTAATTAAGTTGGAGCAGTCTACAATAACTACTTTTGGTTGAAAAAATATGTGTGACTTAAATAACATTTTTTCTCTTTGAAATTAAATGAATATTGAAAGGTTCAACTAGAAAATTTGCTGCCTCAATCTAAAATTCACATTTGATACTTAAAAAAATATTTTTTACATTCTTTTCTCCTAATGATTATTAGTTAGTGGTAACTTTAGTTTCAGTTTTCTCAATTAAATTTGCATTTTACTTAAATTCTTCAAATAAATGACATAATGTTTTTTTTAGTTCTTTTCCTTTTAATTATTATAATTATATTGTACGTATGCACTAGTATCAAGTGCTCATTAGTTGCTAGCATTTTAAAACTTTTTGGGGTATGAAGGAAACGAATTTTCCTTTTAACAAGGCATAGAAAAATAAAAATTTAATTTTATAAATCCAAATAAAGAGGTTACATGGCAATCTCTGGAAGGAATTTTAGAAAATGAATGTTAATTTCCTGACTCTTCAATCTGAATTTCGATCAAACGGCTTGCAACTCTGATCAAACGGCTTGCAACTCTAATCCCAAAATTCTCTGAAAATTATAGAATAAAGTCATAAATTAAGTCCCTAAAATTTCGATACTAAAGCCTTGAGAATTTTATTCTAAATAAAATGTAGAATTTTGACTGTTGTAACACTTCGCAGTTGTTACAAGCCTTTTAATTCAACTTGATTAAAAATCAATATTGAGTTCGAGATCAAGATATGTTAAGGGGAAATCTGAAATTAAAGTGTTTTTTTTTTAAACTCAGCGATTCTGAATCAATTAATATATTATTATTATTATTATAATATTTAGAAACGCAATACATTAATATTTTTAAATTATTCAGTAAGTTCATAGGAAAAAAAAAAAAACAATATACTATTAGTAATTGTCTTTGATCATTGAATTGGAGTTACAAAATTTAGATAGATGAAAAATGTGTCAATTAATCGAGAGGTACCATTTATAATTACTTCCAATTCATACTTCTCCCACTATCCCAAAGAAGGAATCTTGTTTGGTGAGGATAAGGATAGTTAACTCAGTGCTAGTTACTTTCAATGTTTTTTAATATTTTTTTTTTTGGGACAAAAGCAATTTAAAACAGTACTAGAAAGCATGACGTGCAATGCACGTATACAAATATGATTCTAGAATTAAATATATTATTTATGTTAAGTTCATGATATTATTCATAGTTTTTCATTGAAATATTAGTATTATACAACTATATTTTCAAATAAATTAATAATAATTATTTAAATTGATAATGAAACTATTCAATTCCATTATTATAATTCACTTGTTAAATTTAATTTGTACTATTGAATAAAAAGATATTCCCCAAAATTGAAATTTTGTATTTCGTGTATTCATTAATGATTATTTCATTATTATGTATCAAACCAATTAATATGAAAATATAAAATAATGATATTTGAAAATATAATATTAAAATAAAAATAATTAGTCAAAGCTCCTTATCTTGGATAGTTGAAATTCTAATTTAATAAAATAAATTGATCAATTTTATTTGTAGGTTTTATTATGCATATTTTCTATTGTTTAAGTTTGTTTTATTTTTTGTTACATTTTGCATCTGTGTGTTGTATGTTTTCTTTTACTATTGTATTTGAATGTCATTTATTTTTAATTTATTGACACTATTACAAACTAATTATTTATTGGCTATTGTTATAAAACTATAATCAAATTGGACCATAGTACTAATATTTTTATTGTAAGATCCTATAATGTATGTTAATTATATTTCAGTATCAAATTTTTTATATTGTCAAAGCATTATTTACATACTTTATTAGCTTCTAAATTTTGAAATTAAATTGTATAAAATTTTATTTTCACCTTTATAGAAGAAACTATAGAATAAAAGTAAAACATTCAGGATTATCTAATATTAAAAAAATTAAGTGCTAAGAGATTCACTCAATAATTGAATTTTCATAAGCAATTTTAATTTAATAGTATTCTATTCGTATATCAATTTTTATTCTATTTAGTACTCATACTTTTTAAACTTTTAAGTTATTTTAATAAATTTATTATTGGAAAAATATATTAATCTCATTGGCTTATTTATTTATTTATCTTTTTTTCTAATTTCAGCATAATTAACTCAGTTTTTATTTATTATTTTATTGTACTACGTTGTTAGTAATTGTGCTAATGTGTTACTATATAATTATTTTAAAAATTTTATAGTTTTAATTGTTATTGTGTTAATGTTTACTCGCCATTGACTTTTCGTATTTTCATAAGGGGAAATAACATTTTTCAGTCCGTAACTTAGGTCATTTCAATTTTGATTTGGTCCATTATTTTGGAATTCTCACTTTCGGTCCGTAAATATTAAAAATTAGCAATTTTGGTTCTATAACACCTTTCCCTCTGGATATTCAAAAGAAAATGCCATGTGGGCGTTAAGTGTATAATAATACAAGGGGACCAATTGTTACAACTTTTATGTACCTTTTAAAGAATAAAAATAGTTATATATGTCTCGTTAGGACTTACAATTATGTTAGTTAATTTACTACTTAATAAGATAAAATTTTAAATTAAATTATTTATTATATTACTATTTATACTCTTCTTCAATGTCAATATCCTGGGGGTGCAGGGGGAGGGGGACATGGTGTGTTTAGCCTAGTAATATTGAAATAAAATCAATTAGTTAGTTCTTTTTTAAATTTTCAATAGCACTTCTAATTTAATCAGATTGTTAATTTTTATTTGTAATTAAATTTTGATACTTATTCGTTATTCCATTTTAGAAGAAATTCCATTTTAATAAAAATTGATCAATTTTATTTCGTAGATTTTATTGTGTCTCTTTGCTATTGTTTGATTTTGCTATATTATGTCTGTGTATGTAATATGTTTTCTTTTACTATATTTTGAAGGGAAAATTATTTTTTTAGTTCGTTAAGTATGCCCAATATTAATTTTAATCTGGTAATTATGTCCATTTTTTTTCTAAGTCCAGTAACTTGCAAAAACGGTGATTTAGTCCTCCAGTGGTCGATTTTTGATTTCGTGGCCGGAAATATTACATGGCATGCCAACTGGACATATTTTGATAATTTTTAAGCCTACGTGGCAATTGAAATAAGGTAGACTTTAATTTGAATGTCACCTTAATACGGCAACTAATATATGTGGTTGTACATGTATATAAGTTGCCATAAATTAATCAAATAATTGCCACGTGTGCAATTTTCGGCTTATTTTCAAAATATCGCCGGAACATTGAGTAAAAAATCCTAATTCGGACTAAATCTCATCAATTTTGCAAGTTACTGGACTTAAAAAAATATGGGCATAGTTACCGGACTAAAATTAATATTGGGCATACTTAGCGGACTAAAAACATAATTTTCCGTATTTGGAATATTGTTGATTTTTAATTTGTTGACACTAAATGATTGCAAACTAATTATTTATTGACTATTATTATAAAAATATAATGTAATTAGATAATATTACCAATATTTTGTATTGTAAGATCCTAGTGTAAATTATATTTTAGTATCAATTTTTAAATATTGTCAAAGTATTATTTACATGCTTTATTACCTTCTAAATTTTGAAAAATATTATTGTATACAATTTTATTTTTTGCCTTTATATTGCAAGTTTTAATTTTATATGTTTTTGGTTTAGCTTCTTAATCTTATAATTTTCATATGCACTGATTGGTATAATCTATTTCATATTAAATAACATATTATGTTACAACTTAATTTTTTATGTCACATTTGTTGTTGTAATACTTTTATTCTATTAATTAATATAAAAAAACAATAAATGTAAAAGTAAAGTATTCAGGATTATCTAATACAAAAAAAATAAAGTATTAAGAGATTCACTCAATAGTTGAATTTTTACAAGCAATTTCAATTTAATATAATATCATATCCATATATCAATTTCAATTTGTAATTAAATTTTGATATTTATTTGTTATTATATATATATGTATATTTAAGTTTATCTTAGTATTTTATATATTATTCATGTGTAGTTTATTTTAAATTTTAATGTGTCATGGTAAATTAAACTTGATTTCTTCTAGCAAAGTAATTGTGTTGAAATATTCTTTGGCATATTAATTTTGTTTAGTTGAATATGTTATTCATTTTCTAAATTGTTCAGAGCAATTAAGACTCTTAAATATTTTTCTTATAGAATTTTATTTTTTCTATAACTAATTTTATAATATAATTTTCTGTGAATGTTATTAAAATTTAATGCGTGACATGTCTGTGTAATTGGGCTCATTCATGATTCACGATTAGAAGCAGGTTATTAAAATTCTGTTTAATTGGATTCATTCATGATTCTCGATTTAGGTCTTTTATCTTAAATTTATATGGCGGAGATTTAGAATTCTAAATTGTTAAAAATTCCAAAATCTGTAATATAATAATTAATAATATTAAATGAGGGTATATTTGTCTTTTCATAAAAGGAAACAAATAATTTGAGTATTCACACATTTATGTAGAGTATAGATTTTTAAGAAGCGCTTAGTAATAGTTTTTTACGCATTTGCTAGCTTTATGAAATTTCGAATGATTAAAGTTTTTGAAATGGTTACAACATATTATTGTATCTGTGTGTAATTTAACTTTAAATTGTGGTTACTACATTTTATGGAATATGCTTCCCCAAACAGCATGAATACGCTTAGATCCATCCCAGTAGAAAACATACAAGATAGAAAACGGTAACAACTACACCAATAAGGCCCCAATTATTGTCATTCCATACCTAAATTAGAAAGGTCTTAAAGAAGATATGTTTAAGGTTGTAAGAAATATTAAGGAAGGAAACGTTGTACCTATGCATAGAGGGCTAATTTAAAAAATTATCATAACTATACAATATCACACGAACCACAAATTTAAAAAATGATCCATTGTTCACCGTAAGTTCATACATACTCGGGTTAAGATCGAACTAATTTGAGTCACAACGACTCGGTAAAAGGCATAGATCATGTCATGTTTCATAATTTGAAGTAAACTTGAGAGTTAGGTCTAAGTACGTCCTTTGGGAGATTACCTCCACATCAATATCATATATCAGTTATACCAAATTAATAATTATCATTTAATAATTTACAAAGACCATTATCAATAATTTACTATCGTAAGAGTACAGATATAATTTTCTTATATACTAGATAGAACTTGAACCCGAAACTTTAGAATATTAAGATGCTAAATTTGCCACCTAAGAGAGTTGGCTAAGTTTATTTAAAAAGCCTTATCAATTTATAGATACATCTTATAAAATATTTTTTAAAGATTATAATATATCGAATCTTATTATAAAAGTAAAATTTTAAAATATTTGAATAAAATAAGTTAATAGAGCTTATAAGATGTCAGTAATGACAAATCTATAATTAAGTTTGTTAGAATTTTAAAAATAAGTTAAAAAACCTCCTTAATTTTTTTGAAAGAGCTTATAAACTCTAAAAAGTTTTTTAATATTAAAAACTATTTTTGCTAAAACAAAATTATCAAATAATTTGTAGCATCTATGATGTTGGGGGTAATCTTAGAAGGTCATGCTAAGACCTTACCCCTAGCTCACTTCGCTGTTGTCAGCTCTGAACTTGCGCCATCCATTTTGGGTCTTTACTTCCCAGATACATCCTAATATGTATGTATCAGAAGATTAGAAATAAGGATTGTCAAGTAGTTAGGGAGTTTGTTTCTATCTGGTTTTCGATTAGGATCTGAATAATCTGTTACTTATGTCTATCTTTATGTACTTTTGAGTGATCTGATAGATTAGGTGAGATCTCAGCGAGACTATGAATACTTCCTATATTTCTGTTTTTGAATTAAGAGAGTGAGTATTTTTCTCTCAAAACTTACATGGTATCACAACCAGGTTCATTATCATTAGGCTTTAATGGTGTCATGACTGGGGCAAGAAACACTTCATCTTCCTCAGGAAACGCTGAAGAGAGTTTTTAGTCAGATACCATAGAAGTACATAATAGTTCGGGCTTAATGCAATTTACCCCCCTATGATATTGCAAATGGCAAATTACCCCCCTATGAAAAAAAAATTAGCAATTTACCCCTGTGTTTTCCAAAATGAAGCAGTTTACCTCCTTGCCTAGGGAGGTAAATTGCTTCATTTTAAAAAATACAAGAAGGTAAATTGGTATTTATTTTTTCATAGGGGGGTAATTTGCACATTTGCAATATCACAGGGGGATTATTTGCATTTTTTCCTAATAGTTCTGATCTCTCTACGTTGCATTCTCCCCTGCAGCTCTGTTCACAAGTTGAATGGTAAAACTTACTTGGAGTGGGCTCAGTCCATAAAAGTGGCAATTGATGGTAGAGGCAAGCATGGCCTTTTGACCGGAGAAGTGAGGAAACCAGCAACAAATGATCCCAACCTGAGAAGATGGATGTTGGGAAAACCCAATGATAATTTATTGGCTTAGCAACTCAATGGAGCTAGCTATAGGAAACCACATCCCTTTTTACCAACTACTAAAGATGTGCGGGATTCCATACATGACATATACTCAGACCTAGAGATCTCGTCACAAATATTCGAATTAAAATCAAAGTTGTGGCAGTCAAGGCAAGGAGGTTGGGAAGTCACGACATACTACAACAAGATAGTGACTGTTGGAAAATAACAATGAGTAATACGTAAAATAAATATTCTCGCATAGAATATGTAATCTATGTTCATGTTATATAATCAATATTCATATTAGCACATAATCGTGGATCGATTAAATCTGTAGCAGATGAAGTATGTCGATCCACGTGTCCGGATATGGCTCGTCTACAAGCTCATGCCTCGATTGGATCACGAACACATCGTCTTTCTCGTTCTTGAAGATTATCCCACGTACATCTTCAAGATTCCCACGAACATCTTCAAGATCTCCCCACGTTGGATATTGCTTCAAATATTGTGGAACCCACGAACACGTCTTACTCGCCTTGGTGGATTACTAACAGAGTAAGCCACTCATTTACACACCTCAAACCCTCGGAGAGTTTGATGATTCTCCAAGAGAGAATAGAGAGAGTTATTTGCGTGAGGTTTTGAGAGAATATACATCAAATTTGAATTACCCTTTGGTTCCATAGAAGCACCCAATTTATAGGTGTGCACAAGAGGACTCCAATTCCAATACAAAGTATAGGAGACTACAAACTCTTTACTCAAGAGGAGTCCTCCCTAACCACAAGTTTGGGAGACTTCAAACTCTTGAAATATGGATGTATATTTAACATCTCACACTCATACATATTTGACATAACCTCCTCAATTGAAAATTTCTCATCTCTCATCCCCTTTTTCATACAGGGAATAAGGCGTGCGACCAAGCGAGAAAAACAAAATATGAGGAGAGTTATATTAAGTCATCACCAAAACTGACATAACTCTTCAACTCCAAAAAACTCGCTATGTACCCCGAACCTTGTGGTCGTACTTAATCAAGGATCTCTAGATCCCTCAACAAATCGAGCATGCTTAACTCACTCAAGTATGTATCTATGTTCATGACTAGTTGGACATTTCCAACACAGTCGCCCGGCTATAAACCATAGAACACAAATGCGTTACCAACTTAGTTCTTTCTCGGCCTCTCATACCAATCAACTTGGTCTTGACAGCTTTCCTAGACATGGTCCGATAGACTGAATCAAACTTGGCCATTGGATGACATGCTAAAGTATCATCATTAAGCTTCCACGTCATGACATGGTCCAGAGTTCCAAAGGGTACAAGAAACAATATAGGCTCACACAGTGACGAAGTAGGGACCCATTCAGTCACTCCTCATAAGAGGTCAATTTAAAGCACATGTAGTATGAATATATGTTATGATGGAGCTCCCACTCAACTTGGGCATGTCACAAACTCTTAACATCATATGAACCTAAGTCCAGTCGCTATCCATGCGCCTAACTTGCGCACTACCAGACAATCATTCTCTTAATGCCTTCTAGTAGTTCGCAAATTCAGCTTGAAAGTAGGCCTTTTATGAAGTTCAGACATACTTCATAATCGATCAAATATGTGATCTCATCTTAGCTTCTTTAGCCAATGCGACTATTCATTATATACTGTCCTTCCCCACTTCTCAAGTGCGAAGGTGATCATTCGCATGACTCACTAGTGCAAAATGATCTTTCAAGTCCCATCCTGCTTGCTATCGCAGTGCTAGGGCGATTACCCGTGTAAGAGGGCCAATCAGAGCCTAGTGACATTTCATAATTCAGTACCAATCTAATGTTCTCACAAGCCATAAGAGTCAAGTTCTACATGATCTTTTACCACTAACATGCCTTCATCAATACCAAGGCTTGGTAAAAAGGATGAGCGCTCATACCGCTCGTAGAACATGTTGGAAAAATAATTTGATTATACGCATATCTCATCAATAATATCTGATATCTGTATACTAGGTCCTTCGACTATACTTGGTGCCTAAAAATATACAGAGTTTTGCTATGTGCATCACATATGCATCATGACCAGATAGTCTTTAGTTGATCTTAGATTACTTTCGTAGATATGTTGTTGTCACTTGCTTGCATCACGATATGTGCATCAAGGATCACTTTGATATCTACTCATCATTCTAAATATTGAGCACAGGACTAGTTGTGCATAATTAATGCGCATCAAACATTCTACAACGCTCATGAGCATAGCATTTCTTTTTTTTTTCTTTCAATTTAAGGCATCTCCGTTTACTAAGAAAACTGTGGTTATGGAGTATCAGTTAGGATAGTATGATACGTATACAACTTTAGTATCTGAACACTAAGTATGCATCATACTTGCTGTTACGTCCATGCGAAAGACTGCCACTCTATTTGGTGATATCTCCATGTCACTTTTAGCCATCAAACTTATTTGCCTACATCGCAGTGAGAGCTAAATTCTCACACCAGCTTGACATATCTAGTGATTATCTCGATCATCATTATGCCTATCAAATGATAGCTCAATGGAATCGATATTATCACTACATGCAATAATTCAAGTTATAAATGTAGCTTGCAAGCATCAAACTTGTGCTTGCCCCACTGCTTGAATTAACTAAAAGATCCACATTGATCATCATGTCCACTCCTTAATTAGATACGTCAACTGTCATCAGCTAGGAGCACCTAGGTGAAAGTGGCGATAGTGGCTATGGTGAATTCAGACAAATCTCACCATCAAGTAGAGTGTCAAAACTACACCCCTCAAGTGGCATAAATATTTTGCCGTTAGTTGACCTTTAAACTTATAATTAACTATATACTTTGCACTTGACCATTAAAAACCATATGTTTCAAAAAGATCTTGCACATATATAGAAGATCAACTTTATTTCTTAGCTTTGTTCTTAGTCATTAGGCTTATCAATTCCCTTTAAGCACTTGTCTTGGAAGTGTTACGTGAAGTTAATTCTCAAACTTGACACATCAATGTCCATCAAATAGTTGTGGAGGATACCCACTCAGTCCCATATAAACTAGGGGGAACATCTTTAATGTTCACTCCTTATTTATGGAATTTGAAAATCCTTTCTCTAGTCAGACACTCCCACTGACTTTTGTGTCGCTCCGATTATCTCTTGCAACTGAAAATGAATAAAATATCATCCTTGAAGAGAAATGGGCGCCTCTCTTAAGAATTTTTCACTCTCATAGTTAAGATTCCATTGACCTCGCGGATCTAAAAAAAGTTCCTTCTTGAGGAATCTATATTGTGCAACTAGTTTCTCCATGAACCCTTGGTT
The DNA here is from genome assembly GCA_034509735.1 of Sesamum alatum. Classification (NCBI taxonomy): domain Eukaryota; kingdom Viridiplantae; phylum Streptophyta; class Magnoliopsida; order Lamiales; family Pedaliaceae; genus Sesamum; species Sesamum alatum. The sequence continues at coordinate 34,544,526 of JACGWO010000001.1, read as the reverse complement.
CATATCTTGCAAATTCAGTAGGTACATGCCATATGCTTGCTACCATATTAACAAGAGTTGGAGAACTTAGTAGAGGCACTTTATCATATTCAAAAATTGCATCTACCCAAGTGAAATGCAAAATGGTCTTGCGCCATTTAAGTTCTAAACATTCCTAGAAATATTAGATTCTTTTCCTTTGCAAGCTCATATAGCTGCTAAGAGATTAGAATCATGATTTATTTGCAGTTCTATATTCCTCAGTATTTGTCCAACATAATCAGACATGATGCTTTCAATCCTTGTCAGTACATGGAACCATAACGTTCACATTCTTTAATTCTCTACCCTTGTAAAAAATCATTAAAAATAGCGCTTTTTAACTAGTGAGATAGGTTCGCACTGATCTATAGCATGAGAAATACTATTGCATCATTTCATGCCTCATACTTATAAGTCTGCATTCATTTAGTGGACTAGTTTTAGTGGTTTGATAAACCCTCCTTATTTTCTAGCGAACTCTTTTCGCTAGAAAAAAAATTCCAACAAGAATAACCTTTTAGCGAGTGAACCAAGTGGTCTCCTCTAGCTAACATAATTTTCCTTGGGGAGGTTGATTTTAGCGAGTAAACTAGGTGGTTTTTTTTAGCTAACATAGTCAATCTCAAGGGAGAATAACTTTTAGCGAATGAACCAAGTGGCCTCCTCTAGCTCACATAATCTTCTTCAGGGAGGTTGACTTTAGCGAATTAAACCAAATAGTTTGTTCTAACTAACATGGTCATTCTCAAAAATCCATATTCCATAACACAAGAAATGAAAGAAGAAATGTAAATACATGACGGTAAAAAAAATGCATCTAGGATGGATAAGCCACAACACACAACAAATGTCTTAAGAGTCGTCTTAGCACGATTAGACTATATCGGATAACTAGTGCCTTTTGCACAACTCTTTAGAGTAGCTCCATTGCTTTTTACATGACTCTTGAAGAGTACAACTCATGTCAATTAATGAGCGTTGAGTGGCGCTTCTAAAATGCCTCCTCTTGTGCGCTATGCTACAATATTTCTATACTAGCACACAATATCAATAATAGTCAGTTTACCCAATCTCGATTATGTGCTAGGTCTTACCACATCTACCATCCATCTAAGAAGTGAATTGGAGACCCTAGCAAAATTAATAAGAGCATTTATTTAGTCAAACTTCCTCTCAGTTCAATTACGAGTGAAGTAACTAATTTCTCATAGCATATTGACAATTGTTGGTGTCATTTGCTTTAGAAAAAAGTGATAAGATTATCACCTCGTGGATCAAATTTTTGAGTCTTGCACTTATCATGCTACTCTTTGTTTGATCCAATAACACTTTAGTTGGTTCAACATGAGCAACAAGTGCATTTGTGTTTTAACTGTAAAAAATCAAACCCTAAGTTTGGTGATTTCTTTAGTTGAACACATAAATATCCATAAGTCAACTTAATTAGCAACTTAAGGATGAGTGAGCTCATATTCAAGAATAGAGCTTAACAACTGTCCAATAAGATTCTTTAGTATGCAACTTAATCAATAAAAGCGCAATTATGTTCTTGATCCATCATTGATCGTCAACGTCTAAGTCTCGATAATATTAGGCAATTATCCATCTTAACATTTAATTGACTTTAAAAAAAGGCGAGTTAATCTAAGATCTCTAGGTGTGCGCAAAAAATATAGTACTGATCTTATATTTATTCTAGATCCAAGTAAATTATTTATTATTTCTTTATACCAGCGGAATTGAAAATTTTACAACACGGCTAGTAATCATCTCCCACTGAGTAAAAGCCATAATAAACTATTTAACGATCATGAATAAAACAACTCTATGTCTATTAAAAAATTCTTCGTGCATGCCATATGAATAAAATAATATAAAAATAGCCCCACATGGGCTACACTACATTTGGTGTGTCATAATTTGGCCCTATGGTGATAAATAGCGAAATATATCCCCAAAAATAATCCATGGCCTCCCAAAAATCGGCTTAAAAAAAATCTTTCAAAAAGAACGTAATTACATGGATATAAGTCCTACTGCATCCTTCTAAAATAACTACACTATACTCAAGCCCTACTACATCAACCTAAAAAATTGGGGATACCGCATTAATTACCACCGTGTCACAAATTATCTCCACAAATAATAAAATACTCACATAATACATGAGCACCCAAATGTTAATGTCCATATATTCATAGCACAAAATCATATTGCACATATTCAATAAAATTGCAATAAACATTTATCTTACGCAATTATCTAGGCATACATTAATATAATAGGAGCATTCATTAGCATATTTGAATTAGAAAATACATGCTAGCATAAATTGCAATCACAAAAATATTGCAATTAAAATAATCATGTTTAGGAATTGCAATCACATAATATTGCAATAATAAATAATTAAAATAGCATAAATTACAATCACAACTATTGCAATAATAAAGAATCAACATGCCATAAATTGCAATTACAAATATTGTAATAATAAAGACACATATTTTCTAAGTCATGCTCCAATTTTTTATAACACAAAATGGAGAAAAAAATATTTAGACTTAGAAATAATAAAATAAAATTTTCAACCACCCGGAAAGGTCGCCTCGTCATATATAAATTTCCAAAAAAAAAAAAATTTTTTTTCACTGAAAAAAAAATGAATTTTTAGAAAAACTGAAAAAAATGCAGCCAAACTAAGCCTTAGCCGCGAGCCAGCCATGAACAACAAGCTCGGCTCGGCTCATAAGCTAACCCAGAGGCATTAGACTCTACACCCAGTTGGCGCCCAGTCAACGCCTAGTTGGTGCCAAATTAGTGCCCAATTGGCGCTTAGTCAGTCATCATGGGACCCGCACCCAATTGGCACAACAACAACAATCAGTCAGCATGTCTCCGGGGCCAGCGATGCGTTTCCAGTTGTAAGGAAACGTGGATCGTCCCAGCAGAAAATGCGAGTGCGGAAGCGCAGTATGTAAAAACATAAATTGTAATCATATATTAACGACGGAATTTAAAGAGATCGTTCAAGGGGTGTTCCCTTGAATCTCCTAGGCGTTCGGTGTATCTCATGAATAAAAGAAAACATACATGCTAGATTCATGGAGTCCATAGGGTTGAAATAGAAGAAAACGTAGTAAACGTTACTTATCCATTGTAGATTTCTTCGTTCGGCTACATGCATTGTTCCACGTTTTGCCACCGAGATACCAATGTAGGAATCCTCTAAATCGTCCATGCAATTCAACAAGCAAGCAACAAACAAGAGCTTCTCAGCCCCCTAACCTTATAAAAGTGCTAGCGGTTGACTAATAGAATATGTATAATAGAAAGTAAAGGGACTCTATTATTGGATCTAAAGATCTAAAGATGGAAGAATGAGCTCTTTTGCTCGCCCCTATCTCTAAAGGGGCGTAAGCACTTCACTCGCTAGGGGATGGGATTCATTCACTTGCATTCTTGGTCCGAAAGCTTCCTCTCTCCCAGCAAGCAAGATGAGATCACCATTTTTCTCAATAATGGACTTCCTTGAATTCTTCCTTAGCCTTAGATGTCCTTTCATCTCGAATCTCTATGCATGCGTTCTTTCTCTCCTCCTCTCAGCCATACATCTCTTTTTCTCTCTATATTTTGCTTTTGTCCGTTTTAGTTAGGCATTGAACCCCACCTTAGGTGCCGAGTGGTGTCCTCTCCTCCCTAATACCTAATACATAATTCCGTCTATGGAGCATAAAGCTTCAACCATGGCATCGCAACAAGCAGTAAGTTGGCCTAGTCTCTCGCCCAGCCTTCGCCTTCTTCAGTGGCCGAGTTGAAGCATTCAACGGTTCTTCGCCACCCTTCTTTTTCAAGGTTGAGCTTGTGAAATTGAAGCTAATGCTATACAAGAGATCAAGAAGAAAGGGGAGAACGAATCGACCGAACAATATGAATTAACGTGATCGATTCTTCTAACGTTCCCTTGTATCAAAGACAAGAAAACAAGAGGTTTCTGGAGTGAATAGAGGAGAGGGGGCGAGCGATTGAGAGGAAGAGGGCGGCCGTGTGCATGTGTATGTATATGTGAGATGAAAGTGTAGAGATTAGTGTGTGTGTGTGTGCTTTGAGTATTTATAGGAAACATAGTTTCCTATTCCTATTCAAACTCTTCTAAAGAAGCACATTTTGACTAGGATTTTGACCTAGTCAAATCCTAGTCAACCTAGGCTTTGATTAAGTCAAACTTAATCATAGCCCTTCATCTCATCAAGCCCCCAAAGTTCAATCTCGTCCGTCCATCCTTTAGTGGGCTTTCTGGAATATTTAAATCCTATTCAAGTAGTCCGATGAGTTTGTAATAAATATCAAATAAATATTTGAGCCCAATAATAATATTTTCATCTAGTTAAAAGATGGAAATAACCCCTTCTCTAATTCCATAAATCCAATTTATGAATCAAGCCTAATTAAATACTTGACAGTCCAAGAAGAGAATCAATTTAATTTAATTAAATTGTTCGATCTCCCGAAATTAATCCCAAATTAATTCCTCCATTTTCGGTGAATCGTGTGTGAGGTTCAACCTCAGCTATACTTGGCTGGATCTCCAATCATCACATGACAGAAATTCGTCCGTCACCACGGGTGGCCGTTTAGGAATGGTCCATGGCACTAGAGACTAGGTGAAATTATGGGGTGAACATTTAGGTTCTCGAGTATGTATGTCCTTTCCTCTACTATCTCACAGCTATAGTCTAGGGTATGGACTTTGGACGTCGACACCCATTCTTGACTTAAGCCTAGACTCGTGCACACACTAAACGTTACTGGGATTCCATCCCACTGTTCAGTCACTGTGGCCACAAATTTATGGAGTATGAGTCTCAGAGTATAAGTGAGACACTATTGTCAATTGTTTGACAGGAGATGGATCCTTTCTTGGGACTCACCGTCCACACTACACATCTTGACTGCACTAGACATAGCTTATAACAACCAAGTCCTTTGTCTTGGTAGTTTTAGCAAAACCTAAGATACAAACATGACATGCATGTGACTGCCGTAGCCCCTCAAGTTCGAGGGCAGATCTCATACTGTCCGAACCAGGAATAGTAGTCGTACCGACCAACCCACTCAAGGTTTCCCATATGATGATTCCCGCAATTCACCTCTGTCAGCCAACACCATTGTCAACTAACCCACTAATACTGCATAGACGTCTAACGTCTGTCACCGATGAAACACGGTACTCATCCGATGAATGCAATCCTTAGTGAAAGTCTTTATAGGATCTTCGATACCTAAATTCGAGGTCCTAGACGTGGAGTGTTTTAGACCGACCTATAGAAGTTGATTCCATGACTGCCAACCTATGTGCAGTCCAACTTCTTGGATTCATATATTCAGTCTATGGGCGTTTGTTGTGACATCAAAATCACGTTCAATGCTAGCAGTAAGCACAACTAACTCATCGTTCCCAATGATGAATCTGAAAGCGAGCGGATCGGCCCGGGAGAGGCGCGGTGGAAATGCGGGTTGCAAATATAAAATTGCAAAGCGTATAATAAACGAAATTAAACACACATCAAACATGCATAAAAAGATCAAGGGGTGTGCCCTTGATTCTCCGGGGTATTCAGTGTATCTCATGTTCAATAAAATACACAACATGGAGGCTATAGAATTTAGAGAATAAGAAACGTAAAGAGGAAACATTACCCTCGTAGTCTTCTTCATTCGGCTACACGCATTGTTCCCCGTTTTGCACCAAGATCTCAAAGTAGAGACTCTCTAAATCGTCCATACGCTTCACCCAAAAGTAACGAACTCTCATGCTAGCAAGAAATCGTTTACAGGAGAAGAGACATCAATACAACACTATCGACGTCTCTTTTGTTCTACCTTGAATAAATCAAGAAGAACAAAGGAAAACACGGAGAGAGTAGGAGAGAGTGGACGAGATTGAGAGAGAGGGAGATGGAATAATGTGTAGAGAATAGTTTGTGTGTGTGTATTTTGAGTATTTATAGGAAATATGTTTTCCTATATACCTACTCAAACTCTCTTCTAAAGAGGCACACTTTGACTAGGATTTTGACCTAGTCAAAACCTAGTCAACCTAGGCTTTGATTAAGTGAAATTAATCATGACCCTTCTGAAAGCCTAACAAAGGCGTATGGATCAGCCCGGGAGTAGCGCGAATGCGGAAGCGCGGTAAAATAAAAGAATTTGCAAGAATTTAAAGCATGCATAATAGACATGTTCAAGGGGTGTACCCTTGAATCTCCCAGGCGTTTGGTGTATCTCATGAATAATAAAAGAAATAAAAGATTTCATGGAGGCCATAGGGTTTAAAAGAAAGATGGACGAAAATTATAAACCAAAAACCTACCGATTGTCATTTTCGTCTTTAAGCCGGTACTCGCGTTGTTCCCCGTTTTGCTCCAAGATTTCGTATGGGAGACCCTCTAATTCATACACGCAATCCGCCCACGTATCTTGCTCCTCGTGCTAGCGATAGAATAAGTATATATATTTGGAGAGGACGGAATGATCAAACGCTATTTAATTAACGAGATCAAACCTCCTTAGTTCAATTGTCAACACAAAAGAACTTGGAAGACAGGAAGAGAGAGATGCGACCGAGAGAGAGAGAGAGGAGCCGAGTATGTGTTGTGTGTGTGCTTCAAATTTCATCATCTTCTTCAACGTGGATACTTAGGAGTATTTATAGAGGAGGAATCCTATTCCTCTTCAAATCCCTACACTTTGAAGACTCCTTCTTGAATAGGATTTGACCTAGTCAAATCCTAGTCAATTGCTAGCTTCTTGGTCAAACCAATCCTAGCCATCAATTCCTCTCTTTAATCTCAACCGTTGATTAATTTTAGGGACAAGACACAGAGTATTGTGAGACTCTATTGTCAACCTTTTGACAGGAGACAGATCCTTTCTTGGAAACTACTATCACGTTGTACACCGCGGCTGCACTAGACATGGCTTATGACTACTCAAGTGCATTTTGCCAATCTCTCACCATACCTAAGATACAGTCTCGATGTACAGGTAAACTCAACAATTCCTCAAGTCAAAGGACTTGACCTGTACCGTTTGGAACCGGGAACTCACGTCATACCTAACCGACCCTACTCAAGGTCCTCCATAAGACGGTTCCCGCGAGTCACCTCAGTCGGCCGCCCCCCCAGCAGGCCAACCCACTAACACTGCTTAGACGACCCTCGTCACCCGTCGATGAAACACGACAACAGATGCTTAGTGCAAGTCTCAAGGGGAATCTCGGTGCCCATTTTCGAGATTCCTTGACTTGGGAGATTTTCAGACTGATTTGCGGAACTGATTTCATGGACCTACCCCCAAGCGTAGTCCCAGTCCCTGAAATGTGATTTCAGTCTGTGGGCTTTGTTTGTATAGCGAACAGTTATAGAGCAGATAAAGTGAACACAAACAAAGTATATGCCAAATGAACTTCACTTCTTATTCATCAAGGTTTTATTAATACTTCGAAATTGTTCAAACATAGGTTAGAATTCGCCTACCAAGATTTGCTACATGGTCACCTATTCTAACACCTTCATCTCATCAATCTATAGATCAAATCTCGTCCATTCATCCTTGATGGGCTTTATGGAATGGGCCTATTTAATTCTAAATTAAATAGTCCAGAGGTCCAATGGACTCTATATTAAATCCTATTTAATATTCCAAGCCCACTAATTAATTTACTCTTTTAATCTAATTAAAAGGGAAACCCATGCTTTATTAAATTCATAAGTCCAATTTATGAACTCAAGCCCGATTAATCCAATTAATCCGTGAAGGCGTGAGTCTCGAAGAAGTATAATTTAATCCTATTAAATTAAATCTTCTCCAGAATTAGCTCTAAATTAAATCTTTTCACATCCAGTAGCGGGTGTGACTCTTTAGGTCACCCTCAGCTAGACTTGGACCTACTTCTCATTATCTCATAACCAAAGTAGTCCGTCACCATAGGTGGCCGTCTAGCAACGGTCCATGACACTAGAGACTAGGTCTCTGAATGGATACCAAGTTAAATGGGGTCTCTGAAAGGAGAAATCGAACCCTGTTAGACATGGTCCAATCCATGATGAGTTTTACCAAATTGCCCTTGTCGTTTTGGGGCTACGCATTGGAGACTGCGACCAAGTTATTAAACTTGGCGCCAACCAGTGTATTGACCAAACCCCGTATCAGATATGGCACGGCAAGCCTGCCTCCTACAACTATTTGAAAGTGTGGGGTAGCCCTGCATACGTCAAGAAGCTAGTGGGAGACAAGCTAGAAACAAAGTCTAGTTTGTGGAGGTTCGTTGGATACCCCAAAGAAACTGCAGGTTATTATTTTTATGACCCCTTGGAACAAAAGGTATTTGTTTCAAGGAACGCAGTATTCTTGGAACAAGGTTTTCTAGAGGATATCCAGCCTGATGAACTGATCCTTGAGGAGTCAAGTGATGGAAACCAGTCATCAGTGAAAACTGCGGATTCCTCACTTAGAGGATTCAGGATAGATACCCAGAAGGTTGATCAACCTCGAGAAGTTCAGCATGCTAGGCATGAAGATCGACCTCAGGAAGAGCCAGCCTCGATACCTGAACCGCCAGCTCCTATACAGTCAATGCCCACAGTCACCACTGACGTTCCCGTTCTCCGTAGGTCAGCTAGAGAGTCTCAACCTCCCATGAGGCATGACTTTCTAAATGCGACCAATCGATTGGATAAGGATCCTAAGACGTACAGGGAAGCGATGTATAACATCGACTCCGGGAGATGGCTTGAGGCCATGAAAACCGAAATGGACTCCATGAGTAAGAACCAAGTCTGGACACCTGTAGACCCACCCAAAGGGGTCAAGCCAGTTGGCTATAAATGGGTCTATAAATGCAAACTTAGCATTGATAGAGAAGTCACAACCTTCAAGGCTAGGATAGTAGCAAAAGGGTATACTCAACGACCTGGGGTCGACTTCGAGAATACCTATTCGTGGGTAGCCATGGCTATGTCCATTCGGATCTTGCTTCCCATAGAAACATGGTATGACTATGAGATATGGCAGATGGATGTGAAAACGGCTTTCCTCAATGGTTTCATTGATGAAGAGATCTACATGGATCAGCCGGAGGGATTCACAGTCACCAAAGAAGAACAGAAAGTCTGTCGCCTCCAGAAGTCCATCTATGGCCTCAAACAAGCATCCTGAAGTTGGAACATTCGCTTTGATGAAGTAATACGGGGCTATGATTTCATCAAAAATGAATCTGACCCTTGTGTATACAAGAAGGTCAGTAGGAGCTCTATAGTGTTCCTAGTGTTTTATGTGGATGACATTCTGGTCATAGGTAATGATGTTAGAATGTTAGGTAACACAAAAGCATGGTTATCAACTCAATTTTTCATGAAGGATTTGGGTGAAGCCTCCTACATTCTTGGCATCCAGATTGTCCGGGACAGATCTAAAAGAATGTTGGGGCTAACTCAAAACTCGTATATGAAGAAAGTCCTGAAAAGATTTCGCATGGACAACTCCAAACAAGGATTCCTTCCTATTGGGCATGGGATCAAGTTGTCCAAGAAACAGTCTCCCCAGACTGATGAGGAACTTGAGAAGATGAAAATCGTCCTCTATGCTTCTGCCGTAGGAAGCATCCAATATGCGGTCCACTGCACGAGACCTGACATCGCTTATGCCTTAAGTGTAACGAGCAGATATCAGTCTTGTGCAGGAGAGGTACATTGGAATGCAGTCAAGGGCATTCTTAAGTACCTAAGGAGGACTAAGGAAATGTTCTTAATCTATGGCAATGGAGAACTGATTCTGGAAGGCTTTAGCGATGCTAGCTTCCAGGCAGATGACGATGATGCCAAGTCTCAATCAGGTTATGTATTCAGGCTCAATGGAGGAGTGGTAGCATGGAAAAGTTCCAAGCAAGCAACCACTGCTGATTCCACCACTGAAGCCCAATACATAGCAGCTTCAGAAGCTGCCAAAGAAGCGGTTTGGATGAGAAACTACATCCAAGAGTTGGGTGTGGTGCCTAGCATTGCGGAGCCCGTAGTCATCTTTTGTGATAACAACGGAGCCATAGGGCAAGCAAAGGAACCGAGATCTCATCATCGATCTAAACACATTCTTAGACGCTACCACCTTCTAAGAGAAATGATAGGAAGAGGTGACATTCGGATGGACCGAGTCAACTCAGCAGACAACACAGCAGATCCGCTGACGAAGCCTATGTCGCAGAGCGCTCATACGCAACATCTTGAGAAGATGGGGATTAGGCATATAGGTGATTGGCTTTAAAGGTCAAGTGGGAGATTGTTAGAATAGGTGACCATGAAGCCAATCTTATTAGGCAAATTATAACCTATGTCTGAACAATTTCAAAGTTTTAATAAACCTCGATGAATAAGAAAGTGAAATTCATCTGGCTCATACTTTGTCTGTGTTCACTTTAACTGTTTTATAACTGTTCACTACACAAACAAAGCCCACAGACTGAGATTACATTTTGGGGACTGAGACTACGCTTGGAGGTAGGTTCATGAAATCAGTTCCGCCGAATCAGTCTGAAAATCTCCAAGTCAAGGAATCTCGAAAATGGGTGCCGAGAATCCACTTGAGACTTGCACTAAGCATCTTCTGTCAGGTTTCATCGATGGGTGACGAGGGTCGTCTAAGCAGTGTTAGTGGATCAGCTTGCTGGGGAGCGGCGGACTGAGGTGACGCGTGGGAACCGTCTTACGGAGGACCTTGAGTAAGGTCGGGTAGGTATGACGAGAGTTCCTGGTTCTAACGGTACAGGTTAATCCTTTGACTTGAGGAATTGCTGAGTTTACCTATACATTGAGACTGTATCTTAGGTATGGTGAGAGATTGCCAAAATACAGTTGAGTAGTCATAAGCCATATCTAGTGCAGCCACGGTGTGCAACGTGACAGTAGTTTCCAAGAAAGGATCTGTTTCTTGTCAAGAGTGTTGACAGTAGTGTCTCACAATACTCTATGTCTTGTCCCTAAAATCCGTGGCAACAATAACTGAACAGAAGGGAAGGATTCCTTGCGGCGTTTGGTGTAGGACAGACCGACACTTAGGTCCAAGATGAGTACCTGCTGTTAGAATAAGTGACCAGAAAGTCAATTGGATTGGTTGTTCTGGAAACTATTCGTCGATCTTTATCAAAGTAATATTATACTGATGGATAAAGTAAGTATTCATCATTGGCAAAATGTGTTTGTTGTGCTTACTACTTACATTTGAATGGTGTTTCAATGTCACAACAAATGCCCACAGACCGATTGGTAAAAACCCATTGAGTTGAGCTGCGCATAGGTTGGCGGCTATGAAACCAACTCCTTGAGGGTCGGTCTGAAACGTTCCAAGTCGAGGACCTCGAGACTGGGCCTCGAGTGTCCTATAGAGACTTGCACTAAGTATTGCATTCACTGGGTGAGTGCCGAGTTTCATCGGTGCCAGACGTGGGTCGTCTATGCAATTTTAGTGGGTTAGTTGGCAAAGTAGTCGACTGACTGAACTGACTCGCGAGAATCGTCATATGGAAACCTTGGAGGCCTGGTTGGTATGACTGAAATTCTCGGTTCCGATAGTACGGGATTAGTCCTCGGACTTGAGGAATCATGGCAGTCGCTTGCATATGAAGGTTGTATCTTGGATTTGGCGAGAGGTGACCATGTCTTTTATATGGTCATTATAAGCCTTGTCCAGGGCAGTCGGAGTATGTAGTGAGGACGGTGGATTCCAAGATAGAATCTGTCCCCTGTAAGTATTTGACAGCTATGTCTCCTATGCGCTCTGAGATGGTTTCGACTCATTAAGTCTACGGCCATAGCGATTGGTCGAGTAGGGAATGGTTCCCTAGGTCGATCAATAGAGTAAACGCGTCTCGAGTTTGTAGCATAGTTGCCTAGTCCAGGATGGGAACCGACACCCAATTCCATGCCCTAGACTAAGGCCGGGAGATGGTTGACAAAGGACTGTACCTGTATGGAATTCGGAGCCTAAATGTTCACGCCAACATTCACCTAGTCTCTAGTGCCATGGACCGTTGCTAGACGGCCACCCATGGTAACGGGCATTTCTGATTAATGGTTAATCAGAAATAATTAATTAAATTGGATTTATTAATCAATTGTGTTGGACACAAGCCCAAGTCTAGCTGAGGGTGAACCTAAAGATTCACACACAAATCACTATGAAAGTAGTGGAATTAATTTGGAATTAATTCTGGAAGAAGTGAAATAATTTAATTGGATTAAATTAATTCAAGAAGAATATAAATGATGGGATCATTTATTGAAAAAATTCATTGGATGGATGACCCAAGAATTAATTAATTGGATTAATTAATTTTGGGCTCAATACCTTTAAATTAATTGGATTAATTTATTGGGTTTCGTTTAATTAATTGATTGGATCAATTAATTAGTGTTTGAGCTTATGTTTATTTAATTGGATTAAATTGACTTTTGGATTTCAATAAGGTTTAAAATTAATTGGATTAATTTAAAACCCATGGATCACTTGATTTAATTTGATTAAATCAAGACCGGTCAAAACCGGTCCATGACTTGAAATCAAAGCTCAAAGGTTTGATGCAAGTTTAAGAGGAGTTGAAAGTCCTCCATGTAAGCAATGATGTGGCTCCATGTAAGCAATGATGTGGCTTGCCATGATGGCTAGGTGGTCCACATATTGTGCTAACATGGTTGGAGGTTGAGCATAAGTTGTGCATTAGTGTGTAGGTGGTTTTGAAAACTACCTACAACTACACAACACATGTATACACTTTTCATCTTCCTAACTTGCACTCCCTAGCACACAAGCCACGAAAATTTCCAGCCTTTTCTCCTTCTTTTGAGTTCTCTTTGAATTGGATTCAAAATGAGAACATGAGAAATACGTATACACTAATCAATAGTGTAATACGTTTTTCGTTTCTTCCTTGATCTAGCTTCTACCTAGCAGTAGATCTAGATTTACTTCCATTGCTGTGGTGTGGACAAATTAGAGGGGTTCTAATTTGAATCCTAAGGTGAACGGAAAAGGAACGAAAAGAGAATCAAAATCTTGTTGCCGTTGTACATGTGAAACAAAAAAGGTATGTTTCTATTTAAATTATTGTACCTTTTTTGTTTCCTCCTCTAGCCACATGTTCAAGCATATTTTTATGTATGTTATTATGCTTTTGAATACACCGAACGCCCGGGAATTCAAAGGGAACACCCCTTTGAAATCGTTTTAAATTTCTTTTATTTTACGTTTCCGCGTTCCCGGGCCGTACCGATTCTTTCAGTGGTATCAGAGCCCGGTTCGGTGTTGTGGCTTTAGGAATGACATGTTTTTATGTGATGAGCATGTTCAACATGTTTAATTTGCTTTTGGAAAGCATGTTTTACGGTTTTAAGCATGATTATGCGTTTAAAAAATATGTGTTAATTTTGCTTTTAATTATGGATATCCATGCATTTTTTTGAAAATTGAATTTTCTGTAAATGCATGTTTTAGTTTCAGTTTTAATGCAGATATTTAAAAAAAAAAAATATTTTTTTTGGTGCATTGGATGTATGATACATGATATCCATTTTTAATTGCATTATTAATATATATATATTTCTGCAAATAATTGTGTTGTTGTTTATGATATTGGATATCATTTTTATAAATGCATTGGATGTATTTATTTGTTGGGCATATTTATATTTGATATAAATGTGTATTAATTGTTTATTGGATAAACAATGGGGATGATCACAAAGCCCATGGCCCTTATGTATGGTTTAATTTTTGTTGGGTGAGGCCTGCGTGCCTCTTTGTTTTAGTATTCTCTTTCTCTCTCTCGTTTTTAGCCTTGAAATAATATGGCTTGCTTTCTTCCTACTTTTGTACTCCCTCAACTTTTGATTGGGGTTTCTTATTTAAGTTGTAATGAGTGTAGTTAGGTTGGTGAGGATTTATTTTTTTTAATAAATTGTAAGGAAGCATTTCCATGGTGATGGAGGCCCAAGAAGAGGCCCGTTGGACGGAGCCCACGATGGAGAGTCCAAAAGAATGAAGAGGCGTTACAAGGCCCATTAGAATGATAATGGGTTATAATTTTGTAATAGTGTAGGCCACCCTAGATTGACTACAGATCCACTGCGGGCTCAGTGGATCACATAGGATTGGGCTTGTGATCATCCAACAGGGGCGTGCTAGGCTTATTTTGCATGTGGTGTATGTTTTAATATTTGATGTATGATGTGTTTTGAATGCATCCTTTATATTCAATGTTAAAACTGGAGCATGCAAAACTTTCTTAATGATGAGGTCTCGATCACTAATAAACTTAACTCTCACTTGGATGGTCCAAGTAAATATTAGGCCCATTAATGGATTAAAAAGTCAAATGGTTTGATTTAAATCCAAGCCTTCCATCCATAGCAATGTAGTGAGGAAGCTACTTTCACCCATTCGTGGTCTCACGAGTCGTGGCACGTTTGGAATGGAAGAAAGCTGCGCTATTGTTATGAACAAAGGAATATGCTCCTATTTCGCTGTCTCACGAGTCGTGGGGGGCGATAGTTGAGATATTCATTTGGTTGATGGGTCGGGCCTAACGCTGAGTAACATGATTCGCTTGAGTCCTCGGGATCATGTGAAGAGGCGAGGCAAAATAACTTGGGGATCTCATTGGATGAGAATGGTATAGGTTACCTCCCACAAAGCTTTTTTCCGTGTGAATCGTAAAAGCGGGGCATGGAGAATTGCGTTTGTGGACCTCAAGCCCACTAGGAAATGGTTTCCCGAAACCTCATTTGAGAGTGATGGGCTTTGGCAAAAATAGTGGGAGGGGTTAATGACTAAAGACCAAGTCTTAACTTGAACATAATATTACTATAATCTACTTAATGTTTTTTCTGTTTACATTTTGAATGTATATGTCTAAGAATCCACTAACGCCAATACTAGAGGCTAATATTTTTTAATGGAACAAACTACAACGACTGGCTGTGAAATCTTAAGATAGTCTTAGATTTCGAGAACCAGACTTACATTCTGAATAAGGATCTTCCTCAGGCCTTGCCGGATGGGTTAATATCTCAAGAACGCTTGGCGTTCGAGAATATGCATGTTGACCATCGGTAGGTCCGCAGCATCGTACTGGCCTCGATGACTAATGAGATCCAGTAGGAGTACGATAGGCTAGATGATGTTGGCTCGATTATGCTTCATTTGCAAGATATCTATACGTCTCGGACCAGCAAGTTAGATACGCTGCAACGAAGGCATTCTTCGGAGCTAAGATGACAAAAGGGTCGTCTGTACGAGAGCATGGAGTGATGATGCTATCCCTTGTGGAAATGCTCAAAGACCTCCAAGCTAATCTTGAAAAAGAGACGTACATTGATGTGATCCTTCAGTCTCTTTCGACCTCCTTCGACCAATTTATTGGCGACTTGATAAATATGTTGGTCCAGTACGAGGCAATGATTGAAAAATCTGCGCCGGCGGTACTAGTTGGAGAGTCTTTGACCTTTGAAGCGAAAGGCAAGGGTGCCGGATACTGGAAGAGGAAGAAAGCTAAGACAACATCAGCCGCTGCTAGCACTTCGAGTGATCCTGTTACACCGCTTGGCGGAGGTAAAGGAAAGAGGAAGAGGAAGAGGGCTCGGCAGTCAAAGTCATAGATTCCAAACGATGTGTGCATTAACTGCTGCAAAAAGGGACATTGGAAGAGGGAGTGTCCCAAGCTCCTCTCCAATGAAGGTGCATTTGAATTGAGTACCAACATGATTATTGTTCTACTCTTTGGTATTGGATACCAGTTAATCATAATCTGCGAATGGTTTACAGATGGTTATGAGTAGAAAGCCAGGACAGGTCCTAAGGCTTAGCGATGGCAGGGCCATTGCTGCAAAGACTAGGGACTAGTTAGGCATAGCATAACAGTGATCATGTTAGGATAGAGTTTGAAAGGAAATATGTAACCTAGCATGATTGAAGTATGTTTTTATATACTGTTGGACATATTTTAATTACATATGTTTGATCAATAAAATTACTTTATTTGACAAAGAATGACTATTCTTGTCTGCTAGGTGGGATACATAATTATCCTTAAACATTATCCCATAATTGGATTATGAGTACTCAAATCAAATGATTAAAATGGATAATCAAGATAAACTTACGAATTTGGCATCCATAGGCTAGGATGGTTTTTCCTTTAGTTAAGGACGAGGAAGTTGGAAGATTCAAAGAGTCTAGCGATATACAATTTGAGTCGACTAGCTTACAAGTCCTCTCTGAGATGGAAAGACTGTAAGGCTTCTTTGTTGGACAAATTGGGCTTGCCAAAAGTCTATTGGATTGGATCCATTTAGACATTCGTAGGTTACTGAGTACACAGCACCAGAAGAGGGTTCACAAGTCTAAGGACCTTGGATAGGTTCGGGGAATTAGACTTGGAGTGGTGAACCAAGTTGATTGCAAAATTAAACCTCTCGATTAGATCGAAGGGGCGTGTATTTAGTAGGAGTTCTTGAATATCCAGATGAGAATGGAATTCTCACTCAGTGGAATTCTTCCTGTAAGGACCATGGTTGAACGGTCTCTGATAAGGGAGAAATCGAACCTTGTTAGACTTGGTTCGATCGGGTTTCACTGGATTACCTTAAACCTTCTAGACATGGGCTTGAAAGGTTGCCAGGTTGAGAAACATGGCATTTTCTAATAGTCATGATCTAGTTGCCATATAGGTTATGGTTTGGCAAGCCTGCATCCTACAAAGTTCTTGAGTACATGGGATGGTCCCACATACGTCAAGGGACTAGTGGGAGATAAATTAGACTAGGTGTCTGATTTGTGTAGATTTAATGCAGAATAATGACATCATTTGTAATTATATTACTTCACTGACTATATTCCAGTCCTCCTAGGGAGAACCAGAATACCTTAGTTACTTGAGAGGTAAAGGTTTCTGGGCCTGTTCGGTCAATTGGATTATCATCCAAAAGATACAAGGAGAATCGATGTTGGACATCGGGTTTGGATCAATGGCTTAGAGCTATTGGATCCATCATGAAAATTCAATCTGGGTTTGAAATTTTGTATAACTGGAATATTCGTTTTGACGAGTTCATACGGAGTATGAATCGATCAGTAACAGGCTTTAGGGTCAGTGGGAGGATAGTTTTATTCCAAGTGTTTAGTGTGTAACGTCTTATTCATTTGGAATGAATTTAAGATGTTAGAAAACACTAAAACACGAGCGTTGTTCACGCAATTCTCCATGATAGGAATTGGATTCCTTTATACAGGGTTAAGCTTTTCAAGAATCAGTCACGCTAGACTGATGAGAAAGCTTAGATGTTTGACATCCCCTACGTCTTTGCTTTAGGCAGGAATGTCGTTCGTGCATTGGGCCTGATGTTGTGTATGCTTTGTGCATAAACAATGGTTATTGGGCTTGTGCCGAGAAGGCAGTAGACAACTGTTGAGAATATCTTTAATACCTGAATAAGGATTAAAGAAGTGTTCTTGATGCACATTTTGTGGAGGGTTGATTCTAGAAGGCTATAGCGATACTAGCTTCCAGAATCATGTGAATAATGTTTAGTCTCAATATGTATATACATTTGGACTTAATGGGGAGTGTGGTAGCTTGGAAAGGTTTCAAGCAGGATACCATGACATGTCATTATGAAAATCGAATGTATGGCGACTTTGGAAGTCGTTTCTGGAAAGTGGTTTGGATTAAAAACCGCATCCATAGGATGGATGTGGTGCCTAGCACGGCCGAGCCAGTAGTTGCCTTGGAGGCCAACAACTAGGCTTTGGCAAAAGCTTTTGGGCTCGAGATCTCATCACAGATCCACGGAAAATTCTTAGACAATCACCATTTGCAGGCAGCAACGGTAGGAAGCGTTGACACGGTTGGACCGTGTCACTTCGGCAGAGAAATATAGTAGACCCACGAGACCGAGCCGGTATCGTAGATTGCTCATGCTCAGAAGGCTCTGAGCAACATGGGTAATTGGCTTTGTGGTCAAGTGGGAGATTGTTAGAATAAGTGACCAGAAAGTCAATTGGATTGGTTGTTCTGGAAACTATTCGTCGATCTTTATCAAAGTAATATTATACTGATGGATAAAGTAAGTATTCATCATTGGCAAAATGTGTTTGTTGTGCTTACTACTTACATTTGAATGGTGTTTCAATGTCACAGCAAATGCCCACAGACCGATTGGTAAAACCCATTGAGTTGAGCTGCGCATAGGTTGGCGGCTATGAAACCAACTCCTTGAGGGTCGGTCTGAAACGTTCCAAGTCGAGGACCTCGAGACTGGGCCTCGAGTGTCCTATAGAGACTTGCACTAAGTATTGCATTCACTGGGTGAGTGCCGAGTTTCATCGGTGCCAGACGTGGGTCGTCTATGCAATTTTAGTGGGTTAGTTGGCAAAGTAGTCGACTGACTGAACTGACTCGCGAGAATCGTCATATGGAAGCCTTTGAGGCTTGGTCGGTATGACTGGAATTCTCGGTTCCGATAGTACGGGATTAGTCCTCGGACTTGAGGAATCATGGCAGTCGCTTGCATATGAAGGTTGTATCTTGGATTTGGCGAGAGGTGACCATGTCTTTGATATGGTCATTATAAGCCTTGTCCAGGGCAGTCGGAGTATGTAGTGAGGACGGTGGATTCCAAGATAGAATCTGTCTCCTGTAAGTATTTGACAGCTATGTCTCCTATGCGCTCTGAGATGGTTTCGACTCATTAAGTCTACGGCCGTAGCGATTGGTCGAGTAGGGAATGGTTCCCTAGGTCGATCAATAGAGTAAACGCGTCTCGAGTTTGTAGCATAGTTGCCTAGTCCAGGATGGGAACCAACACCCAATTCCATGCCCTAGACTAAGGCCGGGAGATGGTTGACAAAGGACTGTACCTGTATGGAATTCGGAGCCTAAATGTTCACGCCAACATTCACCTAGTCTCTAGTGCCATGGACCGTTGCTAGACGGCCACCCATGGTAACGGGCATTTCTGATTAATGGTTAATCAGAAATAATTAATTAAATTGGATTTATTAATCAATTGTGTTGGACACAAGCCCAAGTCTAGCTGAGGGTGAACCTAAAGAGTCACACACAAATCACTATGGAAGTAGTGGAATTAATTTGGAATTAATTCTGGAAGAAGTGAATTAATTTAATTGGATCAAATTAAATCAAGGAGAATATAAATGATGGGATCATTTATTGGAAAAATCCATTGGATGGATGGCCCAAGAATTAATTAATTGGATTAATTAATTTTGGGCTCAATACCTTTAAATTAATTGGATTAATTTATTGGGTTTCGTTTAATTAATTGATTGGATCAATTAATTAGTGTTTGAACTTATGTTTATTTAATTGGATGAAATTGACTTTTGGATTTCAATAAGGTTTAAAATTAATTGGATTAATTTAAAACCCATGGATCACTTGATTTAATTTGATTAAATCAAGACCGGTCAAAACCGGTCCATGACTTGAAATCAAAGCTCAAAGGTTTGATGCAAGTTTAAGAGGAGTTGAAAGTCCTCCATGTAAGCAATGATGTGGCTCCATGTAAGCAATGATGTGGCTTGCCATGATGGCTAGGTGGTCCACATATTGTGCTAACATGGTTGGAGGTTGAGCATAAGTTGTGCATTAGTGTGTTGGTGGTTTTGAAAACTACCTACAACTACACAACACATGTATACACTTTTCATCTTCCTAACTTGCACTCCCTAGCACACAAGCCACGAAAATTTCCAGCCTTTTCCCCTTCTTTTGAGTTCTCTTTGAATTGGATTCAAAATGAGAACATGAGAAATACGTATACACTAATCAATAGTGTAATACGTTTTTCGTTTCTTCCTTGATCTAGCTTCTACCTAGCAGTAGATCTGGATTTACTTCCATTGCTGTGGTGTGGACAAATTAGAGGGGTTCTAATTTGAATCCTAAGGTGAACGGAAAAGGAACGAAAAGAGAATCAAAAGCTTGTTGCCGTTGTACATGTGAAACGAAAAAGGTATGTTTCTATTTAAATTATTGTACCTTTTTTGTTTCCTCCTCTAGCCACATGTTCAAGCATATTTTTATGTATGTTATTATGCTTTTGAATACACCGAACGCCCGGGAATTCAAAGGGAACACCCCTTTGAAATCGTTTTAAATTTCTTTTATTTTACGCCTCCGCCGCGTTCCCGGGCCGTATCGATTGTTTCACCTGCGTATCCGTGCCCTAGACCCTAAGTGGTGAGACAGCCTAAATATTCATCCCCACGCATATTTCACCTAGTCTCTAGTGCCACGGACCGTTGCTAGACGACCACCCATGGTGATGGGCGGATTCTAGGAATTCGACCAAGTCTAGCTGAAGGTGAACCTAAAGAGTCACACACAATCCGCATACATAACGTATTTAATTTGAAATTAAATATTTGGAGAGAAGTGGAACTATTAAATTAGATTTAATCGGGTCTTTCTTATCTTGGGAAATTAATTCCTTTTATTAGATGAAAGGAATTTATCTAATAAATCAGATTTATTGGAAATTAATTTATGGGCTTAAAATAAATATTGATATTCCCTTTGGATTATTTAATTAGATTTAAATACTCCATAAATTAATGGATGGTTGAGATTGAAGAGGGTAATCAATGGCTAGGATTGGTTTGACCAAAAAGCTAGAAATTGACCAGGATTTGACTAGGTTAAATCCTATTTGAAGTGGAGTCTTCCAAAGAGTTGGAATTAGAAGAGGAATAGGATTCCTCCTCTATAGATATTCCTAACTCTTCACTTTGGAAGAGATGATGAAACTCAAAACACACACACACACACACACACACATCATCACCGCCGGCCACTCTCCCTCTCTCTCGGCCATTCCCTCCCCTATTTTTGTAGATACAATTGAACAAAAGGAAGGTTGATCTCGTTAATTAAATAGCTTTTGATCAATCCGTCCTCTCTAAATATTATATACACTTGTTCTTTCGCTAGCACGAGGATCAAGATACGTGGACGAATTGCGTGTATGAATTAGAGGGTGTCAAACTCGAGATCTTGGAGCAAAATGGAAAACAACGCGAGTAGCGGTTTGAAGTCGAAAATGAAAATCGGGTAGGTTTCCGGTTTAATATTTTCGCCTCTTCTTCAAACCCTATGGCCTCCATGAATTATTTGTATATTTTTTATTCATGAGATACACCGAATGCCTGGGAGATTCAAGGGAACACCCCTTGAACGTCTTTATTTTAATCTTGTTTATGGCATGTTTAATTCTTGCAATATTAATTATACCACGCTTCCGCATTCGCGTTACTCGCGGGACAATCCACACGCGTGCTAGGCTTTCAACCTTCGTATGTAAGCGACTATCATGATTCCTTAAGTCCGAGGACTAATCCCGTACTATCGGAACTGGAATATAAATTATACCGACCAAGCCCGTGTGGCTTCCATATGACGATTCCGCGAGTCACCTTAGTCAGCTGACACTACCCTTGTCAACTAACCCGCTAATATTGCATAGACATCCAATGTCTGTCACCTATGAAACACGGTACCCATCTAATGAATGCAATCCTTAGTGCAAGTCTCTATAGGACCCTCGATACCCAATCTCGAGGTCCTCGACTTGGAGTGTTTCCAACCGATCTCCAGAAGTTGGTTCCATGACTGCCAACCTATGCGCAGTCCAACTTCTTGGATTCATATGTCCGGTCTGTGGGCGTTTGTTGTGACACCGAAACGACGTTCAATGCTAGCAGTAAGCACAACAAACTCATCGTTGCTAATGATGAATCCTTACTACATTCATCAACATAATATTACTTTCATTCAAAGATTGACGAATGGTTCTCAGAACAGCCAACCACATTGACTTTCTGGTCACCTATTCTAACAGTCTCCCACTTGACCATTAAGTCAATTACCCACTTTGTTCAGAACCCTCTAAGCGTGAGTAATCTACGATACTGAGTAATGTCTCGAGAGTCTGCTATATTTTCTTGCCGAAGCAATATGGTTTAACCGTGTTACCTCTATCCACCATCGTCCCTTGGAGATGGTGGTTGTCTAAGAATTCTCCGTGAATCTTGTGATGAGATCTCGGGCCATAACTTTTTCCATAGCCTAGTTTTCTGCCATCTAGGCAACCATCAGCTTGGCCGTGCTAGCACCACATCCATCCTATGGACGCGGTTTTCATCCATAACCACTATCTAATGCAATCATCATTGAGTCTGACTGTGCATACCTTTGAGACAAACTGTTTTTATCACTATGGTGTGGAAGATAGTATCACTTTAACCTTCCAAAATAACTCTCCACAGACGGTGCATCGAGATCACATCTTTAGTCCTTATGCAGCTACTAAGGATTGTTCTTGACTGCTGTCTTCAACCCCTCAGTGCATTATCGATTTCTGTTGAGTCATGCAAGAAGCACACTCAACATCGGATCCTATGTACTGAGTAAACGTATCGCATGTTTATCTGGGGTTAAGACGTAGAGGATACTCAACATCCAAGCCTTCTCATTAGTCTTATCGTGACTAAGTCTTGAATGGCTTAATGCTTTATTTATAGTATCTAAGCTTTCTTATTAGTCTAACTGTGACTGAGTCTCGAACAACTTATCCCTCTACATATATGAGCTCTCTCATCAGTCTATCATGACTGAGTCTTCGAAAGGCACAATTCACGATATGTATGTGGGAACCCTAAAATGTCATGGAGAATTTTCATGAGTTACGGCTGTGTTTTAGTGATTCGTAACGTCTTGAATTCATCCATGATGAAAAAGACATTACCCACTTAAACACTTGGAACACAATTTCTACTCCCACTGATCACCTACGTCAATCAAGATCGAGTCATACACCGTATGAGCTCGTCAAAACGATTATTCCAGTTATGTAGTGTTTCAAACCTTGTTTGAATTTTCTAGTGGATTCTATGGCTCCTCTCCATAAATCCGACTACGATGTCCAACATCACTTTCTGCGGGTTGTTTGGATCACTATCCAAATTTGACCGGATGTATCTCGATCACTCGTACCTCTACGATATTCGGGTTTGTTCTTAAGGGGACTGGAATATGATCAGTTTAAGTGAGAAACACGATTATAAGCAACGTTAGCATTACTCTGCCGTAAACCTGTACAAATCAGACACCGAGTCTAATTTGTCTCCCACTAGTCTCTTGACGTATGTAGGATCCTCCTAGATGCTCAAGAACTTTGTCGGGACAAAGGCTTGCCAAACCATGGCACTATAGTGCGTGACTCCTAGCAAAATGCCACGTTCCTCTCGTTGGCAATTTTCGAGTCTACGTCTACACGGGCTAAGACAATTTGGTCAAACTTTGATCGACCTCCTTCCAACGAGGCTCGATCGCTCCTTTTATCAGAGACCGTCATACTTGGCCTTTACGGGTCGCATTTCGTTGAGAATTCCATTCTCAAATGGATGCTCATGAACTCCCACTAAATACACGGCGTTTTCGATCCTATTGAAATAGGTTTAATTTTACGACTATTTCCGATTCATCACCCTAAGTCTAATTACCAAACCTCCTATGGTTACCTTTAGACTTCTGAACCCCTTATGGTCTTGTCTATTCAGTAACCTACAGTTGTCTTACTGGATCCTATCCAATTGACTATTTGGCAAGCCTACTTTGTCCAACAAAGCGCTATTGGATTTTTCCTTCTTCAGAAAAGACTTGTAAATTTAGTCAATTCGAATAGTCTATTTATAGATTCATCGAGCTTTTCAATTTACTCATCTTTAATAAGAGGGAACCACCCTAGCTTCTTGCAGATGCCAAATCTGTAAGTTGGTCTTGATTAGTCCATTTAGATCATTTGAATTTTGAGTATTCATAAACCTTTTATGGGATGGTGTTCTAGGAATTTACGTGTAAACACTAGAAAACATAAATCAATATTCAATAATTTTGTTGATCAAATATGTACGAAATAAGACCTTTGTTCAACAAAGAGACATACTTTTGATCATGCTAGGTTACGTAATTCCTATAAACTATCCTAACATGATCACGATTATAGGCCTAACAAGTCTCTAGTCCTTTTCAGCAATAGCCTTGCCATTTGTTGAATCCTAGAATTGTTCTTGGCTTTTTAAATCCTTATCAATTTCTGCAAACCACCCGCAGATTTGTGACAAGAACGGTATCCAATACCAAAGAGAGTAAAGTGATTATGTCAATACTCAATATCAAATTTTACCTTCATTGGAGAGGGGTTTAAGACACTCCCTCTTCCAATGGCCCTTTTACGGCAATAGATGCGTACGTTCTAAGGAATCTTATGAACTCGACTGCTGAACCTTTGTTGCTCTTTCCTTTACCTCCGCCTTGCGGTGTAATAGGAACAACAGTGGAAGTGCTAGCAGCTGGTGTCACCTTAGCCTTCTTCCTCTTTTGGCGTCGGGCACCCTTGCCTTTCGCTATAGAGGTTGAAGCCTCTCCTACTAGTACCAACGGTGCAGATTTTACAATTGTTGTCTCGTATTAGACCAACATAATTATCAACCTATGAAGATCTTTTCCAAGCTCATTCATGTTGACAATAAATGGTTCGTAGGAGGGAGGAAGAGATTGAAGGATCACGTCAATGTACGTCTCTATCTCAAGACTGACGTGGAGGTCTTTTGAGCTTCTCCACTAGGGATAGCATCATCACTCCGTGTACTTTGTACAGATGTCCCTTCCGTCATCTTAGCTCCAAAAATTCCTTTGTTGCATTATATCTTACATGCTGGTCGTATTGCTTCTAGATCTCGTTTATCATCGAGTTCAGTACGATGTTGCGGGCTTGCCGGTGGTCGTCCTTCAACTTTTGAACACCAAGCGTTGCTTTAGTTGTCGATTGCAAAGAGTAATTGTTGTTAGGAAATCCTTTCCTCATTGACAGAGCAATATTTATTTTTTAGAAAATTCTAAATCTCAACCAAAAATCAAAATCCCAAGTCAACGGGTTTAGAAAACGCAACAAATATCATAAAGAAATATTCAGAAACAAATATTTTGAAAAACGAGCCGAAACACGTGAAAAATGAAAAACGGCACCGGCCGGCCTGGCTAGGTGCGTGGGCGCACGGGCAGGCGCCTCTGCCTGTGTGCACAGCACGTGCAGGAGCCCATGCCTGCATGCGAGGCCGTGCGCGCGACCGACACAGTTTGCACGTTCTCCGCGCATGCCCGGCCGCGCCCCTGTGCGCGCGGCCAGCGTGGTCGGTACGCTGTTTTTCACCCTCTTTTGGTATTTTCATGCAATTTTCTGAACGACAAGATAATTCCAACCCAGGAACATGTATATGCACATTCAAGAAATCCAAGATCCAAAATCCTAAGCAAAATTAAACGCCAGTCTACGCTGAACATGCTTCAAATGTAAATTAAAACACGTTAAAAATGCTTAAAAACGTACAACATATATAATTCTAGGTCTATACACCAAACCGGGCTTTGATACCACTGAGAGCGAGCGGATCGGCCTGGGAGAGGCGCGACGGAAACGCGGGGATGCAAAAAATAAACGGAATTAAACATACATCAAACATGCATAAACGAATCAAGGGGTGTTCCCTTGATTCTCCTAGGCATTCGGTGTATCTCATGTTCAATAAAGTACACAACATGGAGGCCATAGAATTTAGAGAACAAGTAACGTAAAGAGAAAACATTACCCTCATAGTCCTCTTCATTCGACTACACGTATTGTTCCCTATTTTGCACCAAGATCTCAAAGTAGAGACCCTCTAAATCGTCCACACACTTCATCGGAAAGTAACGAACTCTCATGCTAGCAAGAAATCGTTTAGGGGTGAAGAGACATCTGAAAGCCTAGCAAAGGCGTGTGGATCGGCCCGGGAGTAGCGCGAACGCGGAAGCGCGGTAAAATAAAAGAATTTGCAAGAATTTAAAGCATGCATAATAGATACGTTCAAGGGGTGTACCCTTGAATCTCCCGGGCGTTCGGTGTATCTCATGAATAATAAAACATATAAAAGATTTCATGGAGGCCATATGGTTAAAAGAAAGGGGACGAAAAACATAAGCCGGAAACCTACCGATTGTCGTTTTCATCTTTAAACTGGTACTCGCTTTGTTCCCCGTTTTGCTCCAAGATCTAGTATGGGAGACCCTCTAATTCGTACACGCAATCCGCCCACGTATCTTGCTCCTCGTGCTAGAGATAGAACAAGTATATATATTTGGAAAGGACGGAATGATCAAACGCTATTTAATTAACGAGATCAAACCTCCTTAATTCAATTGTCAACACAAAAGAACTTGGAAGAGAGGAAGAGAGAGATGCGGCCGAGAGAGAGAGAGAGAGAGGAGCCGAGTATGTGTTGTGTGTGTGCTTCAAATTTTATCATCTTCTTCAAAGTGGATACTTAGGAGTATTTATAGAGGAGGAATCCTATTCCTCTTCAAATCCCTACACTTTGAAGACTCCTTCTTGAATGTCAAATCCTAGTCAATTGCTAGCTTCTTGGTCAAACCAATCCTAGCCATCAATTCCTCTCTTTACTCTCAACCGTTGATTAATTTAATGGAATATTTAAATCTCATTTAAATAATCCTAAAGGAAATAAATAAATATATCAAATATATTTATTTATTCCAAGCCCATTAAATTAATTTCTAATAAATCTAATTTATTAGCTAAATTCCTTATATCTAATAAAAGGAATTAATTTCTTCCCAAGAAAAAGAGGGACCCGATTAAATCCAATATAATCTCTCCATTTCTCCAAATATTTAATTCTAAATTAAATATGTTTTGTGTGCGGATTGTGTGTGACTCTTTAGGTTCACCTTCAGCTAGACTTGGTTGGATTCCTAGAATCCGCCCGTCACCATGGGTGGTCGTCTAGCAACGGTACATGGCACTAGAGACTACGTGAATATGCGTGGGGATGAACATTTAGGCTCTATTGTACATCTATCCTTCCGTCTACGGTCTCACCACTTTGGGTCTAGGGCACGGATTATGTAGGTACCCATTTTGGACCTAAGTGTCGGTCTGTCCTTTACTAAACGCCGAAAGGGAATCCTTTCGTTATGTTCAGTTACTATGGCCACAGATTTTAAGAACAAGACACAGAGTATTGTGAGACTCTACTGTCAACCTTTTGACAGGAGACAGATCCTTTCTTGGAAACTACTGTCACGTTGTACACCGCGGCTGCACTAAGACATGGCTTATGACTACTCAAGTGCATTTTGACAATCTCTCACCATACCTAAGATACAGTCTCGATGTACAGGTAAACTCAGCAATTCCTCAAGTCAAAGGACTTGACCTGTAGCGTTTGGAATCGAGAACTCCCGTCACACCTAACTGACCCTACTCAAGGTCCTCCGTAAGACGGTTCTGAAGGACAAGCGGATCTGCCCGGGAGCTCGAGCGGAAGCGAGAAAGCGAGAAATTGTGCACAAATTTAAATCTAATTTAAATATGCAAATCCCAAGGGGTGTACCCTTGGGTGCTCAACCGGGCGTTCGATGTAGGATGTGTAAATACTAGAAACATATATTTAAACACATAGGGTATAGATGTATATTAAATTAATCAAAGCGTAATAAACTGTTACCTTTGATTATTTAGCGTATGCTCCCGGCTACTTGCGTTGTTCCTTCTCCGGAATGCTCACGAAATCTAAACGTATGGATTCTCCAAAGGTGATCCACACCACACCGAAAGAAACACACGTTTTTCTTGCTAGAAAAGAACGGGTTTAAGAAGGAATCGGTTTAAGAGAAGAACACTATGAATTAGTGCTCTCTTAAACTTACTTTGTTCTTCTTCTTGATTAAAAATCAAGTGAAGAACACAAGTGTAAGAGAGGGAGAGAGGCCGAGAGTTTGAGAGAGAGGAGAGGATTTTTTTTTCTTCTCTTTTTCCTAGAAAAAGATGAATAATCAATCACTTATGCTTGGTGTTGTATATTCTAATATATATACATAATTAATGTGATTATTGGAATGTGTCTAGGTTCATCCAAGGATGTCTAGATTCATTCCAATCAATCACCATCAATTCTTCTATCAAGCCTACCAAAATTTATGGTATGATCAAATCATACCAAAAGGGAAGAGCTTGATTGGAGTTGATTTGTCTCTTTCCAAAAGAGATAAGTCAACATACCACCTAGCATGAAACATGGCTGATTTTGCTTCCTCCAAGGGAGCATGTCGGTCATGTTTAATTAAGGGAAGAAGTCCAACTTCTTCCTATTCCAAAATAGGAATTATTTCTCCTCTCGGGTATAATTTAACGGACCAGGTTTTATCGTAATCCAATTACGACGAATCCAATATTAAATCCAATTTAATGTCCATTTAAATTATTCCCGTTGATCTTTTAATCTAATTAAAAGATCCAACGTCTCAACGTCTCAACTTTCCATATTTAATTGAAAATCCAATTTACCGATTAAAGGGAAGCCCGATACAATATCGGCCGGTCCATCCAATGGACTTCCCCTTAAGTAATCCAATTACTTATTTTATCCTTCGAGATTGACTCCAAGTCGATCTCTCAACCTCCTTGGTGATTTGTGTGTGACCCTTTAAGTTCACCCGCAGCTAGACTTGGGCCCGTGTCCCACAAGGGCCTGTTACCATGGGTGGCCGTCTAGCAACGGTCCATGGCACTAGAGACTAGGTGAATTGGCGTGAACATTTAGGCGCCGATTCCGTACGGGTACGATCCTTCCGTCTACCGTCGCCTGGCCTTAGTCTAGGGTATGGAATTGGGCGTCGGTTCCCATCCTTCACTAGGCATCTATGCTTAATACTCGAAACCACGTATGCTTCGTTGGGTCGACACAGGAAACCATTCCCTGTTCGACCAACCACTATGGCCACAGCTTCAAACAGCATGAAC
>JACGWO010000001.1:31848977-32015524 GCA_034509735.1 Sesamum alatum | reverse complement strand
AATTTTGAATTAATTCTGAAAAAATCGTTTTTTGGGTTCAATTTTTCCTAAGTTCCTAAAGACATTATTTTAGGAGTAAAATAAATTGGATTTGAATCCCGGGGTTATTTTACTTAAGATAATGAGGAAAGGTTTTCCTAAAACGAGAAAAAAGATTAATATTACCAATATTTATATTTTTTTATTTTCACACGTTGCGCACATGTTCATTTATTTTCATCTTGGATTAATATGATTGGAAATCATGTGTTGTTGGAATATTATGATTATGTGATTGGATCATGTAATTACGTGTGTTGGATGGAAATGGATGATCACGAGCCCTAGACCGAATGTATGGTTTAATTTTCTGTTGGGCCTATGTGCCTCTTTAACTGCTTTCTCCTTCTCTCTTTCTAGTGCCTTGGAATAATAAGGCTTTCTACCTCCCTCCTTATGTACTCCCCCGGGTTTTCGCTGGGGTTTCTATTTTTTGATATGTAATGAGAGTAGACTAGGAGTGAGGTTTCTTTTTGTAATTGGCGGAGAAGAAGGAAGGACCACATGGAGAGCCCAGACCGGAGGTCCCTTGGAGTTTTCCATGAAGTGAAGAAAGAGAAAAGAGACCAAGGCCCATCAGCATGATGATTGGGTTACTATTATTGTAATAGTATAGGACCGACCCTAGATTGACCATAGATCCACTGCGGGCTCAGTGGGTCGCATAGGATTTGGGCTCGTGATCATCCAACAGGGGCGTGCTAGGCTTTAATTTTGCATGTGGTTATTATGATGGATGAATGGCTTTTATTTATCATATAACTGCTATGGATGGATTTTATTTATGCATTATGGATGGATGTATGCATATATATTATGAGATCTCGGTCATTCACTACTCTCACATTGGTTGGACCAATGTTGAAATATTAGACCCTAGATAAAGTGGACATGAACTCTAGGAGTTTGTCCATGCCTTCCAATCCATGGCACAGTGAGGAAGTTGTTTTAGGTCAAGAGCGTGGTCTCACGAGTCGTGGCACGTTATTGTACTTAAAAAAAGCTGCACTATGTCATGGACGAAAAATGGGCTGCTGTTACCTGTCTCACGAGTCGTGGGGTACCAGTGGGTCTGTGGCTCGATCGATTGGGTCGGGTCTAACGCCCAATTAGCATGATTCGCTTGGAGTCCTCGGGATCATGCGAAAGGGTGAGGCAATAATCTTGGGAATCTCGTGGAACGAGAATGGTATGGAATACCTCCCACAGGATCTTTTCCATGCGAATCGTAAAAGCGGGGTATGGGAAAAATCGCTGTGGATCCCAAGCCCACTAGGAAAGGATTTCCCGAAAATCACGTTTGAGAGAGTACCGTGTTTTCGTATAAATAGTGGGAGGATTAAATGACTAAAGACCAAGCATTTAATTATTTCATCAAACCACCGTCTTTATTTTCTGCTGATCGCGCGTTGTTTTCTAAATGTAGATTTAAAATGTCTAAGAACCCACTATCAACCATTCTTGAGACAAACAAATTCAATGGAACAAATTACAACGACTGGTTGCGCAATCTCAGGATAGTCCTAGATTACGAGAACCAATGCTACGTCATGGACGAGCCTCTCCCTAGGACCTTACCGGAAGGATCCACGCCAGAAGAACGTGAGACGTTCGAGACTTGGCATAAGGATAACCGGAAGGTCCGTAGCGTCATACTTGCTTCGATGACCAATGAGATTCAGAAGCAATATGAAAGGCTAGACGATGTCCCTTCCATTATGGCTCGCCTTAAGGATTGCTATGCAGTCCCGGACCGGCATACTAGGTATGTCGCGACCAAGGCGTTCTTTGGAACTAAAATGACAGAAGGATCCTCTGTACAAGAGCATGGGGTTAAAATGCTTACCCTAGTGGAAAAGCTCGAGGACCTAAAGGCAGGTCTCGATAACGAAACGTACATAGATGTGATCCTTCAGTCACTCCCACCCTCCTTCGACCAATTTATCGTCAACTATAACATGAATGCACTTGAGAAGGGCATTCATGAGTTGATCAATATGTTGGTGCAATACGAGGCAACGACTAAGAAGTCCACGCCTTCGGTATTGTTTGGAGGTGCTTCAACTTCCAAGACGAAAGGCAAGGGTGCCGGACGTTGGAAAAAGAAGAAGGGGAAGGGAAAAGCCGTCATAGCAGCTACGAACACTCAGAGTGTTTCCCATTGCCAAAGAGGGGAAAGGCAAAGGAAAGGGAAAGGTTGTCTCCAAGCAACAGTCAAAGGCATATGACATATGTATCAACTGCCGTGAGAAAGGGCATTGGAAGAGAGAGTGCCCCAAACTCTTCTCAAACCAAGGTATATATGTGATTGAGGTTAATATGGTCACTAATTCTGCCTCTTGGGTATTGGATACCGGCTGTGGAGCTCACATTTGCAATGATTTGCAGGTGCTGAAAAGAAGCAGAAAACTAAGTAGCGGGGACATGATCCTGAAGCTTGGAAATGGCAAGGCCATCTCGGCAGAAGCAGTAGGATCCGCCACTTTAGTGATTAGTGATACCATTAGCATAGAATTAGAGCAGGTTTATTTTGTACCTAGTATGATTAAGAACATCATTTCCATTCCATTGTTGGACAATAGTGGTTATGAGTTCAGAATCAATAAAAATTGCTTTTATTTGATGAGGTGTGGAATTGCTCATCTACTTGGAACATTGCACAACGGGCTCTATATCTTGCAACAAACGAATTTCGTTCTTAACACTCAACACAAACGGAAATTAGATAATAACGGGAACGCACGTCTGTGGCACGCTAGGCTAGGTCACATATCCCAAGATAGGATGAAAAGGTTGGTAGACTCAAAGAACCTAGAGGTTGGGGACTTGAGCGATCTACCAACTTGTGAATCTTGTCTAAGAGGGAAAATGACCAAGAAGCCCTTTGTAGGTCAAAGCAGGCTTGCCACGGGTCTGTTGGACTTGGTCCATACAGACGTATGTGGACCACTAAGGACGCAGGCTCGAGGTGGGTTCTCCTACTTCATAACCTTCACCGATGATCATTCACGGTATGGTTATGTTTACCTAATGAGGTACAAGTCTGAAGCTCTTGAGAGGTTTAAAGAATTCAGACTTGAAGTGGAGAACCAGACCAACTGCAAAATTAAAGTCCCACGGTCAGACCGAGGTGGTGAATACCTTAGTGCCGAATTCCTTGATTATCTAAAAGAACATGGTATATAATATTAGAACGGACACCTCCCGGAACACCACAGTTAAACGGCATCTCTGAAAGGAGGAACCGAACCCTGTTGGACATGGTTCGGTCCATGATGAGTTTTACCAAATTGCCCTTATCATTTTGGGGTTATGCATTAGAAACGGCAGCCAAGTTGTTGAATTTGGCGCCTACCAGTGCATTGACCCAAACGCCATATGAGATATGGCACGGCAAGCCTGCGTCCTACAACTACTTGAAAGTGTGGGTAGCCCCGCATACGTCAAGAGGTTAGTGGGAGATAAGCTAGAATCCAGGTCTAGCCTATGCAGGTTCGTTGGATACCCTAGAGAAACTGCGGGTTATTACTTTTATGACCCTTTGGAACAAAAGGTATTTGTTTCAAGGAATGCAGTATTCTTGGAGCAAGGCTTCCCGGAGGATATCCAACCTGATGAGCTGATCCTTGAGGAATCAAGTGATGGAACTCAGATATCAGAAATAGCCGCGGAAACCTCACCAAGAGGATTTAGGATTAACGCACGGAGGGCTGACCAACCTAGAGAAGTCCAACATGCTAGGCATGAAGGACAACCTCAAGAAAGGCCAGTCCCGGCCCCTGAACCGCCGGCTCCGATACAGTCAGCGCCCACAATCACCACTGACGTTCCCGTCCTCCGTAGGTCCACTAGAGAATCCAGACCTCCAGTGAGATATGGGTTTCTAGGTGCGACCGATCTTCTGGATAACGATCCTAAGACATACGGGGAAGCGATGTCTGACATCGACTCCGGGAAATGGCTTGAGGCCATGAAGACCGAAATGGACTCCATGAGCGAGAACCAAGTTTGGAGACTTGTAGATCCACCGAAAGGTGTTAAGCCAGTGGGCTGTAAGTGGGTCTACAAGCGCAAACTCGGCGTTGATGGAGAAGTCACAACCTTTAAGGCTAGGCTTGTAGCTAAGGGATACACTCAACGACCCGGGGTCGATTTTAAGGATACCTACTCGCCAGTAGCCATGGCTAAGTCCATTCGGATCCTGCTTGCCATAGCAGCATGGTATGACTATGAAATATGGCAGATGGACGTGAAAACGGCCTTCCTCAACGGTTTCGTTGAAGAAGAGATCTATATGGATCAGCCGGAGGGTTTCACGGTCACTGGAGAAGAACAGAAGGTCTGTCGTCTCCAGATGTCCATCTATGGCCTCAAACAAGCATCCCGAAGTTGGAACATTCGATTTGATGAAGTAATACGGGGATATGACTTCATAAAAGTTGGAACACTTCTGGTGTACAAAGTGAAAGTAGTTTCCAAGAAAGGATCTGTCTCCTGCCAATAGGTATTGACAGTTGAGTCTCATGTATGCTCTGTGTCTTGTCCCTAAAATCTGTGGCCACAGTAACTGAACAGAAGGGAAGGATTCCCTTGCGGCGTTTAGTGAGGACAGACCGACACTTAGGTCCAAAATGGGTACCTGCATTATCCGTGCCCTAGACTCTAAGTGATGAGACCGAAGACAGAAGGACAAGTGTACTGTTAGAGCCTAAATGTTCATCCCTGAATATTTCACCTAGTCTCTAGTGCCATGGACCGTTGCTAGATGGCCACCCATGGTAACGGAAGGATTCTAGGAATCCGACCAAGTCTAGCTGAAAGGTGAACCTAAAGAGTCACACACTATCCACACACATTTAGATATTTAATTAGGAATTAAATATTGGAGTGAAGGAATGATTAAATTGGATTTAATCGGGTCCTTTATTTTTTTCTTGGAGAAATAATTCCTTCTATTAGATATAAGGAATTAAATTGATAAATTAGATTTATCAAAGGGATTTATTTAATGGGCTTAAATAATATTTATATTTATTTTAGCCTCTTGGAAATATTTAAATAGGTTTTAAATATTCCATTAAGTTAAATTAAATCAACGGTGAGATGAATGGGAGAGATGGATGGCTAGGATTGTTTTGACTAGGTCAAAACACTACTTTGACTAGGACTTTGACTAGGTCAAAATCCTAGTCAAAATAGAGTTCTTGAAAGAGGAGTTTAAAGAGGATTAGACTCCTCTTTCTATATAAACCCCTAGCATCCTACAAGTTGAAGGATGATGAAACTCCAACACACACACTACAACACACACACACGGATTCTCTCTCCCTCTCTCTCGTCCGATTCTCTCTCCCTCTCCAAGAAATATTTTCTTGGTTCTTTTTGTTCTTGGAACATTAAGAACTTGATGAATCAATACCATTAATCAATAATGTGTTATTGATTCATCCACTCCAAAAAACATAAACTTGTTCGTTGCTAGCACGACGTGCAAGATACGTGGGTGGATCGTATGTCACGATTTAGAGGGTCTCAAAGACGAGATCTTGGTGCAAAACGGGGAACAACGCTTGTAGCCGTTGAAGACCAAAACGACAACGGGTAGGTCTCGTTTTAATTTTTCGTCCTCTCTTTAATTTCCAACCCTATGGCCTCCATGATTTATTTTGTGTTATTCGTTCATGAGATACACCGAACGCCCGGGAAATTTCAAAGGCACACCCTTTGAAACGTGTTTTAATTTAAAAGCATGTTTAAATTCCATATTTAATTTTAATTATACCGCGCTTCCGCATTCGCGCTTTTCCCGGGACGATCCACAATTTCTTTCAAAGGGAAAGATGACGAAGAAACCCTTTGTTGGACAAAGTACGCTAGCCAGTGGTCTGTTGGATTTGATCCATACAGATGTCTGTGGTCCACTAAATACTCAGGCTAGAGGTGGGTACTCGTACTTCATAACCTTTACCGATGATCACTCACGGTATGGTTATGTTTACCTGATGAGGTACAAGTCTGAAGCCTTTGGAAGGTTTAAGGAATACAGACTTGAAGTAGAGAACCAAACCGGTCGAAAGATCAAAGCCCTTCTATCGGACCGAGGTGGAGAGTATTTGAGTGGTGAGTTTACTGATTATCTAAAAGAGAATGGGATTCTCTCTCAGTGGACCCCTCCTGGAACACCGCAACTTAATGGTGTGTCTGAACGGAGGAATCGGACCTTGTTGGACATGGTCCGGTCCATGATGAGTTTTACCGAACTACCCCTTTCCTTCTGGGGATACGCTCTTGAGACGGCGGCCAAAGTTTTGAACTTGGCGCCATCTAAAAGGGTATCCCAGACGCCATATGAGATATGGCATGGCAAGCCTGCCTCCTACAAATACTTGAAAGTGTGGGGTTGCCCCGCATATGTCAAGAGATTAGTGGGAGATAAACTGGACTCGAGGTCTAGTTTATGCAGGTTCATCGGCTACCCGAAAGAAACTGTGGGGTATTATTTCTATGATCCCTCCGAGCAAAAGGTTTTTTCTCTCGCGAAATGCAGTGTTCTTGGAAAAAGGTTTTCCATCGGATAGTCGACGCGATGAGGTACTCCTTGAGGAATCAAGTGAGGTACCCCATGAGGCGGCAGTGACATCTGAGCCAGTGGTTCCCACTGATATTGTTCCAGTCCTCCGTAGGTCGGCCAGAGTATCCCATGCACCTGATAGGTATGGATTTCTGGGCCTGACCGGTCAGTTGGATAATGATCCAAAGACGTACGGAGAAGCGATGTCGGACATCGATTCGGACAAGTGGCTTGAGGCCATGAAATCCGAGATGGACTCGATGGGTACAAACAAGGTTTGGACCCTAGCAGATCCACCAAAAGGGGTTAAACCCGAAGCTGGAACATACGTTTTGATGAAGTCATACGGGGATATGATTTCATCAAGAACGAGTCCGATCCTTGTGTATACAAGAAGATCAGTGGGAGCTCAGTTGCGTTTCTAGTGCTTTACGTGGATGACATCTTGCTCATTGGGAATGATGCTAAGATGTTGGGTACCACTGAAGCTTGGCTGTCAATGCAATTCTCCATGAAGGATATGGGCGAGGCATCCTACATCCTTGGCATCAAGATCTACAGGAATAAATCTAGAAGGATGTTAGGAATGGCCCAGTCCTCGTACATTGAGAAAGTCTTGAAGAGATTCAAGATGGAGAACTCAAAACGAGGATTCCTTCCTGTGAGGCATGGAATTAAGTTATCCAAGAAGCAGTCTCCTAAGACTGATGAGGAGCTTAAAAGAATGTTGGACATCCCCTATGCTTCAGCTGTAGGCAGCATACAATATACCGTTCAATGCACTAGACCTGATGTGGCTTTCGCTTTGAGCATAACAAGTCGATATCAGTCGTGTGCCGGGGAGGCACACTGGAGTGCAGTCAAGACTATCCTGAAGTACCTAAAAAGGACTAAGGACATGTTCTTGATATACGGCGGTGGAGAGTTGATACTGGAAGGCTATAGCGACGCTAGCTTCCAGTCGGATGACGATGATACCAAGTCTCAGTCTGGTCATGTGTTCAGACTTAATGGTGGCGTGGTTACTTGGAAGGGTTCCAAGTAGGCTACCACGGCGGACTCCACCATAGAGTTTTGAATACATAGCGGCTTTGAAAGCTGCTAAGGAGTGGTTTGGTTGATGAGCTACATCCAAGGGTTGGATGTAGTACCTAGCATTGCTAAGCCTGTAATTATCTTTTATGATAACAACGGGACGATAGCGCTAGCAAAGGAACCGAGATCTCATCACGATCCAAGCATATTCTTAAACGCTACCATCTATGTACAGAGATGGATAGCAGGAGTGACGTTCGGTTGGACCGAGTCAGCTCCGCAGAAAACATAGCAGATCCACTTGCTAAGCCCATGTCGCAAGTTGCCCATACTCACCATCTGAATAAGAGGTTCGAGGTCAATGGGTGATTGGCTTTAGGTCAAGTGGGAGATTGTTGGAATAGGTGACCAGAAAGCCAATAGGTTTGGCAATTTGTAACCTATCCGACAACTTGATGTGAATGTAATATTATTATGTGATGAATAAGATGAGTATTCATCACCAATGGTACCTTCTTTGTTGCGCTCATCTTACATTTGTTAAAATGGTGTTTAACTTATATCGCAACAAAAGCCCACAGACCATGGATAACAACTCGTGCAGTTGGGCCACGCATTGGATGGTGGTCATGAAACCAACTGATTAAAAGTTGGGTCTGAAACGTTCCAAGTCGAGGACCTCGAGACAGGGCATCGAGAGTCCTATTGAGACTTGCATCAAGAGTCGTGTTCATTGGATGAGTGCCGTGTTTCATCGGCGACAGGCGTGGGACGCCTGCACGATCTTGATGGGTTGGTCGATTGGGGTCGAGCCGACTGGAGGCTTGGTCGGTATGATTGGTTTTCCCCGGTTCGATAGTACGGGAGTAATCCTCAGACTTGAGGGATCATGGCAGTCGCGTGCACAGGACGGCTGTATCTTGGATCAGGCAAGAGGTAATCATTCTGTAAGATGATTATCATAAGCCTTGTCCAGTGCAGTCGGAATGTGTAGCGAGGACGGTCGATTCCAAGAAGAGGATCCGTCCCCTGTCAGTATGTGACAGAGGTATTCTCTATGCACTCGGAGGACGGACCGATATTGTATCGGGCTTTCATTTAATCGGTAAATTGGATTTTCGATTAAATATGGAAAGTTGAGATGTTGAGACGTTGGATCTTTTTAATTGGATTAAAAGATCAATGTGAATAATTTAAGTGGACATTAAATTGGATTTAATATTGGGTTCGTTGTAATTGGATTACGATAAAATCCGGTCCGTTAAATTATACCCGAGAGGAGAAATAATTCCTAATTTGGAATAGGAAGAAGTTGGACTTCTTCCCTTAATTAAACATGGCAGACATGCTCCCTTGGAGGAAGCAAAATCAGCCATGTTGCATGCTAGGTGGTATGTTGACTTGTCTCTTTTGGAAAGAGACAAATCAACTCCAATCAAGCTCTTCCCTTTTGGTATGATTTGATCATACCATAAATTTTGGTAGGCTTGATTGAATAATTGATGGTGATTGATTGGAATGAATCTAGACATCCTTGGATGAACCTAGACACATTTCAATAATCACATTAATTATGTATATATATGAGAATATACAACACCAAGCATAAGTGATTCATTATTCATCTTTTTCTAGGAAAAAGAGAAGACAAAAATCCTCTCCTCTCTCTCAATTTTCGTGCTCCCTCCCTCTCTTACACTTGTGTTCTTCACTTGATTTTGAATCAAGAAGAAGAACAAAGTAAGTTTAAGAGAACACTAATTCATAGTGTTCTTCTCTTAAACCGATTCCTTCCTAAACCCGTTCGTTTCTAGCAAGAAGAACGTGTGTTTCTTCCGGTGTGGTGTGGATCACCTTTGGAGAATCCATACGTTTGGATTTCGTGAGCATTCCGGAGAAGGAACAACGCTAGTAGCCGGGAGCATACGCTAAACAATCAAAGATAACGGTTTTATTACGCTTTGATTGATTTCATTTATATATCTATGCCCTATGTGTTTAAATATATGTTTTAATATTTACACATCCTACATCGAACGCCCGGTTGAGCACCCAAGGGTACACCGCTTGGGATTCGCGTATTTTGAATTTGATTTAAATTTACGCAATTTCTCGCTTTTCTCGCTTCTGCTCGCGCTCCCGGGCGGATCCGCTTGTCCTTCAAGTGGTATCAGAGCCCGGTTCGATGTAAGGGGCATAGATCTATGTGTTTGGCATGATCTACTTGCTTTTTAAATGGCTTTATTGGCATGTTAGATTACATAAATATATGAATAATAGGATGATTCAATTGTTTGGATTTAATGGACTTTTGGCATGCTTAATTTTGTTAGAATGGATCTAAAATTGCATGCTTATTTTCAGAATAATATTAATGTTATTGTGCTGAAACAGTTTTGAAAAAAAAAAAAAAAAAAAAAAATTAGGATCGGTCGGCAGCGGCCGCGCGTAGGCGGGCGCCTGCGCGCGCTGGGCTTCGGCCAGCGCGCGGCACAGAGCGCGCGCGCAGGGTGCGTGGGCGGCCGGCCAGCACAACGGCTGGGCCGTTTTGTGCCATTTTTCAACTTTTTCCGGAAAATTTTATTTTCTGTATTTTCTGCACAATATTCTGAAAATATATTAATTGTGCATTTTTTATTTTGGAATAAAAAAAGCCTGCGCGCGCTGTGCACTGTGCGCGCGGGCGGCCGGCCAGCACAACGGCTGGGCCGTTTTGTGCCGTTTGTCGACTTTTTCCGGAAAATTCGATTCTTCTGTATTTTCTACACAATATTCTGAAAATATATTAATTTTGTATTTTTGATTTTGGAATAATTGGATTATTCCTTGGATTAATTTTGCTTAATTAATTTGGGATTAACAACGGCGAGCCTGTTGTCATCTTCTGTGATAACAACGGCGTTATAGCGCAAGCAAAGGAACCGAGATCTCATCACCGTTCCAAACACATTCTTAGACGCTACCATCTTCTTAGAGAAATGGGAGGAAGAGGTGACGTCTGGATGGACCGAGTCAACTCGGCAGACAACACAGCAGACCCGCTGACAAAGCCTATGTCGCAGAGCGCTCATATGCAACATCTTGAGAAGATGGGGGATTAAGCATATGGGCAATTGGCTTTAAAGGTCAAGTGGGAGATTGTTAGAATAGGTGACCATGTAAGTCAATTTTGGCAGGAATATGTAACCTATGTCTAGACAATTTTTTGGTATTTGATAAAAACATTTATGAATAAAGAAGTGAAAATTCATATGGCAATACTTTGTTTACGTTCACTTATCTGCATTTACATTTCTGTTCACTACGCAAACAAAGCCCATGGACTGAGAAACGATTTCGGGGACTGGGACTACGCTTGGAGGTAGGTCCATGAAATCAGTCTCGCCGAATCAGTCCGGAAATCTCCAAGTCAAGGAATCCCAAAAAATGGGTACCGTGATTCCCTTTGAGACTTGCACTAAGCATCTGCTGTCGTATTTCATCGACGGGTGACGAAGGTCGTCTAAGCAGTGTTAGTGGGTCAGCATGCTAGGAAGCAACTGACTGAGGTGACTCGCGGGAACCGTCTTACGGAGGACCTTGAGTATGGTCAGCAAGGTATGACGTGTATTCCTGGTTCCAACGGTACAGGCCAAGTCCTTTGACTTGAGGAACTGCTGAGTTTACCTGTGCATCAGGTCTGTATCTTAGATATGGTGAGAGATTGCCAAAATACTCTTGAGTAGTCATAAGCCATGTCTACTACAGCTCGGGTGTACAGAGTGACAGTAGTTTCCAAGAAAGGATCTGTCTCCTGTCAAAAGGTATTGACAGTTGAGTCTCATGTATGCTCGGTGTCTTGTCCCTGAAATCTGTGGCCACAGTAACTGAACAAAAGGGAAAGGTTTCCCTTGCGGCGTTTAGTAAGGACATACCGGCACTTAGGTCCAAAATGGGTACCTGCTTTTTCCGTGCTCTAGACTCTAAGTGATGAGACCGAAGACAGAAGGACAAGTTTACTGTTAGACCCTAAATGTTCATCCCCGAATATTTCACCTAGTCTCTAGTGCCATGGACCTTTGCTAGATGGCCACCCATGGTAACGGGCGGATTCTAGGAATCCGACCAAGTCTAGCTGAATGGTGAACCTAAAGAGTCACACACTATCCACACACACTTAGTATTTAATTTGGAATTAAATATTGGAGTAAAGGAATGATTAAATTAGATTTAATCGGGTCCTATATTTTCTTCGAGAAATTAATTCCTTCTATTTGATAAAGGGAATTAAATTAATAAATAGGATTTATTAAAGGGTTGATTTAATGGGCTTAGAATAAATAAATAATATTTATTTATTATATTATATTTATTCATTTAGCCTTTTGGAATATTTAATGGGATTTAAATATTTCATTAAATTAAAATCAACGGTTGAGATGGAAAGGGGAGATGGAAGGCTAGGATTCGTTTGACTAGGTCAAACACTAGTTTGACTAGGACTTTGACTAGGTCAAAATACTAGTCAAATTAGAGTACTTAGAGTTGGAGTTTAAAGAGTATTTAAACTCCTCCTCTATATAAACCTCTAGCTTCCAACAATTGTAGGATGATGATTCTTGAAAACACACACAACACACACTCTCCCCTCTCCATACCTCTCGTCCGCCCCTCTCTCTCTCTCCAAGAAGAAAATATTTTTTCTTAGTTCTTTTTGTTCTTGGAACATTAGAACTTAGACGAACCAATACCGTTAATTGATAACGCGTTATTGATTCGTCCACTCCAAAAATTATACACTTGTTCGTTGCTAGCACGACGTGCAAGATACGTGGGTGGATCATGTGTCACGATTTGGAGGGTCTCAAGAACGAGATCTCGGTGCAAAACGGGGAACAAGACGAGTAGCCAGTGAAGACGAAAACGACAACGGGTAGGTCTCGTTTTACCTTTTCGTCCCTCTTTAATTTTCAACTCTATGGCCTCCATGACTTCTTTACATGCTTTATGATCATGAGATACACCGAACGCCCGGGAACCTCAAGGGCACACCCCTTGAGCGTGTTCTTTTAAATTAAAAGCATGCTTTATTTTTTTGTATGTTTATTTTTATCGCGCTTCCGCATTCGCGCAATTCCCGGGACGATCCACCGATTTCTTTCACCTCGGGCCTGCGTCCTTAGTGGTCCACATACATCTGTATGAACCAGGTCCAACAGACCTGTGGCAAGCCTGCTTTGTCCTACAAAGGGCTTCTTGGTCATTTTCCCTCTTAGACAATATTCACAAGTTGGTAGCTCACTCAAGTCCCCTACCTCTAGGTTCTTTGAGTCTACCAATTTCTTCATCCTGTCTTGGGATATGTGACCTAGCCTAGCGTGCCACAGTCGTGCGTTCCTATTGTTATCTATTTTACATTTGTGTTGACCATTTAGAACGAAGTTCGTTTGTTGTAAGATATAGAGCTCATTATTAAGTGTACCAAGCAGATGAGCAATTCCACACCTCATCAAATAAAAGCAATTTTTATTGATCATAAACTCATATCCACTATTGTCTAACAACGGAATGGAAATGATGTTTTTAATCATACTAGGTACATAATAAACTAGCTCTATCTCTATACTAATACGATCACTAACTACTAGAGTGGCGGATCCTACTGCTTCTGCCGAGATGGCCTTGTCATTCCCAAGCTTCAGGATCATATGCCCGCTACCCAGTTTTCTGCTTCTTTTTAGCACTTGCAAATCATTGCAAATGTGAGCTCCACAGACGGTATCTAATACCCAAGAGGCAGAGTTAGTAACCATATGAACCTCAATCTCAAAAATACCTTGGTTCGAGAGGAGTTTGGGGCACTCCCTCTTCCAATGCCCTTTCTCACGACAATTGATACATATGTCATATGCCCTCGACTGTTGCTTGGAGACAACCTTCCCCTTTTCTTTGCCTTTCCCCTTTTTGGCAATGAGAACACTCTTAGTGTTTGTAGTTGCTTTGACGGCTTTTCCTTTTCCCTTCTTCCTTTTCCAACGTCCGGCACCCTTGCCTTTCGCCTTGGAAGTTGAAGCACCTCCAAACAATATCGAAGGCATAGACTTTTTGGTTGTTGCCTCGTATTGCACCAACATATTGATTAACTCATGAATGCCCTTCTCAAGTGTGTTCATGTTATAGTTAATAATAAATTGGTCGAAGGAGGGTGGGAGAGAC
Organism: Sesamum alatum; assembly: GCA_034509735.1. Taxonomy (NCBI): domain Eukaryota; kingdom Viridiplantae; phylum Streptophyta; class Magnoliopsida; order Lamiales; family Pedaliaceae; genus Sesamum; species Sesamum alatum. Next base: position 32,001,684 of record JACGWO010000001.1, on the reverse strand, counting down.
TGAAGGATCACATTTATGTACGTTTCATTATCGAGGCCTGCCTTTAGGTCCTCGAGCTTTTCCACCAGGGTAGGCATTTTAACCCCGTGCTCTTGTACAGAGGATCCTTCGGTCATTTTGGTTCCAAAGAACGCCTTAGTCGCGACATACCTAGTATGCCGGCCCGGGACTGCATAGCAATCCTTAAGGTGAGCCATAATGGAAGGGACATCATCTAGCCTTTCATACTGCTTCTGAATCTCATTCATCATGGAAGCAAGTATGATGCTACGGACCTTCCGGTTATCCTTATGCCAAGTCTCGAACGCCTCACGTTCTTCTGGCGTGGATCCTTTCGATAAGGTCCTAGGGAGAGGCTTGTCCATGACGTAGCCTTGGTTCTCGTAATCTAGGACTATCCTTAGATTGTGCAACCAGTCGTTGTAATTTATTCCATTGAATTTGTTGGTCTCAAGTACGGTTGATAATGGGTTCTTAGACATTTTAAATCTACATTTTAAAAAACAGAACTCGCGATCAGCAGAATTTAAAAGACGGAGGTTTGATAAATAATTAAACGCTTGGTCTTTAGTCATTTAATGCTCCCAATATTTATACGAAAACACGATACTCTCAAACGTTGTTTTCGGGAACCTTTTCCTAGTGGGCTTGAGATCCACAGTGAATTTTTCCATACCCCGCTTTTACGATTCGCATGGAAAGAATCCTGTGGGAGGTATGCCATACCATTCTCGTTCCACGAGATTCCCAAGATAATTGCCTCGCCCTTTCACATGATCCCGAGGACTCCAAGCGAATCATGCTAATCGGGCGTTAGACCCGACCCAATCAATCGAATCATAGACCCGATGCTATCTCCACGACTCGTGAGACAGGTGACAGTGGTCTACTTTTCGTTCATGACACAGTGCAGCTTCTTTTAAGTACTATAGACGTGCCACGACTCGTGAGACCACGCTATTGACCTAAATCAGCTTCCTCACTATGTCATCAATTGGAAGGCATGGACAAACTCCTAGTCCATGTCCACTTTGTCTAGGGTCTAATATTTGGACATTGGTCCAACCAATGTGAGAGTTGTAAATGACCGAGATCTCATATGTAAATATAAACACATTCATCCACAATGCGTAAATAAATAAATTGCATCCCATAGTAGTTATACGATAAATAAAGCCATTCATTCATCATAAAAGCCACAAGCAAAATTAAAGCCTAGCACGCCCCTGTTGGATGATCACGAGCCCGAATCCTATGCGACCCACTGAGCCCGCAGTGGATCTATGGTCAATCTAGGGTTGGTCCTACACTATTACATTAATAGTAACCCAATCATCATTCTGATGGACCTTGGTCTATTTTCTCTTTCAACTCTTCATGGAAACGCCTTGGATCCTCCACTCTAGGCTCTCCATGTGGACCTTCCTTCTTCTCCACCAAATACATAAAAATAAATCCTCACTCCTATTCTACTCTCATCACATACGTAAAAAGAAACCCCAGCGAAAACCCGGGGGGAGTACATAAGGAGGGAGAAGAATGTCTTATTATTCGAGGGCAACTAGAAGGGGAGAAGGAGAAAGCAGAAAGAGGCATACAGGCCCAACATAAAATTAAACCATACATTCGGTCTAGGGCTCGCGATCATCCATTTCCATTAAACGCACATAATCACATTATCCAATCACGTATATACATGCAACTATACCATGATTTCCAATCATATCAATCCATGATAAATAAATGCGCTACGTATGAAAAATATGGTACAACCGTTGGCAATAATTTTTCTCGTTTAGGAAGACCCTTCCTCATTATTTGTAGGTAAGTTATTCCCGGGATTCTAAATCCAATTAACTCAACCTCCCAAATAATGTTCTTACAGAAAATATGCAAAATTAAACAAAAAGAATTTTTCAGAATAATCCAAAAAATTAAAAATTAAAAATAACGAGAAAAAACGACGATGTCAACCGACCGCCGCCATCGACAACAGTCAGCCGGCGCGCGTAGGTCAGCAGGCCCAGCCTGCTGCCCCTGCGCGCGTGCAGGCCCTGCCTGACCGGGCGCGCGCGCCTAGTCGGCAGCACTGCGCACGGCCGCGCGCAGACACCTCTGCCCGCGCGCGCCAGCCTGTCGGCCGCCTCCGTGCGCCTACTCTGCGCAGGCCGCGCGCACGCACGCGCATCGGGCGCGCCTGGCAGTGCCGCCTCGTGCGCCCGCGCGCACACAGCCTTCTTGCACGCCAGTCGTGCGCGCGCCTGGTGGGGTGTGACTCTTCTCGGTGATTTGTGTGTGACCCTTTAGGTTCACCCTCAACTAGACTTGGGCCCGTGTCCAACAAAGGCCCGTTACCATGGGTGGCCGTCAAGCAACGATCCATGGCACTAGAGACTAGGTGAATGTTGGCGTGAACATTTAGGCACCGATCCCATACGGGTATGGTCCTTCCGTCTATTGTCTCCCCGCCTTAGTCTAGCGTATGAAATTGGGTGTCGCTTCCCATCATTGACTAGGCATCTATGCTTAATACTCGAAACTATGCATACCTCATTATGTCGGCATAGGAAGCCATTTCCTGTTCGACCAACCACTGTGGCGACATGTTTAAGCAGCATGAACATATCTCCGAGTGCATAGGAGATACCTCTGTCACATACTGACAGGGGACGGATCCTCTTCTTAGAACCCACCGTCCTCGCTACATATTCTAACTGCATTGGACAAGGCTTATAATGATCATCTTAACAAATGATCACCTCTCTCCAAATCCAAGATTCAACCATCCTGTGTACTTGACTTCCATGGTTCCTCATGTTTGAGGACTACTCCCGTACTATTGGAACCGGAAAAATCCAATCATACCGACCAAGCCTCCAAGGCTTCCATATGATGATCCCTGGGAGTCAATTCAGTTGGCTCGACCCCACTCAACCGACCCACCAAGATCGTATAGGCATCCCACACCTGTCGCCGATGAAACACGACACCCATCCAATGAATATGATTCTTGGTGCAAGTCTCTATAGGACTCTCGATGCCCTGTCTCGAGGTCTCGACTTGGAACGTTTCAAACCCAACTCTTTAGCAGTTGGTTTCATGACCACCATCCAATGAGTGGCCCAACTGCATGAGTTCTTAATCGTGGTCTGTGGGCTTTGTTTTGATATATGTAAAACAACATTTTAACATATGGAAAATGAGCACAACAAAGAAGGCACCAACGGTAACGAATACTTATTTTATTTATTACATAATATTACATTACATAAAATTATCAAATAGGTTATAAAATGCCAAACCTATTCTCTTTCTGGTCACCTATTCTAACATTTACACCTTGAGTGAACAATGTAATGCAATGACCGTTCCAAATTGTGCGTCTTGTGAAAATTATGTTTAGTTCCAACTACCGCTCCAACATAGGTTTCTATTAGGAACGGTCCTTATACATAATAGATTATTTGTTCCTAAGACCGTTCCAAATATGCTCCAACTGCTATATAATAATAGTTACTTTAGGGTTCGTATGTCTATTCCAGAGACCGTTCCTAATGATGGAGCAACGACTATATTTCAACGGCTAGTTTAGTATTCCAAATAATATTCCAATGGCCGTTCCAATATTTTTCTATATATATCCTTCATTTTAATTGTTCTTATTACTCTATCTCTCCAACTCATTTGTTCTAACTCCCTCTCTTGATTCTTTATATGTAAAATAAAAAATATCAACAATTTGCGCTAAATTTTCCTTGATCTTGAAAGGTGTTTTGCTCAGGTAAGAAGTTGAAATTATTTAATGGGTAATTATATATATATATATATAAAATTCTGGTCATTTAATTACTGTTTTTCAATTGATTGTGTGTACGTAGGACTAATCATGTTAAGACAGTTGAGGAGATGGATGTATGATCGAGACCTGTTGGGTTGTGATGCCGGAGTTTGAGGATGGTGTTCCAACATTTCTAGAATGGGCTCAGCCTCAGCGTGCATATATGGACAGGGAGAAGATTAAGTGTCCCTGCCAAAAGTCCAAAAACAAACGGTTCAAAACACCAGATAAGGTAAATTTTGACTTGTGTATGAATGGGTTTATGCCGAAGTATTATAATTGGACTTCGCATGGTGAGGAGAGGGTGCAGGAATACTTTAATGCATTGACCGTGCCCCCTCTGCAGCAGCAGAAAACGCAACCCGTTCAGGGGAGGGTAGTTCGAATTGGCGTGATGCGGCTCAGATGGATTGGGCGCAGAAGATGGTATTCGATGCCGCCGGGCCGTCTTTCTGGTCTTTGTATAACCAGGAGGGATCGACTGATGATGGTACTCGTTATTGTCCTTCTAATGTGGGTCCTAGTTCATATTATGGTTCGAGGCCCTATGATTATGTGTCTGGGTTGTCAGACCATTTTTTTGATGTAGTTCATGCTGCCGACCAACCATTGTGGAACGGCTGCACTACCTCTCAATTGGCGTCAATTGCTAGTTTGGTGAATATCAAGGCCGAAGGGAGTTTTTCCGACCATACATATGATCGCTTGTGCCCATGGACTAATACTGTAATGCCCCACGATCACAATTTTCCCACCGATTATTATAGTACGAAGAAATTGATAAGAGAATTGGGTTTACCAGTTCAGAAGATTGATGCGTGCAAAAACTGTTGTATGTTGTATTGGAAGGACGATATTGATCTGGAATATTGCAAGTTTTGTGGAGACGCTAGGTACAAGCCCATCAGGGACAGAAATCCTAGACACAAGAAGTCCCCGTATGTCATTCTTAGGTATCTGCCGCTTACCCCTCGGCTGCAGAGGTTGTATGCGTCGGAGGCCATTGCAGAGCATATGACTTGACATGCCAGCCATCAGACGGAGAAGGGATCCATGTGTCATCCCCCGATGCAGAGGCTTTGAAGCATTTTGTCCAGATGTATCCTGATTTTGCAGCTGACCCCTGTAATATTAGACTAGGGTTGTGCATGGATGGGTTTGCCCCGCACGACCAGTATGGTAAAACTTACTCATGTTAGTACAATCTCCCAATGGGAATGTGCATATTTGAGTATATGTTCCTAACTGTGGTGATCCCTGGCCCATCGAATCCCAAATATCTTATCGATGTGTACCTGGAGCCATTGATCGAGGAGTTGCAGAATTTATGGCATGTAGGTGTTCGTACGCACGACACTACGACAAAAGTAGGCATTCACGATGCGGGACGCATTGATGTGGACAGTGAACGACCTTCTCGCTTATGGGATTACGTCTGGATGGAGTACCACCAGTGTAATGGGGTGTCTAGTTTGAATGGAGGACACACGGGCATTCTATTTACAGCACGGTCGGACGACATGCTATTTTGACTGCTACAGACAGTTCCTCCCACCGGACCATCCTTATCGCAGGAACAAGAAAGCCTTCACTAAAAATCAAATGAAGAGGAGGTTGCAAGTCCGAGGCTGACTGGAGAATAGATCGGAACTCATGTCAATGTGTTTAGTTTGCAGTCGAAGAACCGTTGAGTGAACCGGAAGGCTATGGTGTCGACCACAAGTAGACGAAGAAAAAGATCTTTTGGGAGCTTGAATACTTGGGGGTGCATCTAATACGACACAATCTTGATGTCATGCACATTGAGAAGAATGTGTTAGACAATATATTCAATACTGTGATGGACATAAAGGGCAAAACGAAGGACAATCTGAATGCACGGAAGGATCTAAAGTTCATATGTAATCGGCCGGAGCTTGAGGTGGACAAAAGGAGACCGAACGTGATGCCCAAAGCATTATATACACTGACGAAGGATCAAAAGAAGAGGATGTATGAGTGAATTCGTTGGCTTAGGTTTCCTGATGGGTATGTGAAGGACAAGCAGATCCGCCCGGGAGAGCGAGCAGAAGCGAGAAAGCGATAATGGTGCGTAAATTTAAATCAAATTTAAATAAAATTGTCCCAAGGGGTGTACCCTTGGGTGTTCAACCTGGCGTTCGATGTAGGATGTATTGATGTTTAAAACATACATATAACACATAGGGCATAGATGAAAAGTAAAACTATCAAAGTGTAATAAAATCATTACCTTTGATGATTTTACGTATGCCCGGCTACTTGCGTTATTCTTTCTCCTGAATGCTCACGAAATCCAAACGTATGGATTCTCCAAAGGTGATCCACACCACACCAGAAGAAAACACACGTCTTCTTTGCTAGAAGAAAACGAGTTTAGGAAGGAATCGATTCAAGAGAAAAACACTATGAATAAGTGTTCTCTTAAACCTAATTTGTTCTTCCTTTTGATTCAAAATCAAGTGAAGAACACAAGTGGGAAGGGAGAGAGATGGCCGAGAGTGAGAGTGAGAGAGGAGAGAGGGCCGAATTTTTTGTCTTATTTTTCCTTGAAAAAGATGAATAATGATTCTATTACACAAGGTGTTGTATATACTCCTATATATACATAATTAATGTGATTATTCGAATGTGTCTAGGTTCATCCAAGGATGTCTAGATACATCCCAATCAATCACCATGAATTCTTCAATCAAGCCTACCAACTTTTAAGGTATGATCAAATCATACCAAAAGGGAAGGGCTTGATTGCAGTTGATTTGTCTCTTACCAAAAGAGACAAGTCAAACCGCCACCTTGCATGGAACATGGTTGAATTTTGCTTCCTCCAAGGGAGCATTTCGGCCATGCTCATTATGGGAAGAAGTCCAACTTCTTCCTATTCCAAAATAGGAATTATTTCTCTTCTCGGGTCAAAATTTAACGGACCGGGTTTTATCATAATCAAATTACGACGAACCCAAAATTAAATCCAATTTAATGTCCACTTATATTATTCCCATTGGTCTTTTAGTCCAATCAAAAGATCCAACATCTACATTCCATATTTAATCGACAAATCTAATTTACCAATTAAACGAGGGCCCGATACAATATCGGCCCGTCCATCCAATGGACTATCCCTTAAGTAATCCAATTACTTATTTATCCCTTCGAGATTGACTCCAAGTCAATCTCTCAACCTTCTCGGTGATTTGTGTGTGACCTTTTAGGTTCACCCTCAGCTAGACTTGGGCCCTTGTCCCACAAGGGCCTGTTACCATGGGTGGCCGTCTAGCAACGGTCTATGGCACTAGAGACTAGGTGAATATTGGCGTGAACATTTAGGCGCCGATTCCGTACGTGTACGGTCCTTCCGTCTACCGTCTACCGTCTCTCGGCCTTAGTCTAGTATTTGGAATTGAGCGTCGGTTCCCATCCTTGACTAAGCATCTATGCTTAATACTCGAGACTACGTATGCTTCATTGCGTCGACACAGGAAACCATTCCTTGTTCGACCAATCACTGTGGCCACAGCTTTAAACAACATGAACGTGTCTCCGAGTGCATAGGAGATACCTCTGTCACATACTGACAGGGGACGGATCCTGTTCTTGGAATCCACCATCCTCGCTACACATTTCGACTGCACTGGACAAGGCTTATAATGATCATCTTATAAAATGATCACCTCTCGCCAGATCCAAGATACAGTCGTCCTGTGCACGCGACTGCCATGATTCCTCAAGTCTGAGGACTACTCCCGAACTATCAGAACCGGGAAAATCCAATCGTACCGACCAAGCCTCCAAGGCTTCCATATGATGATCCCCGCGAGTCAGCCCAGTCGGCTCGATCCCAAACGACCAACCCATCAAGATCGTGTAGGCGTCCCACGCCTGTCGCCGATGAAACACGGCACTTATCCAATGAACACGACTCTTGATGCAAGTCTCAATAGGACTCTCGATGCCCTATCTTGAGGTCCTCGACTTGGAACGTTTCAGACCCAACTCTCAATCAGTTGGTTTCATGACCACCATCCAATGCGTGGCCCAACTGCATGAGTTGTTTAACCATGGTCTGTGGGCTTTGTTGCGATATAAGTAAAACACCGTTTTAACATATGTAAAATGAGTGCAACAAAGTATGCACCAATAGTGACGAACACTCATTTTATTCATCACATAATAATATTACACTAACATCAAGTTGTCAGATAGGTTACAAATTGCCAAACCTATTGGCTTTCTGGTCACCTATTCTAACAGTATGCATCTAACTTGTCCCGCTGCGCCGAAGAGCCATGATTACATGTATTCATGCAGAAGTTGATTCCGGTTGCCTTCTATGAAATGATTTATGAGCACGTGTGGGGGGCCTTGACGAAGGTGAGCCTTCTATTCCAGATCCTATGCTGAACCACACTAGATGTGAACAAGATAAAAGAATTGGAAGACAGTGTAGCCGTTATCCTCTGCAACCTCAAGAAAATATTTTCTCCTTTTTTCGACTCAATGGAGCACCTAAATTGTCCGTCTTCCATATGAGGTGCGCGTTGTGGGGGGGGCCGTCCAATAGAGGTGCATGTACCCATTTGAGAGGTAATTAACTATACTAGAAAATTTACTGTTAAATATATATATATTATTTTTCTATGGCAATTAACTGGCATTTTAATAAATACTCATACGAATAGATTCCTCCACGATTTGAAGAAGAAGCTGAAAAACAAAGAACACGTCGAGGCGTCAATTGTAGAGGCTTATATTGTCGAAGAAATCGGGCTTTTCTCTTCTCACTACATCGAACAGCACATTCTCTGCAAGCGAAGCAGACCCAGTCAAAATGATGATCTCACGAGCAATGACGATCGAATAGTACGATGCATTTTCAATCACCCGGGCCGAGTAAGTGGAGCTTTAAAGAAGAGATGGCTGAGTGGTGAGGAACTTCATATTATCGAGATGTACGTGTTGTGTAATTGTGAAGTAGTTGCGCCGTACTACGAGTAAGTTTTTTATACAAACTTAAATCTTACATCGATCATTTCAGTTTGAACATGTATATTTATAATTATCACTTTTCATGATACAGGTCATTCTTGAATGAACTGTACGAGCAACACCATTCGGAGGACCCAATAATTGATCAACTAGTGGCAACTCAATTCAAGGATTAGTTCAAGCGTCGTGTAAGTATCACTTTCTTATAAATTACGACTATCTGCTCAATTTCTTATAAATTATTTCAATTGCTATATAATGAATTACAGGTGAAACCTGAATTGAATCACACAGAAGACGAATTGTTGAAGTTGCATTATTGGGGACCTAGAGCAGAAGTGACGACGTACCCGTCTTACTTTGTGAATGGCTTCAATTTTCATACTGAACGTCACAATATAGGGAAGTCAACAATGAATTGTGGTGTTTGTGTCAAAAGCTCATCATATACAGACAAGGATTCTGACTTCTATGGAATACTAGAAGAGATAATTTAGTTAGATTACCCACTTATACCAGACATGCACATTGTACTGTTCAATTGTTGTTGGGTCGATCCGGTTAGAGGCACGAAGATACACCCTCGTTATCACATCGTTGATGTCAATTTCAAAAAGCTCTGCCGAAAGAATGAACCATTCATACTAGCGCAACAAGCAGTACAAGTCTACCACGCGGATTACCCGAGCATGAAGAGAGACAAAGTCGACTGGAAAGCTGTTTACAAAATCAAGGCTCGAAGATTCATCGATGACTCGTACCTACTCCAGATGTTGGTACAGACAACCAAAGGTATGAAGTTCATGACCCAGCGAGAATACAGTTGGTCGTTGATTTGTCCACATCACAACATGGAGCAGGTACATCGCGCTCGTCAAATGCTGAATCCGATAATCAAGATGACGAAGATAGTTTTGATGAGGCTGAGACCGAGGAAGAGACTTATTGATAATTCAGTGCATAGTTACCTTTTAAACATTATTGTAGTAATTATAATTTTTTTATCAAGAATATAACTTTGGAAGGGTGTATTAATTTTTTTATAAACCTTAGTTTAAGCATTGTATTATATAATTTTTTTATATTGTAATAAAACATATTAAACTCTACAAATTGGAATGATCATTATATACCACGACTATTCCTAGTACAGGTATAATTTTTTTGAAGTAGGTGCCAAATGAAAAAAATTGAGGGAAATTTGAATTAGAAACGGTCAACATATTCCCATGACTGTTCCTATTACAGATACAATTTTTCAATTTGGCGTCTACTGAATAATAGGCTCTAAACTTGAATTAGGAATAGTCAAGATAATTGAGTGACTGTTCCAGATGAAGGTCCAATTGTTGGTTTTCGAGCCCAATGAAAAATTGGTGGGAAAAATAAATTTTGGAGCAGTTGTTTTATATCCAACCATTCCTAATTCAAAGTGGCTACGACCGTTTCTATACAACCCCTAGCCATTCTTATGTTATTACTATATTAAACCGTTCCTAAGGCAATTCTAACCGCTCCAAATTGTGTTACTATATTGTGTATTTTATCTAACTCTGACGATATCTCAACATTCGTGAGCCGGATCAACACCATTTTTAAAAACATACAAGTTTATGAATAAGAATTCATATGTACTAGTCTGATTTTCAGTCAGATGGCCAGATTGAAGGTTGCAATAGTTTTATGATGATGAATACTGACCGGGAATAATATCTCGATCCGCAAACTGAAAATTTTCAAAACTACATATAATGTATTCTTGTGTGTGTTAAATCATATCTAACGGTCTGATTGAAAATTTGACGCTCTGATTAGGTGGTGCAGTGCAACAATACAAGATGCTAGTTCAATCTATGAAATACTAACAAACTTAATTATACAAATATACTTCTCGTTGTGAACGGGTGACTATTTTTCAAAAATTACATTATATTTTCAAATTCTTTAAATGGCCATTTGTACACCTTTCTTTTATCATTGGGTTAAATGCAAATTACCCCCTTGTGAAATTTTTTTTTAGCAAATTACCCCCCTGTATTTTTAAAAATAGAGCAATTAAACCCCTCACGCCCCTGCGTGCCATTCACGTGCATTTTTCAAATTGGTCGGATATTTGGTCTTGGTTCGGAGGCCCACGGCCTTAGACAGAACTTTACCTCGCCATCACCACCGCTACTGCCAACGTCGAACTTGGAGGATCGCATGGTCTGGCTGGAGGAGATGATGGTCGACATGATGGGCATGATGAAGACTCTGCAGACCAACAACTCCGCTGTCGGCTCGTCACGGCCTTCAACGGAACCCCCCCTCCCCCTCCCAACAATGACGATATAGACCAAGACGAGGGGGATGAGATGTAGATTTAGGTTTTTATTTTAAATTTTTTTAATTAAATTGGATAATATTTTTTCTTTAATATATTTTTTTCAATTATGCATTTTTTGGTATTTAAATAATAATTATTTAACCAAAATCAAAAAATTATTAATAATTTAAATTTTATTTTAATAATTATTATTATTATTATTATATAATAAAAAAAAATTTAATGATTCATTTATTTAGGAACGGTCTTTTCTACGGTCATGGATTTCATAAAAATTAACATAACCGTTCCAAAAGAAGACCGGTTTAATGAGACGACCATTCCTAATACCGTATAAACGAGAATTCCAAATTAGGGGCCAACCATTCCTAAGTTTGGTCCAAATTCAATGACTTCGTGGTATAGTTAGTGTTCCAAACCGAATACCTAAAATCGTTCCAAACACGTATTCCAAGTAAAGATTAAAAAATCATTCCTACGTTCCTTAGCAAAGCAGGTCTAGGAGTGTTCCACCTACCGTTCCAACATCTATCCCCAAACAAATAGGATACTGTTCCAATTTCTATTCCAGAGTCAGTGGAAAATGCATCTCCAATATAGTTAAAGTGTTGCAAATGGAGTTCCTATGACCGTTGCAAATTACGTGAATTACATAATATGTGAGTGTTCCAAATATTAACCATATGTTCCAAATACATAAATTATATATTTATACACACAAAGCTAATTAGGAACAGTTTTATCTTGTAGGCCAAAAACAGTTCCAAAATAGGAACGGTCTAGGTGGCATCATTCCTAAATATTAGGAATGCCTCCAGTTTCAAGGAAAGGTTGATCATTCCATTACCGTTCCTCTTCGAGGTCCAAGTTCATCCAGTGATCTTTTGACCGTTCCAAAAGGAAAAAAAATCATTCCTAATACTATTTCAACTCCTACATTTTTTTGTAGTGGAACCAGTGGTTCTTGCACACCTTTCTCTGGGGAACCGTGTGGTTCCCATACATTAATGAAGTCGGTATCTCAACTTTAGACAATTTTATTATAATAATTTTCCCAATCCTAGGTTACATGCATTGTAGACTCCTCCCTATTTGAACACCGCATACACTCTACCACCTAACTACATCCTTTTCTCGCTAAATTCCCTGATGTAGGAAGGATATTCTTCCAAAGCCTCCAGCTGAAGACTTTTACCTTTGGAGGCACTTTTGTGCGCAAAGGAGACTCCAACTTACAGTTCCCCTGAACTAGAGCTCCTAGATCCATCGCCACACTAACCAACAACAACATGATACCTGCTCCTGGTTGTGTACATTGCTGACTTGTGGTAATTCCATACTCGCGTATCCTCAACTGCAACAATATTAATAGGAATCTGGAGAATTGACTAAAGTCTTCGGCCTAGAACACGGATCTGACTAACCCTTGATTCCATGTCTTTGTCTATTGATCAATTAGTGTATTAACCTTCGACTATAACCAGGATGGAAGAAGTGGAGTAATTGGCTTGAAGGAATGCTCCCTGGGGATCCACCTGTCCACACCAATCCTGACCTGAACCCCCCATGAAATCCGCCAACTTGCTCCCCTTCAACAAGATGAATTGATCCTTGAATGCTCCTCCATGTTGGTGATAGATTATAGCCCGATTTTGCATCTAATAGCGACGATTGAGGAAAGTACCAGGCCTTCATCAGCTGGCTCAACAACATAGATTGACGGCTTAGAACTCTCCACACCTGTTTCGCGAGCATCACATCATTGAACTCAGCAAGCTGTGAAATCCCATCCCACCAGCCTCTTTCCTTGCACATACCTTCGGTAATGCAAGCCAATGAATACGTGCCTTCTCCTTTCTATTCCACCAAAACCACGCCATCGCCCTCTTAATCGGATGTAACAATCCCCTTGGAAGTCGGAAGCAACCTATAGCAACGTGGGAATTGGTTGCACAACTGCTTTCAACAGGACCTCATTTTCTGCAAGAGAAATGTTTTTCTCGTGCCATCCTTTAATTTGATTCCACACCCAATCTAAACGTAAATAAATCTTTCATTCTCCATCCCACCACAGAAGGTAGGCCCAAATATTTGTTGGAAACCTGATTCCTCCTCACCCCAATAATCGAAGCTAGATGAGCCTGCACATCAGTTGGCACCTTTGACTATAGGTCATAGTGGATTTCGTGGCATTTTATTGTTCCGACACCCCAGCAAATTCCTCCAAAACTGCACGCACCACCCTTTCCACCCTACCATCCGCCTTAGCAAATAGAATCGTATCATCGGCAAAAAGAATATGTGAAATAGTCTCCCCGAAAATCTTGCTTCTTATGGATTAAACAACTTAATACTTCTACACAAAACACAAACAAATAAGGAGAAAGAGGCTCTCCTCGGCTAATTCCTCTCTTGGTATGAACATGCCCGAATTGCATGAAGGACAAGCGGATCCGCCCGGGAGCGCGAGCGGAAGCGAGAAAATTTTAAAATAATAAAATTGAATCGCATATAAAGCGAAATCCCAAGGGGTGTACCATTGGGTGCTCAACCGGGCGTTCGATGTACGATATGTTAAAATTAAAAGCATACGTATAACATAGAGGGCATAGATGAAAAAGAAAGTTAAGATCTACTAAAGCGTAATAATCGTTACCTTGTAGATTTAACGTGTGCTCGGCTACTAGTATTGTTCCCTTTTTCCGGAATGCTCACAAATCCAAATGTATGGATTCTCCAAAGGTGATCCACACCACACCGGAAGAAACTCACGTTTTCCTTGCTAGAAGAGAACGACTTTAAGAAGGAATCGGTTTAAGAAAAGAACACTATGGATTAGTGTTCTCTTGAACCTACTTTGTTCTTCTTCTTGATTCAAAATCAAGTGAAGAACACAAGTGAAAGGGGGGAAGATGGCCGTGTGAGAGAGAGAGAGGAGAGGGCCGAATTTCTTCTTCTTTTTCCTAGAAAAAGATGAATTATGATTCACTTATGCTAGGTGTTGTATATACTCATATATATACATAATTAATGTAATTATTGAATTTGTGTCTAGGTTCATCCAAGGATGCCTAGATACATTCCAATCAATCACCATTAATTCTTCAATCAAGCCTACAAAAATTTATGGTATGATCAAATCATACCAAAACGGAAGGGCTTGATTGGAGTTGATTTGTCTCTTTCCAAAAGAGATAAGTCAACATACCACCTTGCATTAAACATGGCTGATTTTGCTTCGTCCAAGGGAGCATTTCGGCCATGTCTAATTTGGGAAGAAGTCCAACTTCTTCCTATTCCAGGATAGGAATTATTGCTCCTCTCGGGTTAAATTTAACGGACCGAGTTTTTTATCGTAATCCAATTATGATGAACCCAACATCAAATCCAATTTAATGTCCACTTAAATTATTCTCGTTGATCTTTTAATCCAATTAAAAGATCCAACATCTCAACTTTCCATATTTAATCAAAAATCCAATTTACCGATTAAACAAGGGCCCGATACAATATCGGCCCATCCATCCAATGGACTTTCCCTTGAGTAATCCGATTACTTATTTGTCCTTCGAGATTGACTCCAAGTCAATCTCTCAACCTCCTCGGTGATTTTGTGTGTGACCTTTTAGGTTCACCCTCAGCTAGACTTGGGCCCATGTCCCACAATGGCCCGTTACCATGGGTGGCCGTCTAGCAACGGTCCATGGCACTAGAGACTAGGTGAATTGGCGTGAACATTTAGGCATCGATTCTATATGGGTACGGTCCTTCCGTCTACCGTCTCCCGGCCTTAGTCTAGGGTATGAAATTGGGTGTCGGTTCCCATCCTTGACTAGGCATCTATGCTTAATACTCGAGACTACGTATGCTTCATTGCGTTGACACAAGAAACCATTCCCTATTCGACCAACCACTGTGACCATAGCTTCAAATAGCATGAACGTGTCTCCGAGTGCATAGGAGATACCTCTGTCACATACTGACAGGGGACGGATCCTCTTCTTGGAATCCACCGTCCTCGCTACACATTCCGACTGCACTGACAAGGCTTATGATGATCATCTTACAGAATGATCACCTCTCGCCAGATCCAAGATACAACCGTCCTGTCCACGCGACTGCCATGATCCCTCAAGTCTGAGGACTACTCCCGTACTATTGGAACCGGGGAAATTCAATCATACCGACCAAGCCTCCAAGGCTTCCATATGATGATCCCCGCGAGTCAGTCCAGTCGGCTCGATCCCAAACGACCGGCCCATCAAGATCGTGTAGGCGTCCCACGCCTGCCGCCGATGAAACACGGCACTCATCCAATGAACACGACTCTTGACGCAAGTCCAATAGGACTCTCGATGCCCTGTCTCGAGGTCCTAGAAGGTTTGGACCCTAGTAGATCCACCCAAAGGGGTGAAACCCGTAGGGTGTAAATGGGTCTACAAACGTAAGCTTGGAGCTGATGGGGAGGTTACAACCTTCAAAGCCAGGCTTGTGGCGAAAGGTTATACTCAACGACCCGGGGTCGATTTTGAGGAAACCTACTCGCCCGTAGCAATGGCCAAGTCCATTCGGATACTGCTTGCCATAGTAGCATGGTATGACTATGAAATATGGCAGATGGACGTGAAAACGGCTTTCCTCAACGGTTCCATAGAGGAAGAGATCTATATGGATCAGCCAGAAGGTTTCACAACTGTTGGAGAAGAGCAGAAGGTCTGCCGTCTCCAAAGGTCCATCTATGGCCTCAAACAAGCTTCCCGAAGCTGGAACATACGTTTTGATGAAGTCATACGGGGATATGATTTCACAAAGAACGAGTCCGATCCTTGTGTATACAAGAAGATCAGTGGGAGCTCAGTTGCGTTTCTGGTGCTTTACGTGGATGACATCTTGCTCATTGGGAATGACGCTAAGATGTTGGGTACCACTAAAGCTTGGTTGTCAACGTGATTCTCCATGAAGGATATGGGCGAGGCATCCTACATCCTTGGCATCAAGATCTACAGAGGTAGGTCTAGAAGGATGTTAGGAATGGCCCAGTCCTCGTACATTGAGAAAGTCTTGAAGAGATTCAAGATGGAGAACTCAAAACGAGGATTCCTTCCAATGAGGCATGGAATTAAGTTATCCAAGAAGCAGTCTCCTAAGACTGATGAGGAGCTTAAAAGGATGTTGGACATCCCCTATGCTTCAGCCGTAGGCAGCATACAGTATGTTGTTCAATACACTAGACCTGATGTGGCTTTCGCTTTGAGCGTAACAAGTCGATATCAGTCGTGTGCCGGGGAGGCACACTGGAGTGCAGTCAAGACTATCCTGAAGTACCTAAAAAGGACTAAGGACATGTTCTTGATCTACGCCGGTGGAGAGTTGATACTGGAAGGCTATAGCAACGCTAGCTTCCAGTCGGATGACGATGATGCCAAGTCTTAGTCTGGTTTTGTATTTAGACTAAATGGTGGCGTGGTTACTTGGAAGGGTTCCAAGCAGGCTAACACGGCGGACTCCACCATAGAGTTTTAAATACATAGTGGCTTTGGAAGCTGCTAAGGAGTGGTTTGGTTGATGAGCTACATCCAAGGGTTGGATGTAGTACCTATCATTGCTAAGCCTGTAATTATCTTTTATGATAACAACAGGGCGATAGCACTAGCAAAGGAACCGAGATCTCATCACGATCCAAGCATATTCTTAGACGCTACCATCTCTTAGAGAGATGGATAGCAGGAGTGACGTTCGGTTGGACCGAGTCAGCTCCGCAGAAAACATAGCAGATCCACTTGCTAAGCCCATGTCGCAAGTTGCCCATACTCACCATCTGAATAAGAGGTTCGAGGTCAATGGGTGATTGGCTTTAGGTCAAGTGGGAGATTGTTGGAATAGGTGACCAAAAAGCCAATAGGTTTGGCAATTGGTAACCTATACGACAACTTGATGTGAATGTAATATTATTATGTGATGAATAAGATGAGTGTTCATCACCAATGGTACCTTTTTTGTTGCGCTCATCTTACATTTGTTAAAATGGTGTTTAACTTATATCGCAACAAAGCCCACAGACCATGGATAACAACTCGTGCAGTTGGGCCACACATTGGATGGTGGTCATGAAACCAACTGATTAAGAGTTGGGTCTGAAATGTTCCAAGTCGAGGACCTCGAGACAGGGCATCGAGAGTCCTATTGAAACTTGCGTCAAGAGTCGTGTTCATTGGATGAGTGTCGTGTTTCATCGGCGACAGGCGTGGGACGCCTACACGATCTTGATGGGTTGGTCGACTGGGGTCGAGCCGACTGGACTGACTCGCGAGGATCATCATATGGAAGCCTTGGAGGCTTGGTCGGTATGATTGGTTTTCCCCGGTTCCGATAGTACGGGAGTAATCCTCAGACTTTAGGAATCATGGCAGTCGCGTGCACAGGACGACTGTATCTTGGATCTGGCGAGAGGTAATCATTCTGTAAGATGATTGTCATAAGCCTTGTCCAGTGTAGTCCGAATGTGTAGCGAGGACGGTGGATTCCAAGAAGAGGATCCGTCCCCTGTCAGTATGTGACAGAGGTATCTCCTACGCACTCAGAGACACGTTCATGCTGTTTGAAGCTGTGGCCACAGTGGTTGGTCGAACAAGGAATGGTTTCCTGTGTCGACGCAATGAAGCATATGTGGTCTCGAGTATTAAGCATAGATGCCTAGTCAAGGATGGGAACCGACGCCCAATTCCATACCCTAGACTAAGGCTGAGAGACGGTAGACGGAAGGATTGTACCCGTACGGAATCGGCGCCTAAATGTTCATGCCAATTCACCTAGTCTCTAGTGCCATGGACCGTTGCTAGACGGCCACCCATGGTAACGGGCCCTTGTGGGACACGGGCCCAAGTCTAGCTGAGGGTGAACCTAAAGGGTCACACACAAATCACCGAGGAGGTTGAGAGATCGACTTGGAGTCAATCTCGAAGGATAAAATAAGTAATTGGATTACTTAAGGGAAAGTCCATTGGATGGACGGGCCGATATTGTATCGGGCTTTCATTTAATCGGTAAATTGGATTTTCGATTAAATATGGAAAGTTGAGATGTTGAGACGTTGCATCTTTTAATTGGATTAAAAGATCAACGGGAATAACTTAAGTGGACATTAAATTGGATTTAATATTAGGTTTGTCGTAATTGGATTACGATAAAACCCGGTCCGTTAAATTATACCCGAGAGGAGAAATAATTCCTAATTTGGAATAGGAAGAAGTCGGACTTCTTCCCTTAATTAAACATGGCCGACATGCTCCCTTGGAGGAAGCAAAATCAGCCATGTTGCATGCTAGGTGGTATGTTGACTTGTCTCTTTTGGAAAGAGACAAATCAACTCCAATCAAGCTCTTCCCTTTTGGTATGATTTGATCATACCATAAATTTTGGTAGGCTTGATTGAATAATTGATGGTGATTGATTGGAATGAATCTAGACATCCTTGGATGAACCTAGACACATTTCAATAATCACATTAATTATGTATATATATTAGAATATACAACACCAAGCACAAGTGATTCATTATTCATCTTTTTCTAGGAAAAAGAGAAGACAAAAAATCCTCTCCTCTCTCTCAATTTTCGTGCTCTCTCCCTCTCTTACACTTGTGTTCTTCACTTGATTTTGAATCAAGAAGAAGAACAAAGTAAGTTTAAGAGAACACTAATTCATAGTGTTCTTCTCTGAAACCGATTCCTTCCTAAACCCGTTCTTTTCTAGCAAGAAGAACGTGTGTTTCTTCCGGTGTGGTGTGGATCACCTTTGGAGAATCCATACGTTTGGATTTTGTGAGCATTCCGGAGAAGGAACAACACTAGTAGCCGGGAGCATACGCTAAACAATCAAAGGTAACGGTTTATTACGCTTTGATTGATTTCATTTATATATCTATGCCCTATGTGTTTAAATATATGTTTTAATATTTACACATCCTACATCGAACGCCCGGTTGAGCACCCAAGGGTACACCCCTTGGGATTCGCGTATTTTGAATTTGATTTAAATTTACGCACAATTTCTCGCTTTTCTCGCTTATGCTCGCGCTCCCGGGCGGACCCGCTTGTCTTTCAAGAAGAGCCAAAGGAAAGTGACGTAGGTGAAACACTTCATCTATCTCAATCCCAAGGAGGTAAGACTTCATTTCTAATCATCTCCTCATAGGGACCAATTAGAATAAAGCAACATGTCGCTAGGGGATCACACGATTCATCCGACACTCCAAATGAAGAAGAGATAAAAGTCATCGCCGGCTCCAATGAATGAAGGTTTCGACTCGGATGCTTCTAAAGATGAGGTCAAAAATGCTCCCCCACAGCTTGAAGATGGCGGGCAAGCAATTGTTGATGAGCTCAAGGAATTGAATCTTGGCACAGCCGAAGAGCCGCGCCCCGTATTTGTCAGCACACTCCTAAGCTCGGAAGAAAATGAGCAATACTTCAAAACAGTGAGCGATTATAGAGATGCCTTCGCATGGACATACAAAGAGATGCCAGGTTTAGACCCGAAAGTCTCTATCCACCACCTTGGTAAAAAAATTGGGCACGGCCCGGGAACGCAACGGAAGCATAAAAACGTGGAATTAAAGCATAATATAAAACGGATTCAAAGGGGTGTTCCCTTTGAAGTTCCCGAGCTTTCAGTGTTTTTCAAAGCATAAATGAAAGAAGAAGAAGATGTTGGACAAGTGGCTAAAAGAAGAAAACAAAAAGATACATGAAAATGTAAAGAAAACCTACCTTTTTGTTTACTACACGTATAACCGGTACATGCGTTTTTCCTTCTTTTCCTTCTTCGTATGTCCACTTGAGAACTCAACTTAGAACTCCTCTAAGTATTGTCCACACCACATAAAGGATCCAAACTATAGTTTATTGCTAGATAAAATATAGTGAAGAGAAGAAGAAAACAATTCCAAAGCAACACTATCAATTAGTGATCTTTAGAATGTTTTATATTCTTTTCTTTCCAAAAGAAAAGAACACTTAGAGAGAATTTTCAGATATAGTTTTGGCTAAAATCCAATTGAATCCCAATAGTTTATTTAATCCAATTAAATAAACATAAGTCCAAATTAAGAATAATCGATCCAATCAATTATTCTAGCCAAAACCCAATAAATTAATCCAATTAATTTAAAGGTTTTTTGTCCATAATTAACTAATCCAATTAATTAATTTTGGACCATCCATCAAATGGATTTTTCAATAAATGATCCAATTATTTATTTTTTCTCTTGAAAAAAATTTAATCCAATTAAATTTATTCGCTTCTTCTAGAATTAATTCCAAATTAATTCCACCAAATCCAAAGTGATTTGTGTGTGACTCATTAGGTTCACCCTCAGCTAGACTTGGTCTTGTGTCCAACACAATTGGTCAATTAAATCCAATTTAATTAACTATTTTTCCAATTAACCCTTAATCGGAAAAATGCTCGTCACCATGGGTGGCCGTCTAGCAACGGTCCATGGCACTAGAGACTAGGTGAATGTTGGCGTGAACATTTAGACTCCCGAGTTCCATACGAGTACAGTCCTTCCATCATCCGTCTCCCGGTCTAAGTCTAGGGCATGGAATTGGGAGTCGGTTCCCATCCTGGACTAGACAACTATGCTCAATAACTCGAGACACGTTTTCTCTATTGATAAATATAGGAAACCATTCCCTACTCGAACAATCGTTGTTGCCACAGACTTAAAGAGCTTAAGCCTTCTCAGAGCGCATAGGAGACTCAACTGTCATATTCTGACAGGTGACGGATCCTATCTTGGAATCTACCGTCCTCAATACATATTCCGACTACACTGGATAAGGCTTATGATAAACGTATCCCAGATACGGACATCTCTTGACCCTTGTCAACTAACCCACTAATATTGCATAGACGTCCAACGTCTATCGCCAATGAAACACGACACTCATCTAATGAATGCAATTCTTAGTGCAAGTCTCTATAGGACCCTCGATGCCCTGTCTCGAGGTCCTCAACTTGGAACGTTTCAAACCAACCCTCAAAAGTTGGTTTCATAGCTGCCATCCAATGCGCAGCCCAACTACATGGGTTATACAATTAATCTGTGGGCATTTGTTGTGACGTTAAAACGTCGTTTAACGTAATTAGTAAGCACAACAAACACATACTGTCAAGGATGAATACTTACTATATTCATCGAGTCAATATTACTTTAATAAAGATTGCTAAATAGAACCCAAAACTGCCAATCCAATTGGCTTTCTGATCACCTATTCTTACAATCTCCCACTTGACCTAAAGCTAATCACCTATGTCGCTTAGATTTATCTGAGCATGAGTAATCTGCGATATTTGGCTCGGTCTCATGGGTCTACCTTATTTCTGCCAAGATGATGCGGTCCAACCGCACCTCTTCATACCATTGCTCCAAGCAGATGGTACTGTCTAAGAATTTTCCTGGATCCGTGATGAGATCTCGATCCTTTAGCTTGCACTACAGCCATGTTGTTATCCTCCAAGGTAACTACTGGCTTTGCCGTGCTAGGCACCACACCCAACCATTGGATGTTGTTTTTCATCCAAACCACCTTCTGGAGCAACTTCTAAAGTTACCATACATTCAACTTTCATGGTTCGTAGTGGTATCCCACTTGAAACCTTTCCAAGCCACCACCTTACCATTAAGCCTGAATATATATTCATACTGAAAGCTAGTATCGCTATAGCCTTCCAGAATCAACTCTCCATAGAACGTGCATGAAGAACACTTCTTTAATCCTTATTCAGGTATTAAAGACTGTTCTCAACAGTAGTCTACTACCTCGTCGATACACACCCGTTTTTGTCGTTACACCCAAAGCATACACAACATCAGGTCCAATGCACTAGACAACATACTCATGTTGCCTACGGAAAAGACGTAGGGGATGTCAAACATCTAAGCTTCCTCATCAGTCAACCTTGACTGAGTCTTGGACAGCTTAACCCTATATATAGGAATCCAATTCCTTTCATGGAGAATTGCGTGAACAACGTTCGTGTTTCAGTGTTTCCTAACATCTTAACTTCATTCCAAATGAATAAGACGTTACACACTTTAAACACTAGGAACACAACAAAACTCCCACTGACCCTCAAGCTCGTTACTGAGCCATACCCCGTATGAACTCATCAGAAACGAATTTTCCAGTTACATGGAATTTCAAACCTAGTTTGAATTCCATGTAGAATCACACGACTCCAAGCCATTAATTCAAAACGTCCAACATTGCTTCTCCTTATGTCTTTTGGATTATAATCTAAGGTATCTAGGATATTCTGGTCATCCTTAGGATAACTGGAATATAGTCAGTAGGAAAACTTGATTACAAATGATGTTTGCTATATCGTACTGAGGTGTTGCTCTACTTGATTCCTCAAGGAGCTACTCCTCACACCGGTTATCCTCTGAAATCTAATTTCCCTTAGGACAACACATAAACCTGTGCAAACCTAGTTTGCCTCCCACTAGTCCCTTGACGTATGCAAGACCATCCTACATACTCAAGTACTTTGTAGGATACAGGCTTGCCATGCCATATCCAATATGGCGTCTGGCCTACGATCTTTAGAAAGTGTCATGTTTTACAACTTGGCCACTGTCTTAAGAACACGCCCAGATGGGCCAAGGTAGTTCAGTGAAAACACCGATCGAACCATGTCCAACAAGGTTCGATTCCTCCCTTATCAGAGACGCTGTTCAATTGTGGCGTTTCAAGGAGAATTCCACTAAGTGAGAATTCCATTCTCATTTAGATACATCAAGAGCTCCCACTAAATACACACCACTCGATCCAATCGAAGGTTAATTTTGCAACCAGTTTGGTTTCCACTTCAAATCTAATTCCCTGAGCCTTCCAAAAGCCCTTAGACTTGTGAACCCTCTACGGGTCTTGTGTATTCAGTGACCCACAGATGTCTGACTGGATCCAATCCAACAGACCACTAGCAAGCATACTTTGTCCTACAAAGAGCTTTTTGGCCATCGTCCTGCTCAGGAAGGACTTGCAAGCTAGCAAAGTCAAATTGTCTATTTCTAAACTCCTTGAATCTACTAACCTCCTTATCCTAACTAGAGGAATGTGACCTAGCTTTGCATGCCAAATCTGTGAGTTTATCTTGATTATCCATTTCATCATTTGTTTTGAGCATTCATAATCTAATTATGGGATAGTATTGAAACAATTATGCAAACAAGCTAGCAAACAAGAATAACCATTCTTTGTCTAAAAGAAACTTTCATTGATCAAAAACATGTAATCCTTATTGTCCAACAATAGAAAAACATAATCTGATCATGCTAGGTTACATAATTGTGACCTATCAACTCTATCCTAACATGATCACTAATAGCTAAGCCTTACTAGTCCTATAGCTTCTATGGCAATAGCCCAGCCATTGCTTAGCTTTAGAACCATCTCCGTCTTAGCCTTCTACTCCTTTCCATCACCTGCAAACCATTTGCAGATATAATCTCTACAGCTAGTATCCAATACCCAAGAGTAGAATAGTAATCATGTTAAAGCTCAAATCAAATGTACCTTGGTTGGAGAGGAGTTTAGGACACTCCATCTTCCATTGCCCCTTTTCACGACAATATATGCAAACATCTTTTGCAATCCTTGACTGCCGAACCGCCTTCCTCTTTCCTTTGCCCATGCCCAGCATGGCAACAGGAGTGCTCTGTGTGCTTGCAGCGGCTGATTCTGTCTTACATTTCTTCCTCCTCCAGCGTCCGGCCCCTTTGCCTTTCGCTCTTGAGGTCGAAGCCTCCCCCACCAATACCAACGGCGCAGACTATTCAATCGTTGCCTCGTATTGGACCAACATGTTCATCAACTCATGAAGGTGTTTTTCAAGCCCATTCATGTT
The DNA here is from genome assembly GCA_034509735.1 of Sesamum alatum. Lineage (NCBI taxonomy): Eukaryota > Viridiplantae > Streptophyta > Magnoliopsida > Lamiales > Pedaliaceae > Sesamum > Sesamum alatum. The sequence goes on along the minus strand of JACGWO010000001.1, from coordinate 31,977,601 downwards.
ATAGTTAATGATAAACGGGTCAAAAGAGGGAGGAAGAAACTTAAGGATCACGCCGATATACGTTTCTTTTCCAAGATCAGCTCGGAGCTCTTTGAGCTTCTTCACTAGGGATAGCATCATCACTCCATGCTGGTGTACAGACGACCCTTCTGTCATCTTAGCTCTAAAAAATGCCTTCGTCCCAGCATATCTAATATGTCGGTCCGGTACCGCATAAACATCTTTCATGCAGACCATTATCAAGCTGACATCATCCAGCCGATCATACTATTTTTGGATCTTATTAGTCATGGATGCCAGTATGATGCTGCGGACCTTGCGGTTGTTCTCCTGCCATTCATTGAACGTCAAACGCTCTTCTGATGAGGACCCTTCTGGCAAGATTTGAGGAAGAGGCTTATCCAGAACGTAAGTCTGGTTTTCAAAATCTAGGACAATCCACAGATTTCGCAGCCAATCATTATAGTTTGTTCCATCAAATTTATTAGCCTCAAGAATTACAGCGAGTGGATTCTTAGACATCTACATTCAAAATGTAAAGCAGAAATTTAATAGATTATAATAATATTGAATTCAAGTTAAGACTTGGTCTTTAGTCATTAACCCCTCCCACTATTTCTTCAAAAAGCCCACCACTCTCAAGTGGGGTTTTCAGGAAACCATTTCCTAGTGGGCTTGGAGTCCACAAATGCAATTCTCCATGCCGCGCTTTTATGATTCACATGGGAAAGGCTTTGTGGGAGGTATCCAATACCATTCTCATCCAATGAGATCTCCAAGATATTTTGCCTCGCTTCTTCACATGATCCCGATGACTCCAAGCGAATCATATTACTCGGCGTTAGGCCCGACCCATCAACCAAATCATATCTCAACTGTCGCCCCCCACGACTCGTGAGACAGGAAAATAGGAGTGTATTCCATTCGTTCACAACAACAATGCAACTTTCTTTCATTCCAAACGTGCCACGACTCGTGAGACCACGAATGGGTGAAAGTAGCTTCCTCACTACATTACTATGGATGGAAGGCTTGGAATAATCAAACCATTTGACTTTAATTCCATTTTGCGCCTAATATTTACTTGGACCATCCAAGTGAGAGTTATAGTTTATTAAGACCGAGACCTCATCATTATTAGTATTTTGCATGCTCAAGTTTTAAACATTCAATGTAAATAGATGCATTCCAAACACATCATACATCAAAGCATTAAAACATTAAACACATGCAAAAGAAGCCTAGCACGCCCCTGTAGGATGATCACAAGCCCGTTCCTAAGTGATCCACTGAGCCCGCAGTGGATCTATGGTCAATCTAGGGTAAGCTTACACTATTACAATTTTTTACATCCCATTATCATTCTAATGGGGCCTTGTAAAATCCTCCTTTGTTCTTCTTGACCTTCCACCGTGGGCTCCATCCACCGGACATTCATCTCCTTGGAAGCTTACATTTAATAAAATAAAGCCGCACAAACCAATCTACTCTCATTACAACTTAAAAGAAACCCCAATCATAAGTCGGGGGGCGTACATTAAAAGAGAGGAAGAAAGCCTTATTATTTCAAGGCTAAAAACGATAGAGAAAAGAAAAACAAAGAGGCACGCAGGCCTCACCCGATAATAAATTAAACCATACATAGGTCAATGGGCTAGTGATCATCCTTATTGTTTATCAAATAAACAACAACAAAACACATTTATATCAAATATAAACATGCCAAGCATATAAATACATCCCATGCATTTATAAATAGATATCCAATATCTAAAACAATAAACATAATAAAATGCAGAAAATAACATATTAATAATGCAATTAAAAATATGGATATCAACTATACATCCAATGTACAAACAATTTTTTTTGTTTGAAAACCATTTCCAAAATAATCTAAGGCATCAAAAATAATTTTAGAAAAATCAAATTTAACTAACATTAAAATATGCCAAAATTAATAATTTCAGAAAAACTAGCAGAAATCAGGAAAATCTAATTTTCTGGAAAAACGGCAAAAACAGCACAAAACAGTGCTGGTGGCTGGCCGGCCCAGACAACCGTGCGCGCGCGCCGCCGCCCGCGCACAGCAGCAGGCGCACGCGCGCACGCCCAGCAGCGCGCACGGGCGGACACCCGCGCACGCCTGCCAGCCGCGCGCGGGCGCGCGCCTCCTGCTACTGTTGGGCGGCCGGCACCGTTTTTCACTTTTTCTCTTTTTTTTTTTTAAATTTCTGCTATAAAACTGAAACATAATCATGCATTTACAGAAAATCCAATTCTAAAAAATGCATGGATATCCATAATTTCAAAAGCAAAATTAACACATATTACACCCATTATCATGCTTTAAAGCCATAACATGCTTTCCAAAAGCAATTTAAACATGTTCTTCATGCTCAACACATAATAACATGTAAATCCTATAGCCACAACACCGAACCGAGCTCTGATACCACTAAAAGAATCGGGTACGGCCCGGGAACGCTACGGAAGTGTAAAAACGTGAAATTAAAGCATAATAAAAAACGGATTCAAAGGGGTGTTCCCTTTGAAGTTCCTGGGCTTTCAATGTTTGTCAAAGCATAAATGAAAGAAGGAGAAGATGCTGGACAAGTGGATAAAGGAAGAAAACAAAAAGATACATGAAAATGTAAAGAAAACCTACCTTTTTGTTTACTACACGTATAACCGTATTAGAATAGGTGACCATGTAAGCCAATTTTGGCGGGAATATGTAACCTATGTCAGGATAATTTCAGGTGTTTGATAAATCATTTATGAATAAAGAAGTGAAAATTCATATGGCAACACTTTGTTTACGTTCACTTATATCTGCTATAGCATATCTGTTCACTACGCAAACAAAGCCCACGGACTGAGAATCGATTTCGGGGACTGGGACTACGCTTGGAGGAAGGTCCATGAAATCAGTCTTACCGAATCAGTCCGGAAAACTCCAAGTCAAGGAATCTCGAAAATGGGTACCTAGATTCCCCTTGAGACTTGCACTAAGCATCTGATGTCGTATTTCATCGACGGATGATGAAGGTCGTCTAAGCAGTGTTAGTGGGTTAGCATGCTAGGAAGCAGCTGACTGAGGTGACTCGTGGGAACCGTCTTACAGAGGACCTTGAGTATGGTCAGCAAGGTATGATGTGTATTCCCGGTTCCAACGGTACAGGTCAAGTCCTTTGAGTTGAGGAACTGCTGAGTTTACCTGTACATCAGATATGGTGAGAGATTGCCAAAATACTCTTGAGTAGTCATAAGCCATGTCTAGTGCAGCTCTGGTGTACAGAGTGACAGTAGTTTCCAAGAAAGGATCTATCTCCTGTCAAAAGGCATTGACAGTTGAGTCTCATGTATGCTCTGTGTCTTGTCCCTAAAATCTGTGGCCACAGTAACTGAACAGAAGGGAAGGTTTCCCTTGCGGCGTTTAGTAAGGACAGACCGACACTTAGGTCCAAAATGGGTACCTGCATTTTCCGTGCCCTAGACCCTAAGTGATGAGACCGAAGACAGAAGGACAAGTGTACTGTTAGAGCCTAAATGTTCATCCCCGAATATTTCACCTAGTCTCTAGTGCCATGGACCGTTGCTAGATGGCCACCCATGGTAACGGACGGATTCTAGGAATCCGACCAAGTCTAGCTGAAAGGTGAACCTAAAGAGTCACACACTATCCACACACACTTAGTATTTAATTTGGAATTAAATGTTGGAGTAAAGGAAGGATTAAACTGGATTTAATCGGGTCCTATATTTTCTTGGAGAATTAATTCCTTCTATTTGATAAAGGGAATTAAATTAATAAATTAGATTTATTAAGGGAATTAATTTAATGGGCGTAGAATAAATATTAATGTTCATTTATTATATTTATTTGGCCTTTTGGAATATTTAATAGGATTTAAATATTTCATTAAATTAAATTAATGGTTGAGATTTAATGGGAGAGATGAAAGGCTAGGATTGAATTTGACAAGGTCAAATTCTACTTTGACCAGGACTTTGACTAGGTCAAAATACTAGTCAAATTAAGCTTCTAAAGAGTTGGAGTTTAAAGAGGATTAAACTCCTCCTCTATATAAACCCCTAGCCTTGCACCTTTTGAAGGATGATGAAATTCCAACACACACACACACACCAACTCGTCTCTCTCCCTCTCCCCTCTCGTCCGCCCCCTCTCTCTCTTAGCAAGAAAGTCCTTTTCTTGTTCTCTTGTTCTTGGAACATTAGAACATTGATGAATCAATACCGTGAATTCATAACGTGTTGTTGATTCATCCACTCCAATAAATTACATACTTCTTCGTTGCTAGCACGACGTGTAAGATACATAGGTGGATTGTGTGTCAGGATTTGGAGGGTCTCAAGAACGAGATCTTGGTGCAAAACGGGGAACAACGCGTGTAGCCGTTGAAGACGAAAACGACAACGGGTAGGTCTCGTTTTAATATTTTCGTCTCTTTTAATTTTCAACCCTATGGCCTCCATGATTATTGTATGTTATTTATTCATGAGATACACCGAACACCCCGGAAATTTCAAGGGCACACTCCTTGAAACGTGTTCTTTTATTTAAAAGCATGTTTTAAATTCCGCTATTTTATTTTATACCGCGCTTCCGCATTCGCGCAATTTTCCCGGGACAATCCACACATTCTTTCAAACCGGTACATGCGTTGTTCCTTCTTTTCCTTCTTCGTATGTCCACTTGAGAGCTCAACTTAGAACTCCTCTAAGTACTGTCCACACCACACAAAGGATCCAAACTATAGTTTATTGCTAGATAAAATATAGTGATGAGAAGAAGAAAACAATTCCAAAGCAACACTATCAATTAGTGATCTTTAGAATGTTTTGTATTCTTTTCTTTCCAAAAGAAAAGAACACTTAGAGAGAATTTTCAGATATCGTTTTGGCTAAAATCTCCAGCAAAAATTAAAGCATGTTATGTTATGTATCTTTGTGTAATGTATTTTTATGTGTAAGTAGGAATTTTTGAATTCAAAATTCAACTTCCATCAAAAAACCTCCAAGGCTAACTTCCACATATACACTATTATAGCACAAGTATCACCCATGATGGCACATGGATAACCACCTACACATGCACCTCACATGGCCTATACACATTAGGAGAAAGCTCCAAATTCTCCTACAACATGCTTCAACTTGTATAAGATGTGGACTTGAATTCCATGCTTTTCGACTTTATTAATCTAATTAAATTAAAGTCCAAACAAAAATCATTGGGAATTAATTAATCTAATTAATCTCAATCCAATTGAATCCCAATAGTTTATTTAATCCAATTAAATAAACATAAGTCCAAGTTAAGAATAATCGATCCAATCAATTATTCTAGCCAAAACCCAATAAATTAATCCAATTAATTTAAAGGTTCTTAGTCCAAAATTAACTAATCCAATTAATTAATCTTGGACCATCCATCAAATGGATTTCCCAATAAATGATCCAATCATTTATTTTCTCTCTTGAATAAATTTAATCCAATTAAATTTATTCGCTTCTTCTAGAATTAATTCCAAATTAATTCCACCAAACTCAAAGTGATTTGTGTGTGACTCATTAGGTTCACCCTCAACTAGACTTGGGTGCGTGTCCAACACAATTGGTCAATTAAATCCAATTTAATTAACTGTTTTTCCAATTAACCCTTATCGGAAAAACTCCCGTCACCATGGGTGGCCGTCTAGCAACGGTCCATGGCACTAGAGACTAGGTGAATGTTGGCGTGAAAATTTAGACTCGCGAGTTCCATACGAGTACAGTCCTTCCATCATCCGTCTCCCGGTCTAAGTCTAGGGAATGGAATTGGGCGTCGGTTCCCATCTTGGACTAGACAACTATGCTCAATAACTCGAGACACGATTTCTCTATTGATCAATGTAGGAAACCATTCCCTACTCGAACAATCGCTGTGGCCACAGACTTAAAGAGCTTAAACCGTCTCAGAGCGCATAGGAAACTCGACTGTCATATTCTGACAGGTGACAGATCCTATCTTGGAATCTACCGTCCTCAATACATATTCCGACTACACTGGATAAGGCTTATGATAAACGTATCCCAGATACGGACATCTCTTGCCAGACCTTAGATACAGCCTTCATATGCATGTGTCTGCCATGATTCCTCAAGTCCGAGGACTAATCTCGTACTATCGGAGCCGGGAATTCCAGTCATACCGACCAAGCCTCCAAGGCTTCCATATGACGATTCCCGCGAGTCAGTTCAGTCAGCTGACACCCTTGTCAACTAACCCACTAATATTGCATAGACGTCCAACGTTTATCGCCGATGAAACACGGCACTCATCCAATGAATGCAATTCTTAGTGCAAGTCTCTATAGGACCCTCGATGCCCTGTCTCGAGGTCCTCGACTTGGAACGTTTCAGACCAACCCTCAGAAGTTGGTTTCATAGCTGTCATCCAATGCGTAGCCCAACTACATGGGTTATCCAATTAGTCTGTGGGCATTTATTGTGACGTTAAAACGCCGTTTAACGTAATAAGTCAGCACAACAAACACATACTGCCAAGGATGAATACTTACTATATTCATCGAGTCAATAATACTTTAATGAAGATTGTTAAATAGAACCCAAAACCGCCAATCCAAATGGCTTTCTGGTCACCTATTCTAACACTTAGCATTAAACATGGAGTCTGACCGATAAAGCAGTCGCAAAGGGGTCTCCATCCGTACCTCATTCCTCGCATCGAGACAGAAGTGAACAAGCTTATCGATGCTGGTGTTATCAGAGAAGTTAAATACCTGACGTGGATTTCTAATATCATGCCTGTCAAGAAAAAGAATGGCCAGATTTGCATTTGTGTTGACTTTTGAGACTCGAACAAGGCGTGTCCAAAAGATGACTTCCCATTGCCTGTCATTGAACTCATGGTTGACGCAACTACAAGGCACGAAACATTGTCTTTCATGGATGGCTCCTCAGGGTACAACCAAATTAGAATGTCGCCTAAAGATGAGGAATGCACGGCTTTCTGTACTCCCAAAGGAATCTATTGCTACAAGGTAATTCCCTTCGGGTTGAAGAATGCAGGTGCCACCTACCAACGTGCTATGCAGAACATCTTTGACGATATGCTGCACGACAAGGTAGAATGCTATGTAGATTCTAGTCGTCAAAACCAAGAAAAGAGAAGAACACTTGGCGGACCTCCAAATAGTATTTGACCGCTTGAGGAAATACAACCTAAAGATGAATCCTCTCAAGTGTGCCTTCGGCATCACATCTGGAAAATCCCTTGACTTCATTGTTTGCCACCGTGGTATTGAAGTTGATTCTACGAAGGTCGACGCCATTTAGAAAATGCCACCACCAATAAACTTGAAGGAGCTGTGAAGTCTTCAAGGCAATCTCGCATTCATAAGGAGGTTTATATCAAACCTCGCCGGAAGATGTCATCCCTTCAATCACCTCATGAACAAGGGTGCCCCTTTCCAGTGGGATGAAGGATGTCAAAACGCCTTCAAAAGCATCAAGAAGCATCTGTTAAATCCGCCAGTCTTGGGAGCTCCGACACCTAGGAAGTCGCTCATACTATACATAGCAGCACAAAAAATGGTCTGTGGGCGCACTCATGGCACAAGAGAATGAAGAAGGAAGGCCCTAATACTAAAGGACTTTCACTGAAAATGAATTGAAATACTCACTCGTGGAGAAAATTTTCTTGGCACTCTTCTATGCCATCAAAAAGTTGAGGCATTATTTCGAGGCGTACTCCATAAGACTCATTTCTCGCACTGATCCAATCAAGTTCGTGATGTCAAGACCTATGCTCTCCGGGACATTGGCGAAGTGGTCCATCGTGTTCAATCAATATGAGATAGAATATGTGCCCCAAAAAGCCATCAAAGGACAAGCTCTGGCCGACCACCCTGTGCCTGCTGAATGGGAGATATCCGATGACTTTCCTGATGAAGATGTCTTTTCTATCGAAATCCTCCCGGCATGGATAATGTTCTTCGATGGGGCAGGCGTCATCTTTGTTTCACCAGAGAAGCAAGTGTTGACTTGCTCCGTCATCTTGAGTGAGTTGTGCTCCAATAATGTTGCCGAGTACCAAGCCTTGATCATCGACCTTCAGATGGCTCTGGAGATGGGGATCTTGGAGATAGAAGTCTACGATGACGCAAAGTTGATCACCAACCAAATCCTCCATGTATACAAAGTCAAGAAAGACGACTCGGTACCTTTCTTCCGGCAGGAATCATATCCACTCATAGGATTCGAGAGTGTGATTTTGAATCACATCCCAAGGAAAGAGAACAAAATGGAAGATGCACTAGCCAAACCTAGCGACCACCTTGGCCTTATCTGAAGGTGAAACGACCAACGTCTCCCTGTGCAATCGATGGGTAATTCCTTCACTCGCTATATCCGATCACGAGGACTCTTATGCCATCACGACTGCTACCACTGATGATGAAGATTGGAGAAGGTCGTTGATGGAGTATTTGAAAAATGGCAAACTACCAGACAATCTTCAGCATAAAACAGAGGTGCGACGAAGATCATCCCGTTTCATCCTGCACAAGGACATCTTGTACCTGCGTCTTTTGAACGTACTTACCAGCGTTGCCTGAATGGTGAGGAAACCATCGAAGCCATGACAGAAGCTCATTCAGGAGTGTGTGGCGCACATCAATCCGGCCTGAAGCTCCACTTCAGAATCAAAAGAATGGGTTACTGTTGGCCTACAATGGTCAAGGATTGTCTAGAATATGCAAAGAAATGCGAGTCCTTCGAACTACACGCCAACTTCATCCATGAAACCGTCGGAGCCTCTACATCCTACAATCGTTTCATGGCCATTTGACGCATGGGGACTTGATGTCGTGGGGCCTACCACCCCTAAGTCGTCTACCGGGCACATCTACATACTTGTAGCCACCAACTACTTTTCAAAATGGGCTAAAGCCGTTCCACTCAAATAAGTGAAGAAGGAAACTATAGTAGACTTCATCCGCGTCAGCATCATCTTCCGGTATAGGGTGCCTCAGTACATCATCACCGACAATGGAAGACCTTTCTACAACACGGCAATGGACAAGCTATGCGCACAATTTGACTTCAAGCAACATAGCTCTTAAATGTACAATGCCGCGTGCGAATGGCTTGGCGGAAGCTTTCAACAAAATTCTTTGCAGCCTCTTGAAGAAGGTAGTAAGTTAAAGAGGGACTGACACGAAAGGATAGGCGAAGCACTATGGGCGTACCAAACGACACATCGGACCACTACTCAAGCTACTCCCTATTCCTTAGTCTATAGCGTTGAAGCCGTGCTTTCCTTAGAGAGTAAAATACCTTCGCTTCTCATCGCGATACAAGAAGGGCTTACCGTTGAAGACAATGCTCGTTTGACGTTGGAAGAGTTAGAAGCACTGAATGAGAAAAGACTTGAGGCTCAACAACAACTTCAATGCTATCGAACCCGCATGATGAGAGCGTTCAACAAGTTCGACCTTGGACATTTCAAGTCGGAGATTTGATCCTGGCGGTAAGCCGACCAATTACCCTTACGCAGCGAATGGGAAACAAGTTCATGTCCAAATGGGATGGCCCCTATGTGGTGAAAGAAGCCTACACGAATGGTGCTCACAAGTTGGTCGACAAAGATGGCTTGTGGATTGGTCCCATAAACAACAAGTTCCTGAAGCGTTACTACCCATGAAGACCACGTTCCTTGACGCACGAGCCTAAACTGCATGTTACTCCAGGACCACATAAGTATAAACTGTGCACGGCACACCTCCTGTAATAAAAAAAAGGAAAAGAAAATTCAAACTTCTTTCAACTACGTTTTGACTTGATCCCTTCGTGGGGTACGTAAGCAGATTGGGTATATTTGCTCAAGTTCAGTCATATATTAAAAAAAAAAATAGAAAAAAGACCCGGTCTCTTTTTCGATGAGCAACGTCTATGCTAGTCGATTTTACCTCTGAATTAAAGTCTTGAAGTTTTAATTAATTGTATTATGCACGTTGCAATTGCTCGTGGCAAAGAGTAGTACAAACAAAAAAAAAGAGATACTTTAAGAGTATAAGGAGATTGCGGAAAAGAAATACTTTTTATTGCATCAAAGAGTTTCGTCTACATTGAGGAGAATGAAAAGAGATAAAGATAAATATTTGATTCTAAAGATTCAAGCAAATAAGCCAAAGTTTGCTAAGTCCTTCTTTGACTCCTCAAGCAGTGTTTCTATCTTCTCCAATACTTCAACCTCATTTCTGAAAAGATAAGGGATATTTTTTAGCTTTGAAACCTTCTCCTTCTTGGTCGCTACTTCCATCTGGAAGACAGTTAAGTTCCCTTTGGCATCACGAAGTAATGAGTTGATGGACTCCTCCATACGTTGCATTTCCTCAAGTTGCCTCTTCATACGCCTTATTGGTTGACAACTTAGAAAATCTCAGCTTCAAGACTCTTCACCTCGTCCATGTTCTCCTTCTCTTGTGCTTCGGTGGCCGAAAGATCACCCTTGGCAAGTGAGAGAGACTTTCCATAAACCTCCCGCGTGATCTTCTGAGTGGATTCCAACTTGGTCTTCGTGTAATCGGAAGCGCCGTCAAAAAAGACATTCAAGTGACTCTCTAAAGGGGATACATCCTTTATGTAGACGGCCATCTCCTTGATCATAGCGTCAACAAGTTGTCTCACCTCGGAAAGTCGTTCAAAGGGGGTCATCGCGATCTTCTGGCATATGCGTTCCCAATAGAACTTGAGCAACACCTGCTCCGCCTCCGTTTTGATAACTTGAGGGCAGAAATCATGGGAAGAAGGTGGAGCTTTAAAAGTCTTCTTCGACTTCTTGAAGACATCTTCCACGGAGGGCAACTTCTCCACGATGGCTGGTAGCACAATCTTCGGGCACTTGCTAGAAGTTCCAGCGCAAGGAGGCTCATCTCTTGGAATAGGTTGCAATTCACCAAGCAAAGCAGCGTTCGCATCGGGCAAGTTAAATGCACTAGTCCCGTTCACCGAGCCTATGCTACCTTCGGGAGTTATGGGAACCCCTTTTTCAAGACTAGCAATCTGAAACAACAACAACAACAACAACAACAACAAAAAATAGGGGTATCAGATAAACGTAAGAGAAAAGGATCAAGAAAAGAAAGGGACAATAAAGGAGAATGTAGTGAAAGTGATGTGGCGATATATTAACGTAGAGCGCCAACTCGTCTAAAGGCATGAAAGAACTTGGAACATCCTCAAAGAACGAAGAATTCACACTAATTCCATCTAAGTCAAAAACCTTCTCAAGTGGATGAGGATTGCTAAGTTGCTCGTTCGAGATGGACAACACGGAGATCACATCATTTTCACCAGACAAAACACCAGTGGGCATGTCGACAAGTACGTTCTGTCTTTGCTTGGGAGCGGCAGTAGCGGTCTTCATCCCATCAATATTGACCACAGGGATGGCTCGAATGTCTTTGGATCCCTTCTCCAAACCAGGGGGATGATTGAGTTTAAGAACAACTCTTGTATTCTTCTCGGGGTGAGTCCTATTGCACTTGGTCCACCACTCCATATACTCCTTCGTGACGAGTGGGGATGAAGAAACGTTATAAGGATTAAAAAGCTTAGATGAAGTACCTGATAAAGTGGAATATTGCCAAAGTCGCCCAAGTTCCTTCAAGTTGCAAGTCAAGATCTCCGTCTTCAAACGCCCCCAAACATCTTAGCAAAAATCGAATTAGCATCCAAAGCGGTGGGGACCGTAAGCTTCAACAATGGAGTTCTCCTCAACCCGAAGTATCAAGTAGCTGGAGCGCAAAGCAACGAAGAGGTCCTTGTAGGTGTTCGATAAGCTCGTATCATCTACCATCAAAGTGGGGCCTTGATGATGGAAGTGCATATACAAAAGCCTCGAAAGATTGATGCGATGAAATAAGTTGCATGCCTCGGCAGGTTCAAAGTGTCTAGCCATGTTCTCCCTCGCGTACTTCACCAGTTGGGCTCCAATGGGTTCAAGCTTGGGAGGGAAGTGAGTTTGAAGATAATGTCCAATCCAACTGTACACATAGTGACTCCGAAAGACGGCAGAAGACTCAAACAAATTCGTGGAAGTGGACATGTCCGTGAGGCCTCGATAGATACTTGCCAAGACGGCGATAGCCAAAGAAAAGCATTCACCATGTGTCGTTCTACTTGCAACTTTGAAAACGGAAGCACGTACCTTGTCGACTTTGCCGTGAGGAAGGACAAAGCTGCATAGCGAACATGAGAGAAAAGCCACCACATAGGTCTCGTCTCGTATGTCATTGGGAATCTTGCAGTGCGGTGAAAGGCTCATCATAGTCCTTGCTCCGTGGTAGATTGAAAGCATCAACATCACTGCTGGGATTACAAGAAAGCTTGGGCTCGTTGACTCTCTTCCGAGAAGAACGTAGAGGAGGTGCCGCGCAGCGAAGATGTCCCTTGAACCAAAAGCCAACCCAATCGGAAACAAGTACTCCATTCGAGTCTTTGGGAAGACGGTGATACACAAAAAGCAAGTACTTGCAGCTTCGTGGAACGGAGGGCTTACACGCTTCATCACCTAGAAAGTCCTTGGAAGAAGGGACGAATTCGTCGTAAAACTCTCCACGCATGGGTGACCCACAAAGCCCACGGATGTCCCACAAAGAAATGGATATCTCCCCGACGTCGGCGTGCAAGGTATTCGTGGAAGGACACCATAACTCAAGAAAGGCTTGACGGACATGCTTGTTGCAGATGTACGTGGAAAGAGACGTGTGCACGACTGTGTGAATCTTGGCGGCATGAAGAATGGTCGCATGGTGGCCGAGCACGTCTTCAGTCCATTCCCAATAGCCGGGGTAGAAGGATACTTCGCCATACTTGGATTGAGGAGTCCTCCATGAAGTCCCATTGGTGGCAAGGTGGCGGTTTGGAAGAACGAACTCGGTATCGGCCTTAACGTCATGAAGAGAGGACTTGAGCAACAACACCTTGGCTTGAGAAGAAACATTTGAACGAGGGTCAAGCGTGTCTTTCATCACCTCTTCAGACCACTCATGAAGATGCATGGACTTGGACAAAGAACGAGACTTGGAGGGACGGGTGACATTGGCTGGCTCATGAACGCATAAAGTAGTACCTTTCACCTTGTAGTTTTCTTTGCCGCTTCGGATGATGATACTTGGGAATGGCTCGGTACGATCTTTGAAGTTCATGTCTAAAGAAAAATTAAAAAAAAAAAGAAGTATGAAGAAATTAGAAGCCAATAAACATGTGTACGTGTGCATGTACATGAAAATGTGTTGCATGAGCAAGAATGTAAAGGACACTCCTCATAGACAATTTCACAAACACGTGGGGGGCTGAGTCGGTCTTGACGCTCGTGTTAGAAATTGGGATGATGTACTCACCAATTCAAGACAAAAACAACACAAAACCAAGCAATCACGTCAATGAAGGTAATGGTATCGCAAAAAATTCGTCTAAGCTCGTTCGGTTGGCGAAATCAAAAGCCAAAGTCATTCTTTTATAGTGGTTTTTCGTGAAAGATGGTTAGAAAATTTTTGTACTTCTCAAATTCTGAAGAAGAAGAAGGAGGAGGATCATAAGAACAGATACTCAATCGTTGATTTCCATAAATATGCGATACTAAGCTTCTGTCCCTAGTTCTCAAAGAAATCCACCGACTGAGAGTTTGCAAAGGAGATATGGAAAAATATGATTACACAGTTGTGTTGATGTAACCGTGTACTGAAAAAAAAAAAAAAAAAAAAAAAGAAAGAATGGTAGATATTGGACCTTAGGTGGTCACTTTGCAAAAGGAAAAAAGAATTATAGACGTGGGTCTGTTGCTACAAGTTTGCAAAAGGAAAAGAGAAACATGAATTTTGATTATGTTGCAAAAAACAAGATGTTTTCAAAGATAAACAAAAGTATGGATGACTTGGATTGTAGTGGACTTTTGCAAATTAAAAAAAAAAGATAAAAAAAAGTGAAGGCAAAAAAGAAAAGGCCTCGCACAAGAAAGATTGATTCGACGAAGAAGTGCTGCTCTGTTTTCTTTTTGCTGAGGCAAGTGAATGCAGGCTGATTGAAGAATTAGAGAGATAATGGTTTGGGCCTTTTGTGTCATTTGGGCCTTCGATTGGGCCATATTCAAAAAAACTGAAGAAGGGAAGAAGAAACAAAAAAAGAGAAATCAAACAACTTCAAGTCACGTCTTCGACAACAATTGGCATTTTTTTCGCCGAGCCTAGAAGTGGGGGCATCTGTTGACGTCAAAAATTTTGGAATTAATTACTAATTGAAAGCCCAAAATAAATTGGCTAATAATTGGGTTCCAAGCAAAGTCCGTAATAAGTTTAGGCTTGTCATGAAAGAAATTAAATTTATAAGCCCATATTAAATTAGGGTCTTATGCATTTTTATGAGTCTATCCAAAATAAATATAAATATATGATTTTGGGTTGGCTAAATTGGGCCAGGTACATGTTCGAAATATGTTCGATCAGAAGACTAGTCTATGTCAAAGCCCACGGTGATAAAGCCCAATGGAAGTGAGCCCAAGCTGCTAAAGCCCAACTCACGCCTACAAATAGAGGCCTCAACCTCACAAAAAAGGGGATACATACAACACAAGCAAAAATCTAGCAAGAGCAAGTCCAAAGCTTTCTGCCATGACGAAACTCTGCAATTACTAGGCCTTGATACGAAATTTTAAGGTGGTACATGATCGCCTTCTACAAATCAAGAGGGAGAATGCACATCCGATTCAAGAACAAGCTCCAAGCCCTTGAATCCACATTCGTAGAGAAGAATTAGGGGGCTACTTTATATTAAGAGATTGTCAACCACTTTTACTCAAATTAATATATCATTTGGTCCATATTTTTCTTGTCGTGTAATTATTTTTTGCAAACACGAATTTGTGTGAACAATGGTATTATTAACTAAATAATAAATGACAAAATAAAAATAATACTAATATTTGGATTTGGTAGTTTTATTTCATTTTCTTCTTGTGATGTTTTAGAAATTTAGGGTTTGTGAGAGAAACAAGAGAAATTTTTGTTGGAGTGGGAGGGAAGAAGAAGAAGATTTTAAAGTAAGGAGTGAAAAAGAATTTGCAAGGTAACTCTAGACTCATAGACATATATATATATATATATAGATTTAAAGTTCAGTTACCCGACCGAGTAGTTCGGGTAGGAGAATCCTACGCAAACCCCGACCCAATATTTTAAATTCGGGTATCAGGTAACTCGATACCGGATACCCGAATTTCTTTTTAAAATAATCCAAAAAAAATACCCGAACCCAAATAGGTTGGATTAGGATCCGAACTACCAGACCCGAACGCCCACCCCTACCCCTCGTAACCTGCATCATCTTAATCATTATTAACAAATGCAACCCTGAAATTTTACATGAGTCACTCAGCATGCTGACAACCTTATTGTTTTCCTCAAGGTCGTCTTTAAGTTGCTCGACATAGGACCTTGTTTCATTGGAAATTTGCCTTCAGGCTATTAATTTTCTGATTCAGCTTCTTAATGCGACGACTTACATTGCTAAACTTCATTTTGGCCCAGTCCCTCAGAGTAAGACTACATTGCTGAAGCTTGCCCGGTACTGACTCTGAAACCTGCCACTCAATCCCTAGCTCCATCCCACAACAACCACCTCCTCTACTCGTAGCAGAGCCATGCAACCTCGAAGTGGAAAACAAGTTCCCTAGCTGCACAGACAGTTTTGGGGTCGAGCTGAAGTAAGTAAGGTGTGGTGATCTGAGCATGCCATTAAGATATGAGATACCAAAGTTCTAGGGAAAATCGATGCGCAATGCAAGTTATCACAACCTCAATCCAGCCGTTCCCTTACCGTCACTGGTTGCACTCGATTATTGCACCAGGTGAAAGCCTCCCGCTTGAAGCCAAGATCCAAAAGATTATAGTCAGCCAAACAAGTTCGAAAGTTATCAATCTGCCATGTTGGACATGGGTGGAGGCCCTCTTTCTCGTGTTGGTGAAACAATTAGTTAAAGTCCCCCCAATGAGCGAAGGTTAAAATAATTGTCCACTTAAGCTGCTTAAGAAATTGCCATGACTCCTGTTTAGCTGTTTTCGGATGGCCGTAGAAACCTGTGAACCATTTTTTGAGGCCTCCTTACCCTGTACCATTGCATCAATATGGTTATCCGAGAAGGATTGGATCATAACGTTGATATTTTTTGCCATAAGAGCGCTGAACCTCCACCCCAGCCTTTCGAATCGACCCCAACCCCGAACATGTTAAATTTCTCTGTAATTCTATCACATCTCCTAACAGAAGTTTGGTCTCGAAGATGAAGACAAGCTGCGGTTGTGGATATGGATTAGATCTCTGAACGAACTATCCAAGGGGACCTCAACCCCTGACAGCCAGCTGATGATTATCATAATTTCCAGCGGGACTACAACGGGGCAGTCTCCGCCGATACCATACTGTCGCTTTCATCAGTCAAATGTCGCCTCTTAAGTTCATGCACTATCTCAGGCGCATTTGGAAGAATGGTGACCCCCTGTGGCCTTTTTCCGTTATTCTGATAGCGTGCTCCCCCTAGCCCTTCTACCACGCCGTCTCGGACTCGAAATCCTGCCCCTCATGGTAGCGCAAAAAGGAAGAGGAATGGTTACCAACACAGTTTCGGATGCTACGCCTCTGTTATGTAGAGCTTTCTTAGTCATTGGCGAAATAGGAGCTCCTGGGTTGTTCAAAGTTTCACTCGGGTCATCAACTCTGTCCACCTAAGCATCTTCCAAGTCCATCAATGTAGTTCCATCCCTTGTATTCCTCTCCGACTCACCAACCTCTAGGTTTTGGTCCACATAGCTGGATTATCCCCGGTACCGTAGAGTTTGACCACAGGCCATCCTGAGTATCATTGTTGCCAACACCCCATGTCTCATTTGAACTATCCGAGTGGTGAACGAGCACTCATTTGCCTAAGCGTGTACATCGTAAAGCCTTCTCCTTTAGTACTGTGTCTGGGGGATTCTCATGCTGGTCCGTAGGGGCTTCTCACTCTCTGTTGACACCTCAAAACCAACAAAAATCCTAGCCCCTTTCCTACTGTTAAGATCCACGGGCGGTTGAAGTCTTGATGCTTGAGGTGGAATATGCAGCTCCCGGTGCTGGGTTAGGCCTGTCGATGAGCGGGTATTATCCTACCCGGACCCGGGTCCGATATATACCCATAATTGTTACTTATGTATTTTATCCTGACCCTACCCATAGAATACCCATTAGGTCTTACCCATTCTATACCCATATTAATTGGGTCCATTATGGGTCTTACCCATTGGATCTTACACATTAAAACAAACAAACTAATTATACATGTTTCTTTTTAAATGATATCACAGAAACATATTACTAAATTAGTTTATTAAATATATTTCATGAACTTGTCAATAAATCAAAGTAAAAGTTATTTGAATTTTTAACATGTGCAGATTGCATATCGTTGAAATATATATAACGATATTGATTTTGTTCAAATAATGAATCATATTAACTAATTACACATAGACATAGATTTGATATAGGAATGTAAATTAAATAACCAATAGAAAAATGTATGAAAATTATATTTTAACTTTAGAATGATTCTTTTATTGATTTGAAAATCGATTGAACTTTCGTTTCATGAGTTTTTAACAATTTAAATCTGAACAAATTTTATTAGTACCATATATTAGTTTAGCTTGACTTATCACTTTACATTCAAATTAATTTTATCAAAAATTTAATTCACATTTATCACTACGAAAATAAAGATGAAGAACTATGGCAAATTTTTTTTTTCCAAAATATCAATACGTAAGAATAAAAAAAAAATTATGTACAAAAATTAAGAATTTTAGATGACAAGTAAAATCGAATTGATTAATCTATTAAAAATTTACAAGTAAAATGAGTATAAGTTAACGTATATTTACGAATTTTTATAGTATTAGGTTTTACCCATTCCAGACCCATACCCGCGGTATTTTGGATGTAGACTCTACTCATACCCAAAATACTTATTTCAATGGGTATGGATCCAAGTTTGGATCTAATATAAAAATAATGGATCCGAATCCAAATTTATTATAAAAGTAATGGGTCCGAGTCTAAATAATATCCGTTGATTGACTGGTCCGAAGCCAGGTCCGAAGGGCGTCTCGGTCCCCAAATTGATAAATCTCGTCTCTTATTAATTGATTTTTATAAATCCTCAACCGTACCATCTAAGCAATGGTGCATGCGTATACATAATTTTTTTAATTACTCCATCTACAACCTGTCGCTCTTAAGTTTTCTTAAACTTTTCGTATAGTCATTTAAAAAGATAAATTTTATTCTAGTAAAATAAATTAAAACTTAGAAATCTATGCTATTGATACAAAGCTATGCTAATTTTTATTTTTATTTTTTAATTATTCATTTGAATCCCATAGTTATAATTCAGTGATTCTTTTGTTTTGTAACAATAAGATAATAATAAGTTAATTATACATAGACCCCCTCTAAAAATGTAAAATTATATTTTTCTGAAGAAAATTTTTAAACTTACATCCCCTCTGAAAATTCTCTATTTACATTTGACCCCCTTCCATTAGGATTTAGATGAAAAATATTGACATTAGCAAAAAAAAAAAGTTAAATAAAATTTTAATTTTATGTCTCGTTTAATATTTTTTTTCGTAATATTTCTATCCAGTGGTTATAATTTGGGAGTAATATTTTAGTACATTTATATCTTTTTGACTTTATGTATATTATATTTACTCCCTTATAAGTATAAAAATATTACAATTGAATTGTGAATGAAGGGTAAAATTAAAACTTTATATATTTTTTTTAGCTAACATAAGAATTTCCGTCCAAATCATAATGGAAGGGGGTCAGGTATAAACAGAAAATTCTCGGAGGGAGAGTAAGTGTAATTTTAAAATTAAAAAATTTTCGAGGAAAAAGTGTAATTTTATATTTTTAAAGGGGATTTAAGTGTAATTAATCCTAAAAAAAATAATAATCTAAATATATTTCTCTGCTAGCTACACCAAATGAGATGATTAACTTTTGGACAAAGAAAGTACAATTTTTTTGTGGTCCAATTTAATGTTGTATTCTTAAATTTTGTATTTATTGGTAAATGGGCATAGGGACCACAGCCCAACTTAAGATGGAAGAATTAAATTACGGGTTGATTCTTGCTGATTGGGAATTATTTGATTTGGACTTTGCTGCAAAATTAGTTGCAAGTAGTTGCTACTTGAACTTGAAGTCTTCGTTTCAGTTTATTGCAGCGCCTGATGCAATTCTTGGTTTAAACCTTCAAAAAACAAAAAAAAAAATATCTTCATTATATCCGTTACGTTTTCAGCATTTTGATTTTGATTTTTTATTTTTTTTTTGTTTTTGGTTTTTTTTCTTTTTTGTATTTTTTTGATGAAAGGTGCAGAAAAGTTAATTTCACTACAAGAACATGAAATATTCTCCGCAACATAAATAACTACGATTTAATAATCATGACAAGTAACTACTTTCCACTACCATAAAATAATATCAATACGAAAACCTAAATTGTGAACGCGACTAATCATCATATGCCATGATTTTAATCGTAACCAAAACATTTCCCATGATTTCAACGTCTATCATTAATCTTCTGGTCTCACTTGTAAAAACAACGATTAATAGTTGTTATGCATTCGTGATTAATTAGTATTTGTCACATTTTCTTTACCACATTAATTAGTCATAACAAAAATTATAATTTTTTTCTAGGGTTTCTTGTAAATAAAATTATTACAAAAAGAAGATGAATATTAAAATCCTAAATTCATGGAATTGTTTGGTTTCGAGGAGATTTTCTATAACTTTTGCATGTTATAGGTGCTTTCTTGAATTTGAAGATACTAAACAGTTGATTATACCACTTCAACACTTTTATAGGTGCTTTCTTGAATTTGTTTGGTCCACTGTTGATGTGGTATTATTCATATTATAGATGAAGTATTCTTAAACTTAATTTATATAAAAATAGAAAAATTCCTATTACAAGAGTATATATTATTTCTACCTTTGAGTCGCGCTTTTGTCTAATTAGTAGCCGATTAGAGAATTACCCTATCCGCCATGCTGGTTGGCAAAATGAATTCAAATCTATAGTTCCAACCTAACCCATTTAATTTTGCATTGAATTGGGCTTAAAATTCCTTAATTTAGGTTCAATGTGGATTGCGTTTTATGTAAATGTGACTAGATTATAAATGGATTTTTTCATGTTAAATTTATTACTAATCATTCAAAAATCATTTTTAATAATAGAATGCAATTGACAAAGTTGTTAGCATAATGAATTCAGTATAGGTTGTATTTTATTAAGTCCAAATAGATCATAGATTACATATGATTTCTAATGGGTTGATCATCTTTATTTTCTATTAATCAATCAAATATGAATTCTAATAATATTATACATTTGAAGGAATATTCTAATATAATATTTTCATTTGACTTAAAAAAAAAAAAAAAGGACGTGATAGACCTCTAAGTTTTTATAATTATTAAATTTAGGTGTTCATGGAGTAAAATCAAATCGACGATAAATAAAAAATTCCGTACGAGTGGAAAATAAAGTGGAAATGAGGTTGAAAATTGTACTCCTCAATGACACTGTGGATGCTTGAACCGAAGAAAACAACACCCATATTGGGTACATGCCCCCGATGTGAAGGGTGATCCTTAAACCCAGCAGACGGCCCAAAAGAAGAAAATAAAGAAGCCCGCTATGCATGAGCCCAACTCTCTTGTTTTAATTGTTGCAAACTCATGTTTAATTTTCCTTTGTAAAATAAGGTCATGTTTACTGGCCCATATTGGATTATCTCGTATTATAGTTAGAGGTATACTATTATCAATAATCTCTATAATATTATCCCACCCATTGTTTATCTTGTATGCATTATACCTTGAATTATATGGATACATAAGTTGCTCATAGTTTACAATCTGCTACTCCGAACATGATTACCCCCTCAATTTATCTATTTGTCCATATGAATACTAGGCCACTTTCCTCACTCTCTCTCCTCCATTCTCATTTTAATCGAAAGATTAGTGTCAGATCTCTTGAAATTTTTTTCCTTATAAGCTTAACTTTTTGTTGGATGGAATTAGCGGCGGAGTCATCCGAGTTGAGATCGAAGGTTGTCGTGAGAAGAGGCCGGGGAAGGAGGATGGGGATGTGGTGAGGGAGATCGCGTCTCACTGTGGTTGTCTATTGTCAAATCACCTTTACAAAACAATCTGGTAGTAGAACACTCACCTCACTTCAATCTCTTTTGTCAAATTCCGAAAGCTTTTGCCCTGAAGATCTATCGTCTTGTGCTTTCGAAAGCCTTTACCCAAGGAACTAGATTATGATTCTCTCCCTTCCATCGTTATTCCTGTTGTAGGACTAATTTTTATCTACTTACATTAATCAGTTATACTTCTTTGGTAGAACTTGTTGGTATTCACACTTCCAAACATTTCCTAAAAATGCAAAAATCCTCCTAAATTGCGGCTTGCTAAATAAACCCCAATTCCACTTCGGATGCAAGCCTAGATAGACCGCGAGAAAGATGATTTCAACTTATTTTGAATAATATAGATGAAGCTGGTAATTGGACATCATATAAATTGTTTAAAATAAAGAGGGAGAGGAAGCATCAAGGTAGAGGGTGCGAGAAGACATATATGAAGGAGAGAGAAATCATCAATAATGCATTTAATTTCACCTACTTTCTGTCAGCTCATTAATGAAAGGTGAAGTGAAATTTGGTTGACAAGTGGGCAAAATAGACTAATGTAGGCGAGTTATAAGGACAAAGAAGGAAAAAAAAAAAAGTAGTGCGAGTTTGAAGTGGGCCCCACATATTGTTAATATCACGTCCCAAGCCATACTGTTGTAGAGGTGCGAGTATGGGTTAATTGAGAGCTGGATGGCTTAGTAGCGGGCCGGTGAAATTTTCTGTAAACGCTGGACTCTTCCATATTAGGCACTTTATCTTGCTTAGTAGGGGACGGTAAACACAGCTTAAAGGAAAAATTACATCTACATTTTTTGTGATTACATCTACATTTTTTGATGAGATTTGGTGCAATTACAACCCTTTACAGTAAGCACTTTATACAACCTTTCATGAGAATTGGTGTAATTACTTTGTGGTTTGGAAAATTATATTAAATACTCTTGAGGTTTGCTTTTATCGAATAAATTGGTCACCCCGTAAGTTAAAATTCACCGAATTTATTGATATTAAATAAAAAATTGAATGAGAATCGATATTTACTTTCGATTGACTTAGTACAGACTTATTGTAGGTTAAACAAATCTTTTCTGGATAATTACTCTTATAAAGGTGAAGATGTACATCATCGCATGCATTAACGTGTGAAGATGTATAAGGATAATTTGGTTATAAAAAGATTTGTTCGATCTGCAATAAGTCAGTAATAAGTCAATCCAGGGTAAATTAATTTTTTATCCAACTTTTTTTTTTAATATCAGCAATTTCGATAAATTTTTGCTAACGTGTGAACTTATTTATTAGAGGAAAATAAACCTGAAAAGTAATAAATGTAATTTTTTAAATTATAAAAAAATTACGTATAATTACATTAAATTATAAGATAAAAGCGTTGTAACTATCCTTAAGATAAATAGTCTGCAGCTAAGGAAAACATAGTACTACTGTGTAGGGACACTTGTCTTTTGATCCGAGAATCTGGGAAATTCATTGTAACCAAACATCTATTTCAGCCAATCGATGGGCGCACAATTAGAAAAGACGTACAAGCTTTTGCTAAAAATAGTTTGTCCTTCCTCACTAAATTTCCTCTTTAGAAGTAGCATCCTAAAATGTACCAAAGTCAGTCTCAACTCTTACACTAACTAGTCGTTGCCGCACGCGATCCTCGCGAATATATAGAAAAGAATTATGTGAGATGAAAAGAAAAGAGAAATTTATGAAGGAATGAGAATAACAAAAGTTTGTAAGAAGAAAGGAACATGGAGTGAGGTGAGAGAAATGTGGTATAGTGGGTTGAGAGGAAAAAATAATAAAGTTACTTTTCTGACCAATAATTTTTTTAAGACAAAAGAAGAATTGAAGGGTAAATATGGGCTTTCAAAAATTGGTAGCCAAAAGATTTTTTTTTTTTATAATAGTATAGATATTGCCCAAAGTTTTTCTTTTCTCACAGAACTCTTCTTAGTTTTGTGCTTTATTGGTTCCTTTTGAGGGTGCTGCAATTAAGCACCAATTGATAGAACCCTGGGAGGAATACTTCATCACAATTATGGGTAAAATAACTTTTTTTATCCCATAGGATAGGGTTGACGTTTTTACTTCCACACAGAGATTATAAAAAACGTTTTAAAATTGGAATTTTGGATACATTTAATCCCAACTAATAGTTTTTGTCAAAAAATTAACGCCACGCGCACGTGCTCTCTAAGATACCAAAAACGTCATAAATCGGGAATTTTGGATACATTTGATCGCAACTGATAGTTTTTTGTCAAAAAAATTAACAGTACATGCACATGCTCTGAGCATGCATTAGCGGGAACTTTCGTGAAGTATTTCCTGATAACTTACCGGGGTTGCCACCACATAGAGAAATGGACTTTACTATAGCAACTTTTCTGGGAGTTACCCTAATTTTTATTAGACCATAAATACTGGCCCAAGTAGAATTACAAAAGTTTAAAAAATGAACAGAAAAGGTTTATCAAATCGAGTACTTCACCGTGGGGAGCACCAGTATTATTTTTAAAAAAGAAAGACGGTAGTATGAGGTTGTACTTCGATTACTGACAATTGAATAGGGTGACAGTGAAAAATAAATTATTCGTTACCAAAAATTGATGATCTACTAGACAGTTGAAGGGAGCTACTACATTTTCAAATATTGATTTGAGGTTTGGGTATTAACAGTTGAAAATAACAGAAAAAGATATACCAAAATCAACTTTTCGTACTCGTTATGATCATTATGAGTTCACCTTAGAGGGAAAGTCTAAAGCATGTGTTGCTCTAGTTGACTTCAGTCTTCAATAATGATCTTCATAATGCCATTCCAATCCCTAAGACTTAATATCTCAGAAGCCCTAAAAATTCTCTCAAAATTGCCTTTTTTTAAAAAAAATCTTTTTGTTGAAATAATGGCGGACCAAGAAGCTTAAGAGCATTTTGGCGTGGAAGGAGTTTGACTTCATAATGTCGAGGCACCTAGATGACTTAATCGAGTGTTAAAACCCTACGTGCGGTAAGTTTATTTTCTGATCAGATTTTAGATGGTTGAAATAAGAATAAAAGTATTATCTTGTATAATGCGTTGTGTTAGTAATTGTCCTTCAACATTTTTTTCTCTTTTTCGGATTTTTATGTGCTTTGTGACTGGTGTTGTGTAAAGGGGGACCATTTACTGAATTTTGTTGGGGCTCAGGTATTTTTTATTCAAGAAACATGTTTTTTTGTTTATTTTGTGGTCTCCTTCTCTAGGTCTGATTCCTATGTTGTATTCTTATGCAACTGCAATAAGTGTGAAAGGAAAAGAAAAGCCACAACAACAGTCTTGTCCACTGCATGTACCTAAGGGTGGAATGGGGTAACCCCTGCATTTCCCAAATTCATTCCCCCAACCCTTCAAGTTAGTGAACATAAGGGCTCCTCCTCCATTCCTGCCCAACCATCCAATGTTGTCCAAATTGAGTTGTGCGAAGAGTCAAGCTACTGGAAGCACAAATAGAATGCCAATTCTGACCAAGGGAGGAAAAAAGCTTGTTACTATGACAAACGCAAATGCGACAATGGCCTCATTCAAGATAATGTCCAGAAGTCCAAGAAGCTAGTAGACAAACAACCTTGAATTGGAAACATGAACTGAATTTTGGAGCCAATTGTATTTTTGAGCATATGTGTCTTTCCTGGTTGTTATTTTTTGTATATCATATATAACACTTTGGAAACAATTTGAATGCTAGAAGCTGGTATATTATGCAATTGGTTGAACAAGCATATGATTTATGCTAAACCAATTAAGCTATGCTTACTTCAATTGTTGGCACTTTCTGTGCTTCAATATTTTGCAGCAATTTTTTTGCTTGAATGCTATTTTTTTAGCAGCCCATGCAAAATTATATAAACCAGGAATAAGGTCCTCTTGCAGCAGATTTAGAAATCACAAACAAACAGAATTTCTTCATTGAAGAGAAACATTACACATATTTAGAAATCACAAACAAACCAAACTTTTTCATATTTAAAGAGAAATATTACACGACAAAATACATCCCAAATATGAAGCTTGCATCTCAAAAACCACTACTAAATAACTTGCAAATTAGTTGAGAAGTAAGCACAACAAGGGAACACTACAGTAAAAATGGCTCATGCAGAAATTTTAGCAAAGGGGCAAAATTTGTGGCCAAAACCTTCTTGTTATGAATTCCCTAGGAATTTTGGACGTAGGGATTATTGGCGTAGCAAATGCATCTCTACGTACAAAATTCATAGGAAAGGGTATTTGCTACGAAAAATACACTTTTATTACGACATCATTTTCGTCGCAAAAACAGTGACAAAATTCACTATCTTTTGTTACGGTTGTTGAGTTGTAGCCATTACATGGGTATTTGTTCGAAAAATAGCTTTCATTACAATGCAATTTTGTAGCAAAAGCAAAGTCATTAGCTTTTGCTACAAAGTTCGAGTTGTACCAGTAACACCTTACATTAACTTTTACTACGATCATAATTTGAAAATTTTTAACCATAAAATCCAAATAAATAAAAGTAAAAAGAAAAAAGTATACAAAGTTTCAGGGTGAAAGGAAAGAGACAACTTCTTACATTCACAAACTCGCAATAGACACATTTGTTCACAACTTCTCCAATAGTAGTAAGGTAGCTGTAACTTCTCATTAAAAATGGGAGTTTTCCCAACTTACACCCTGAGAAATCTAGGTGGAACTCCCTCTTGGCTACTTGTACCATCAACACCACCTTTAGAAATAATTTTTTGGGAGTGTGATGACAAATTAAGTGAACCGGCACCCCAATCTGCATTTAAAATGTTCCGGTACTAATTTGATCATCTTCGGTACATTTACACTGAGGGTTACGCAATTTATTCTTCAAAAACACTTTCAAAATTTTATTACATACATTAAAAGCCTTAGACGTATAATCAACAGTAAATTTTCCTTTTCTTGATCATTCAGCAACCATCTCGTCATGTAGCACACAACAAGTTTATTTTATGAATACTACATGCTCAAAAAGAATGTTCATTGCAGCATTATAAGATATTTAGATTTGAAGATTTGGTTTACCTTTACTATGCCTATGAACCGCAACTGTTGGACAATTTATTCCATTGAAGTACTCAACAACAGAGATCTTAAGTCCTCAGTCTCGCTAACATAGTTACCAAACTCAAACGAACCTTCACTTACCCTATAAATCAACTAATAACATGATAGCCAGAGATAGAAAATGAAATTTGCAGTAGAATCTACAGGAGGATAAAGGTAGTCTACTATAAGTGCTATGTAAAAGGTTGTGTTTGTCATGGCATTCATCAGAATAAAGGGTTTAATGCAATTTACCCTCATGATTATAAATAAGTAAATTATCCTTCCATAAAAAAATAAATAGCACTTTATCTCCCTATGCTTTTAAAATAAAGCCATTTACCTTCTTAGACTTACCTCACTGTCTAGGAGGTAAATTGCTAATTATCTTTCCAAAAGAGGTAATTATTGGGCGGTAAATTGCATTTTTTCCCAAAATAAATAACAGAAAAGGGGAGTCCACACATTGGACATCAAAACGTTTGAAATTCCTTCACAAACTTAGTAGCATGAACTTCCATCACTGCAGTACATTCACACGGTTACTAATTATTGGGGAAAATACAAGCAACCCTATGTGATATTGGAAATGAGCAAATTACCTCCACATTAAAAAAAAATAACAATTTACCTCCTTCTGCTTTTTAAGATGAAGTAATTTAGCTCCTAGTGTTTTTTGGGTAAATTTCCTCATTTTAAAAAACACAAAGGGGTAAATTGATATTTGTTTTTCATAGGGGATAATTTGCTTATTTTTAATATCACAGGGGTACATTGCATTAAACCCAATCATTGTGCAATATTACCAGGGTAAATTGCATTAAATCTAATTACTGTGCAATATCACAGGGGTAAACTGCATTAAACCCGATTATTGCCCCTTAAGCTGTTACGCCTAGAGTTCTATTGGTTTCAAAGAAATAGGGAAAAACTGAAAATGAGAAAAGAGGTGCTTTCTTTGAGAATTTATTTTCAGCTGAACATGCAAAAACATTTCCTATGTTTGCAAGTCTGATTATGAAAACAAAGATTTCAGCTCAAGAGTAACATCCAACAAATAATGTTTCTCAATCTGTACCGAATCCACTTTGAAAAATATTTGCATTTCTGGGAAAATCCTTAATCATGGGGATACATCTCCAAAATATTTGTTTTATGGAAAGAACATTTTCCTATACACTGCAAAAGATTTGAAGGAAAAATGCAAGCTACCCCTATCACATGGAATATGCGGCACCTTATGCAAAAGATAAAAGAAATACCAAATTACCTTCCTGTATTTTTTTCAAATGAAGCAAATTTAGCTTCCAAATTTTACATTAATTGATAAATTAATTTTTCTTTCTTTCTCTTTTTTTTTTAATGTGATGTACTGATTTATATTTTGCCTTTATTTATAATAATATATTTTAAAGCACGAAAGAATATATATTATATGCACGTAGGAACGGCATGTCACAACGACTAGTATTTTTTATAATATATACCTCTTCTTGTTCTTTTCATAAGAAAGAAAAAGCAACCCAATCGCCATTGGCGCCCCCATCCACCCTGCTACACCCCAATGGCTGCCCTCCACCCCAGCATTGCCCCTCATCGCGGCCCCGCCTCCCCCTTCCCCCGAAACTCGCCGCGGCCCCAACTCCCCTGCCCTCAAAAACCTATCGTGGCCCCTCCTCCCCATTCCCCCAAAACTTGTCGTCACCCCCTCCCCATACCCTCAATTATCCCTTCATCGACCCTCCCCTTTTTCCCACCCGTCGCCGGCCCTCCCCCTTAAGCCCCCCGTCTCTGGCCTTCGCCGCCTTCCAACCCCTCTCTCTCTCTCTCTCTATATGTATATAATTGTTATTCTATATTTATATATATATATATATAAATACATTATATATGTTTTTTAATTAAAATATATATAAATATATATTACATAAATATGCAATTTTAAATCTAGACTCTTGATTTGAATTGAAGAAAATCTAGGCCGTTGATCTTATTAGTTGAATTTGGACCTTAAATCCAATCAAATTCAACGGTTTTTAAATAAAGTTAATTTTATAGTTAAATATATAAAAAATAAAGAAAATAAAGAAAATGCACATGAATAACACTAAATCACGCGGGGGTAAAGGAATAAATTGTACTAAATCCAAATATTTTATAATAAAGCTAGCCTTTTTAAATACGAAACTACACTCTGCATCAAGTAAACCCAACTTTTTATTTTAAATTTTCTAGCATAATCAATTATCACTTTCTGTTGTTTGTATGTACAATCAATAAACCACCGGATGCAAGATACTCGGTCATTCTTTTCCTCATCAAAAGTTTCACATCTTTTCTAGAGTACCAACTTAACTAAACTAACTTCAGATGAATTCTAAAAAGTGGAGGTAAAATCATATATCCAAATTCACCAAAACTATATCCCCCACACTAGGGCAAGGCCGCAAGCAATAGTATGACGGAGAATTCTTACTCAAATAATATCTGGTCAAACCAAATCATAGTATGACATGATTAAATTAGCAAGAATACGACATTTTGGATACCCATACACCTCAGAAATGTGTCATGAACATCAAGAAAAATGGCAAAAAAGTTGAGGCAGTTCAGTTGATCACCATTAACCAACCAATACATGCAGTTCCATAATGATAACATAGACAAAAAAAAAAAAATAGATCTTACATCACTGCATTTCAACGACATAGGTACATAAATAAAACAGTGTCGGTACAGTTGTCAGGGACTCGAGACAAATTATTTGTGTGAAAATTGAACGTGTCATAAGGTTGACCGGGAGAGGGATTAAAGATTAGGGATGATTACATTTACACCGCCTAACTTATGTTCTGTTTACACAAATCATTCTTGTCTTTTGAATAATTACACATACACTGACTAGAATGTAAGTATCATTTACACAAACTATCCATATTTTTTTATAAAATTACACTTACACCCCTCAAATGTATCGATATTATTACACAAATTATCCTTATTTTTTGGCTATCAAGGGTGGTTTATGTAATTATGCAAAAGGCATGGATGATTTGTGTAAATGGACTATAGGTCAGGAAATGGAAATGTAATTATCCCTGAAGACTATATGGAGTCGTCGTAAGATTAGAAGAAAGAGAGAGAAAGATCAAACAGAAATAAAATGAATAAGAAGTGAAAGAAAGAATTGCACGCTTCCGCGAAGATGGACCTAAACCAGCCATAGATTTAGGGACATACATTTGGAACCATACCTGCATTACCATTCTATACTTAAGTAATCCGCATCAAAATGAAGTCTAAGATTTTACCATGCACAGATTTCAAAATTTTTTAGAACCATTCTTCCATACAAAAATCTACCAGTAAAGTTCAATTTAAATGATCTTAGAACACTATCATGATTTTTAGCATAAGTAATACAAAAATTGTTAGAATAGGTGACCAGAACCATACCTGCATTACCATTCTATTTAGCAATCTTTATTGAAGTAATATTGACTTGATGAATATTGATTTGTTGTGCTTATTGATTACGTTAAACGGCGTTTTAACATCACAACAAATGCCCACAGACCAATTGGATAACCCATGTAGTTGGGCTACGCATTGGATGACAGCTATGAAACCAACTTCTGAGGGTTGGTCTGAAATGTTCCAAGTCGAGGGCCTCGAGACAGGGCATCGAGGGTCCTATAAAGACTTGCACTAAGGATTGCATTCATTGGATGAGTGCCGTGTTTCATCGACGACAGACGTTGGACGTCTATGCAATATTAGTGGGTTAGTTGACAAGGGTGCCAGCTGACTGAACTGACTCGCGGGAATCGTCATATGGAAGCCTTGGAGGCTTGGTCGGTATGGCTGGAATTCCCGGCTCCGATAGTACGAGATTAGTCCTCGAACTTGAGGAATCATGGCAGTCACATGCATATGAAGGCTTATCTAGGGTCCGGTAAGAGATGTCCGTATCTGGGATACGTTTATCATAAGTCTTATCCAGTGTAGTCGGAATATGTATTGAGGACGATAGATTCCAAGATAGGATCCGTCACCTGTTAGAATATGACAGTCGAGTCTCCTATGCTCTGAGATGGTTTAAACTCTTTAAGTATGTGGCCACAACGATTGGTCGAGTAGGGAATGGTTTCCTACGTTGATTAACAGAGAAAACATGTCTCGAGTTATTGAGCATAGTTGTCTAGTCCAGGATGGGAACCGACGCCCAATTCCATGCCCTAGACTTAGACTGGGAGATGGACAATGGAAGGACTGTACTCGTATGGAACTCGGGAGCCTAAATGTTCACGCCAACATTCACCTAGTCTCTAGTGCCATGGACCGTTGCTAGACGGCCACCCATGGTGACAGCGTTTTTCCGATTAAGGGTTAATTGGAAAAATAGTTAATTAAATTGGATTTAATTGACCAATTGTGTTGGACACAAGCCCAAGTCTAGCTGAGGGTGAACCTAATGAGTCACACACAAATCACTTTGGATTTGGTGGAACTAATTTGAAATTAATTCTAGAAGAAGCGAATAAATTTAATTGGATTAAATTTATTCAAGAGAGAAAATAAATGATTGGATATTTATTGGAAAATCCATTTGATGGATGGTCCAAGATTAATTGATTGGATTAGTTAATTTTGGACTAAGAACCTTTAAATTAATTGGATTAATTTATTGGGTTTTGGCTAGAATAATTAATTGGAACGATTATTCTTAATTTGGACTTATATTTATTTAATTGGATTAAATAAACTATTGGGATTCAATTGGATTGAGATTAATTAGATTAATTAATTCCCAATGATTCTTGTTTGGACTTTAATTTAAATAGATTAATAAAGTGCAAAAGCATGGAATTCAAGTCCACATCTTATACAAGTTGAAGCATGTTGTAGGAGAATTTGGAGCTTTCTCCTAATGTGTATAGGCCATGTGAGGTGCATGTGTAGGTGGTTCTCCATGTGTATATGTGGAAGTTAGCCTTGGAGGTTTATTGATGGAGGTTGAATTTTAAATTCATAAATTCCTACTTACACACAAAAATACACTACACAAAGATACATAACATGCTTCAATGTTTGCTGGAGATTTTTTAGCCAAAAACGCCTCTGAAAATTCTCTCTAAGAGTTCATTTCTTTTGGAAAGAAAGAACTTAAAACATTCTAAAGATCTCTAAATGATAGTGTTGCTTTGGAATTGATTTCTTCTTCTCAAACTATATTTTATCTAGCAATAAACTATAGTTTGAATCCCTTGTGAGGTGTGGACAATACTTAGAGGAATTCTATGTTGAATTCTCAAGTGAACGGAACAAGATAACGTAAAGGGAACAAAGCTAGAACCGATGCTACATTTGTGAAACAAAAGGTAGGTTCTTATTTATATTCTTGTATCTTTTGTTTGTATTCCTTTAGCCACATGTCCAACATGTTTATTTTATGTTGTTATGCTCTTGAAAAACACCAAACGCCCGGGAACTTCAAAGGGAACACCCCTTTGAATACGTTTAAATTATGCTTTAATTTCACATTTTTTTACGCTTCCGTTGCGTTCCCCGGCCGTACCCGATTCTTTAAGTGGTTTCAAAGCCCGGTTCGGTATCGTGGCTGTAGGATTTACATGTTATTATGTGTTAAGCATGAAGAACATGTTTAAATTGCTTTTGGAAAGCATGATTTATTGCTTTAAGGCATGATAATATGTGTAGAAAATATGTGTTAATTTTGCTTTTGAAATTATGGATATCCATGCATTTTTGAGAATTGGATTTTCTGTAAATGCATGTTTATGTGTTAGTTTTATAGAAGAAATTTAAAAAAAAAAAAGATTTGTGAAAAACGGTGCCGGTCGGCTGGCAGGGGCAGCAGGCGCGCCCGCGCGCGCATGCAGGGGCGCCTGCCCGCGGGCGCCCACGCCTCATGCAGTGCGTGCGCGCCCGTGGCCGGGCGCGCGTGCCCGCTGCAGCGCACGCTGTGCCTGTGGGCGCGCCCGCGTGCGGCCAGCAGACGATTGGGCCGCTTTGCAGTGTTTTTCATGAAAATTTCAGTTTTCTGATTTCTGCTGTTTTCGGAGTGTGATTATTTTGGCATATTTTTAATTTTAGTTAAATTGGATTTTTCTAAAATTATTTTTGATGCCTTAGATTATTTTGGAAATGGTTTCCAAACAAAAAAATTATTTGTACATTGGATGTATAGTTGATATCCATATTTTTAATTGCATTATTAATATGTTATTTTCTGCATTTTATTATGTTTATTTTTTTAGATATTGGATATCTATTTATAAATGCATGGGATGTATTTATATGCTTGGCATTTTTATATTTGATATAATTGTGTAATTGTTGTTTATTTGATAAACAATAAGGATGATCACTAGCCCATTGACCTATGTATGATTTAATTTATTGTTGGATGTGGCCTGCGTGCCTCTTTGTTTTTCTTCTCTCTATCGTTTTGAGCCTTGAAATAATAAGGCTTTCTTCCTCTCTTTTAATGTACTCCTCCTGACTTATGATTGGGAGTTCTTTTAAGTTGTAATGAGAGTAGATTAGGTTGTGAGGCTTTATTTTATTAAATGTAAGCTTCCAAGGAGATGAAGGTTCGGTGGATGGAGCCCACGGTGGAAGGTCAAGAAGAACAAAGGAGGATTTTACAAGGCCCCATTAGAATGATAATGGGATGTAAAAAAATTCTAATAGTGTAGGCTTACCCTAGATTGACCATAGGTCCACTGCGGGCTCAGTGGATCACTTAGGAACGGGCTTGTGATCATCCTATAGGGGCGTGCTAGGCTTCTTTTGCAAGTGTTTAATGTTTTAATTCTTTGATGTATGATGTGTTTGGAATGCATCTATTTACATTAAATGTTTAAAACTTGAGCATGCAAAATACTCATGATGATGAGGTCTCGGTCTTAATAAATTATAACTCTCACTTGGATGGTCCAAGTAAATATTAGGCCCAAAATGGAATTAAAATCAAATGGTTTGATTATTCCAAGCCTTCCATCCATAATAATGTAGTAAGGAAGCTACTTTTACCCATTCGTAGTCTCACGGTCGTGGCACGTTTGGAATGGAAGAAAGTTGTGCTATTGTTATGAACAAAGGAATATGCTCCTGTTTTCCTGTCTCACGAGTCGTGGGGGCGACAATTGAGATATGATTTGGTTGATGGATTGGGTCAAACGCTGAGTAACATGATTCGCTTGGAGTCCTCGAGATCATGTGAAGAAGCGAGGCAAAATATCTTGGGAATCTCATTGGATGAGAATGGTATTGGATACCTCCCACAAAGCCTTTCCCATGTGAATGGTTTCCCGCAAACCCCACTTGAGAGTGGTGGGATTTTGGAAGAAATAGTGGGAGGGGTTAATGACTAAAGACCAAGTCTTAACTTGAATTCAATATTATTATAATCTATTAAATTCCTGTTTTACATTTTGAATGTAAATGTCTAATAATCCACTCGCTGTAATTCTTGATACTAATAAATTTGACTGAACAAACTATAATGATTGGCTGCGAAATCTGAGGATTGTCCTAGATTTCGAAAATCAGGCTTACGTTCTGGATAAGCCTCTTCCTCGGATCTTGCTGGAGGGGTCCTCATCAAAAGAGCGTTTGACGTTCAATGAATGGCAGGAGGACAACCGCAAGGTCCGCAGCATCATACTGGCATCCATGACTAATGAGATCCAGAAAAAGTATGATCGTCAGCTCGATAATGCTCCGCATGAAAGATGTTTATGCGATACGGGACCGGCATATTAGATATGCTGGGATGAAGGCATTTTTCGGAGCTAAGATGATAGAAGGGTCGTTTGTACACCAGCATGGAGTGATGATGCTATCCCTAGTGAAGAAGCTCAAAGACCTTTGAGCTGATCTTGGAAAAGAAACGTACATCGGCGTGATCCTTCAGTCTCTTCCTTCCTCTTTTGACCCGTTTATCGTTACCTATAACATGAATGGGCTTGAAAAAGACCTTCATGAGTTGATGAACATGTTGGTCCAATACGAGGCAACGATTGAATAGTCTGCTCCGTTGATATTGGTGGGGGAGGCTTCGACCTCAAGAGCGAAAGGCAAAGGGGCCGGATGCTGGAGGAGGAAGAAAGGTAAGACTGAATTAGCCGCTGCAAGCGCACAGAGCGCTCCTGTTGCCATGCTGGGCATGGGAAAAGGAAAGAGGAAGGCGGTTCGGCAGTCAAGGATTCTAAAAGATGTTTGCATATATTGTCGTGAAAAGGGGCATTGGAAGATGGAGTGTCCTAAACTCCTCTCCAACCAAGGTACATTTGATTTGAGCTTGAACATGATTACTATTCTACTCTTGGGTATTGGATACCAGCTGTAGAGCTCATATCTGCAAATGGTTTGCAGGTGATGGAAATGAGTAGAAGGCTAAGACGGAGATGATTCTAAAGCTAGGCAATGGCTGGGCTATTGCCATAGAAGCTATAGGACTAGTAACGCTTGGCTATCAGTGATCATGTTAGGATAGAGTTGATAGGTCACAATTATGTAACCTAGCATGATCAGATTATGTTTTTCTATTGTGGAATAATAAGGATTACATGTTTTTTATCAATGAAAGTTTCTTTTATTTGACAAAGAATGGTTTTTCTTGTCTGCTAGGTTGTTTGCATAATTATTTCAATACTATCCCATAATTAGATTATGAATGCTCAAAACAAATGATGAAATGGATAATCAAGATAAACTCACAGATTTGGCATGCAAAGCTAGGTCACATTCCTCTAGTTAGGATAAGGAGGTTAGTAGATTCAAGGAGACTAGAAATAGACAATTTGAGCCAGCTAGATTGCATGTCCTTCCTGAGCAGGGCGATGGCCAAGAATCTCTTTGTAGGACAAAGTATGCTTGCTAGTGGTCTGTTGGATTAGATCCAGTCAGACATCTGTGGGTCACTGAATACACAAGACCAGTAGAGGGTTCACAAGTCTAAGGGCTTTTGGAAGGCTCAGGGAATTAGATTTGAAGTGGGAACCAAACTGGTTGCAAAATTAACCTTCGATTGAATCGAGTGGTGTGTATTTAGTGGGAGCTCTTGATGTATCTAAATGAGAATGGAATTCTCACTCATTGGAATTATCCCTGAAGTGCCACAATTGAACAGCATCTCTGATAAGGGAGGAATCAAACCTTGTTAGACATGGTTCGATCGGTGTTTCACTGAAGTATCTTGGCCCATCTGGACGTGTTAATAAGACAGTGGTCAAGTTGTAAAAAATGGCACTTTCTAAAGATCGTGGCCCAAACACCATATTGGATATGGCATGGTAAGCCTGTATCCTACAAAGTACTTCAGTATGTAGGATGGTCTTGCATACGTCAAGGGACTAGTAGGAGGCAAACTAGGTTTGCACAGGTTTATGTGTTGTCTAAGGGAAATTAGATTTCAGAGGATAACCAGTGTGAGGAGTAGCTCCTTGAGGAATCAAGTAGAGCGACACCTCAGTACGATATAGCAAACATCATTTGTAATCAAATTTTCCTACTGACTATATTCCAGTTCTCCTAAGGATGACCAGAATATCCTAGATACCTGAGAGGTACAGGTTTCTGAGTCAGTCCGGTCAATTAGATTATAATCCAAAAGACATACGGAGAAGCAATGTTGGACATTGGATTGAATTAATGGCTTGGAGTCGTGTGATTCTACATAATTCAAATTAGGTTTGAAACTCCATGTAACTGGAATATTCATTTTTGATGAGTTCATACGGGGTATGGCTCGATCAGTAACGAGCTTGAGGGTCAGTGGGAGTTTAGTTGTGTTCCTAGTGTTTAAAGTGTGTAACGTCTTATTTATTTGGAATGAAGTTATGATGTTAGGAAACACTGAAACACGAACGTTGTTCACGCAATTCTCCATGAAAGGAATTGGATTCCTATATATAGGGTTAGGCTGTCCAAGACTCAGTCAGGGTTAGCTGATGAGGAAGCTCAGATGTTTGACATCCCCTACGTCTTTGCCGTAGGCAACATGGGTATGTTGTTTGGTGCATTGGACCTGATGTTGTGTATGCTTTGGGCGTAACGACAGAAATCGGGTGTGTACCGAGAAGGCAGTAGACTGCTGTTGAGAACAATCTTTAATACCTGAATAAGGATAAAAGAAGTGTTCTTGATGCAAGTTCTATGGAGAGTTGATTCTGGAAGGCTATAGCGATACGAGCTTCTAGGATCATGTGAATAATATCTAGTCTCAATATGAACATATATTCAGGCTTAATGGTAAGGTGGTGGCTTGGAAAGGTTTCAAGCAGGACACCACAACGGACCATGAAAGTTGAATGTATGACAACTTTAGAAGTTGCTCCAGAGAGTGGTTTGGATGAAAAACCACATCCAATGGTTGGGTGTGGTGCCTAGCACGTAGCCAGTAGTTACCCTGGAGGATAACAACATGGCTGTAGCGCAAGCCAAAGTACCGAGATCTCATCACGGATCCAGAAAAATTCTTACACAGTACCATCTGCTTGGAGCAATGGTATGAAGAGGTGGCATGCGGTTGGACTGCATCATCTTGGCAGAAATAAGGTAGACCCGTGAGACCGAGCCGGATATCACAAATTACTCATGCTCAGATTATTCTAAGAGACATGGGTGATATGCTTTAGGTCAAGTGGGAGATTGTTAGAATAGGTAACTAGAAAGCCAATTGGATTGGCAGTTTTGGGTACTATTTAGCAATCTTTATTGAAGTAATGTTGACTTGATGAATATAGTAAGTATTCATCCGTGGCACTATGTGTTTGTTGTGCTTACTGATTACGTTAAACGGCGTTTTAACGTCACAACAAATGCCCACAGACCAATTGGATAACCCATGTAGTTGGGTTGTGCATTAGATGGCAGCTATGAAACCAACTTCTAAGGGTTGGTCTGAAATGTTCCAAGTCGAGGACCTCGAGACAGGGCATCGAGGGTCCTATAGAGACTTGCACTAAGGATTGCATTCATTGGATGGGTGCCATGTTTCATCGGCGACAGACGTTGGACGTCTATGAAGTATTAGTGGGTTAGTTGACAAGGGTGCCAGCTGACTGAACTGACTCACGAGAATCGTCATATGGAAGCCTTGGAGGTTTGGTCGGTATGGTTGAAATTCCCGGCTCCGATAGTACGAGATTAGTCCTCGGACTTGAGGAATCATGGCAGTCACATGCATATGAAGGCTGTATCTAGGGTCTGGCAAGAGATGTCCGTATCTGGGATATGTTTATCATAAGCCTTATCCAGTGTAGTCGGAATATGTATTGAGGATGGTAGATTCCAAGATAGGATCCTGAAAGAAATCGGTGGATCGTCCCGGGAATTGCGCGAATGCGGAAGCGCGATATAAAATAACATACAAAAATTAAAGCATGCTTTTAATAATAAAAGAACACGCTCAAGGGGTGTACCCTTGAGATTCCTGGGTGTTCAGTGTATCTCATGATTAAACAACATGTAAAGAAATCATGGAGGCCATAGAGTTGAAAATAAAGAGAGACGAAAAATAAAACGAGACCTACCCGTTGTCGTTTTCGTCTTCAACGGCTACACGCGTTGTTCCCCGTTTTGCACCGAGATCTCGTTCTTGAGACCCTCCAAATCGTGACACACGATCCACCCACATATCTTGCACGTCGTGCTAGCAACGAACAAGTGTATATTTTGGAGTGGATGAATCAACAACATGTTATCAATTAACGGTATTGATTCATTTAAGTTCTAATGTTCCAAGAACAAAAGAACTAGAAAATATTTTTCTTGGAGAGTGGAGAGAGAGAGAGGGCGGACGAGAGAGAGGGGAGAGAGGCCGAAATTATGTGTGTGTTGGAATTTCATCATCCTTCAAAAAGTTGGAAGCTAGAGGTATTTATAGAGGAGGAGTTTAATCCTCTTTAAACTCCTACTCTAAGAACTCTAATTTGTCTAGGATTTTGACCTAGTCAAAGTCCTAGTCAAACTAGTGTTTGACCTAGTCAAACAAATCCTAGCCTTCCATCTCCCCTTTCCATCTCAACTGTTGATTTTAATTTAATGGAATATTTAAATCCTATTAAATATTCCAAAAGGATAAAAATAAATATAATAAATAAATATTAATATTTATTCTAAGCCCATTAAATCAACCCTTTAATAAATCCTATTTATTAATTTAATTCCCATTATCAAATAGAAGGAATTAATTTCTCCAAGAAAATATAGGACCCGATTAAATCTAATTTAATCATTTCTTTACTCCAATATTTAACTCCAAATTAAATACTAAGTGTGATAGTGTGTGACTCTTTAGGTTCACCTTTCAGCTAGACTTGGTCGGATTCCTAGAATCCACCGTTACCATGGGTGGCCATCTAGCAACGGTCCATGGCACTAGAGACTAGGTGAAATAATTGGGGATGAAAATTTAGGCTCTAACAGTACACTTGTCCTTCTGTCTTCGGTCTCATCACTTAGAGTCTAGAGCACGGAAAAAGCAGGTACCCATTTTGGACCTAAGTGTCGGTCTGTCCTTACTAAACGCCGCAAGGGAAACCTTCCCTTCTGTTCAGTTACTATGGTCACAGATTTTAGGGACAAGACACAGAGCGCACATGAGACTCAACTGTCAATACCTTTTGACAGGAGACAGATCCTTTCTTGGAAAATACTGTCACTCTGTACACCCGAGCTGCACTAGACATGGCTTATGACTACTCAAGAGTATTTTGGCAATCTCTTACCATATCTAAGATACAGACCTGATGCAGAGGTGAACTCAGCAGTTCCTCAAGTCAAAGGACTTGGCCTGTACCATTGGAACCGGGAATACACGTCATACCTTGCTGACCATACTCAAGGTCCTCTGTAAGACGGTTCCCGCGAGTCACCTCAGTCAGCTGCTTCCTAGCATGCTGACCCACTAAAACTGCTCAGACGACCTTCGTCACCCGTCGATGAAATACGACAGCAGATGCTTAGTGCAAGTCTCAAAGGGAATCCCGGTACCCATTTTCGGGATTCCTTGACTTGGAGATTTCCGGACTGATTCGGTAAGACTGATTTCATGGACCTACCTCCAAGCGTAGTCCCAGTCCCCGAAATCGATTCTCAGTCCGTAGGCTTTGTTTGCGTAGTGAACAGAAATGTAAGTGCAGATATAAGTGAACGTAAACAAAGTATTGCCATATGAATTTTCACTTCTTTATTCATAAATGTTTTTATCAAACACCAGAAATTGTCTAGACATAGGTTACACATTCCTGCCAAAATTGGCTTACATGGTCCCCTATTCTAACAGATCCGTCACCTGTCAGAATATGATAGTCGAGTCTCCTATGCGCTCTGAGATGGTTTAAGCTCTTTAAGTCTGTAGCCACAGCAATTGGTCGAGTAGGGAATGGTTTCCTACGTTGATCAATAGAGAAAACGTGTCTCGAGTTATTGAACATAGTTGTCTAGTTTAGGATGGGAACCGACGCCCAATTCCATGCCCTAGA
The DNA here is from genome assembly GCA_034509735.1 of Sesamum alatum. Classification (NCBI taxonomy): domain Eukaryota; kingdom Viridiplantae; phylum Streptophyta; class Magnoliopsida; order Lamiales; family Pedaliaceae; genus Sesamum; species Sesamum alatum. Next base: position 31,937,624 of record JACGWO010000001.1, on the reverse strand, counting down.
CTTAGACCGGGAGATGGATGATGGAAGGACTGTACACGTATGGAACTCGGGAGCCTAAATGTTCACACCAACATTCACCTAGTCTCTAGTGCCATGGACCATTGCTAGACGGCCACCCATGGTGATGGGTGTTTTTCAGATTAAGGGTTAATTGAAAAAACAGTTAATTAAATTGGATTTAATTGACCAATTGTGTTGGACACAAGCCCATGTCTAGCTGACGGTGAACCTAATGAGTCACACACAAATCACTTTGGATTTGGTGGAAATAATTTGGAATTAATTCTAGAAGAAGCGAACAAATTTAATTGGATTAAATTTATTCAAGAGAGAAAATAAATGATTGGATCATTTATTGGGAAATCCATTTGATGGATGGTCCAAGATTAATTAATTGGATTATTTAATTTTGGACTAAGAACCTTTAAATTAATTGGATTAATTTATTGGGTTTTGGCTAGAATAATTGATTGGATCGATTATTCTTAATTTGGACTTATGTTTATTTAATTGGATTAAATAAACTATGGATTCAATTGGATTGAGATTAATTAGATTAATTAATTCCCAATGATTCTTGTTTGGACTTCAATTTAATTAGATTAATAAAGTCCAAAAGCATGAAATTCAAGTCCACATCTTATACAAGTTGAAGCATGTTGTAGGAGAATTTGGAGCTTTCTCTTAATGTGTATAGGCCATGTGAGGTGCATGTGTAGGTGGTTCTCCATGTGCCATCATGGGTGACACTTCTGCTATAATAGTGTATATGTGGAAGTTAACCTTGGAGGTTTATTGATGGAGGTTGAATTTTGAATTCATAAATTCCTACTTACACATAAAAATACACTACACAAAGATACATAACATGCTTCAATTTTTGCTGGAGATTTTTTAGCCAAAAACACCTCTGAAAATTCTCTCTAAGAGTTCATTTCTTTTGGAAAGAAAAAACTTAAAACATTCTAAAGATCACTAATTTATAGTGTTGCTTTAGAATTGTTTTCTTCTTCTCTAACTATATTTTATTTAGCAATAAACTATAGTTTGAATCCCTTGTGAGGTGTGGACAATACTTAGAGGAATTCTATGTTGAATTCTCAAGTGAACGGAACAAAAAAACGTAAAGGGAACAAAGCTAGAACTAGTGCTACGTTTGTGAAACAAAAGGTAGGTTCTTATTTATATTCTTGTATCTTTTGTTTTTATTCCTTTAGCCAGATGCCCAGCATGTTTAATTTATGTTGTTATGCTCTTGAAAACACCGAACGCCCGGGAACTTCAAAGGGAACACCCCTTTGAACCCGTTTAAATTATGCTTTAATTTCACGTTTTTTACGCTTCCGTTGCGTTCCCGGGCCGTACCCGATTCTTTAAAAAATATCATGATATTTCTAACAATTTGAGATAGTCCATAAATACGTACAACGCTCACATCACCAATCAGAGAGGGAGCAAACAAAGAAGACTAAAACCTTTGATGACCTAAATCCACAGCACAGAACTACAAGTTCTGTTGATCCAATATCATGCAAGATACAAATAAGTTCTTCACCGTGCTTATTCTGTATTGTTATTTTATGTTGCATTGATGTTGAAACATTGTAATTTAATTTGCATCAGTAACCACTAAAGAATTGGGAAAAATGTGGGCCACCCCCTGTGATATGCGAGCTGTGCATATTACCCCCTGTGATAAAAAAAAATTAAATTACCTCCCTATGTTATTATAAATGTAGCAATTAAACCCTTGAGGGTCTGAGGTGTTATGCACGCGCCAGTGATGTGGCTGGCACTACATTTTGAGGCTGTGTTTTGACCATTTTGCCGCTCCTTTCCCATTTTGAAGCTGAAACTCTCTTGAATGTTCTTGCTTGTCACATTTACTGTATGAATTTGAAGCATTTTAATTTTTAATTTGCTATATTAGCTTGAAGTTTTTAATCTGTTAATTTTCTATATTAATTTGAGGTGTTTTAACTTTTTAATTCGAAGTTATGTATTAATTGAAGTATTTAATTTGAAGTTAGTTATTGTATTGATCTGAACGATTTAATTTGAAGTTATTTTTAAATTGAAGCATTTTAATTTTTTGACATTTGGTCACAACACGAATATTGAAGTACCAGAAAATAGGTTTTTTTCATTTAAGAAATTTGGAGTATCTGAACATATATATATATATATATATATATATAAGAAAATATGTAGTAAACAAAACACAATAAAACTGAACACAACAAAATTTGCATAAAACATAAAAAAGCCTTTCATTTGCACAGATTGCAACCCCATATTCAGTGCACATTCACATAACAAAGTGACTGATTTACAAATCCACCAAATCCACCATTTAAACAAAGACATTTGTTGTACAAAAAGTCCTCACTTTCAGCCTTATGCACTACTCTTGTTGGTTTCTTCTCTTTGATATTTCCTTCATTTTCTCCAAAACTTCTAAAATTGTTCTTGTTGTATTTTCTATTTTCACTGCCAACATTCCCCAATAAGGCTACATTACTGGGGACTTGATATTCAACTTATTGTTGTAGTACACATTGGTACATGTTAGTATATTACAAGCTTCAAAATTCTGAACAAGAAATACTTATACACCAATTGGTTGCTCTTGGCTTAAAGGGAGGGCTTGAGATTCCTATGGGATTTCTTTAGATCCAGGGGCATTTGCCTTCCCAAAAATAAAATTGGATTGAAATTAATTAGATTAATTAACGCCCAATGGATTCTTGTTTGGAATTTATTTAATTAGATTAAATACAAGTCCAAAACATAAAAATCCAAGTCCAAATTACATGCAAGTTGAAGCTAGTTAAGGAGGAGTTTCAACTCCTCCACATGTGTACATGATATGGACGACCATGAGCTCTTTTGTGGTTTTCTCTTGCTATCATGTGTAGTGGATGTGCTAGAAGTGTGTATATTTGGAAGTTGCCTTGGAGGTTAATTGTGTAGGAGGTTTTTTGAACTCTACATTCTACATAAACAACTTTGCTAGGCATTTACTTTCTTGCTTGCTTCATTTTTGCTGGAGGTTTTTAGTCAATAACTCTATGAAATTCTCTCTTTAGTGTTCATACTTCTTAGAGAAGATTTGAACAAAAACATTCCAAGGTACACTAATTTATAGTGCTTTCTTTGGAATTGTTTCTTCTTTCGTTTTCTACTTTCTATCTAGAAATAGAATAGAAATAAATCCCAAGTGTGGTGTGGAACATATTAGAAGACTTCTATGTTGATCTCTCAAGTGGACGAACGAAGAAGGAAAAGAAAGGAACAACGCACGAACCCGTTCTACATAAACGAAAAAAGGTTAGTTTTCTTTTACGTTTACATGTACCTTTGTCTTGTCCTTTAATCCACATGTCCAATATTTTTTCTTTTATTATTTGTGCTTTGACAAACACTGAACGCCAGGGAAATTCAAAGGGAACACCCCTTTGCATCCGGTTTAAATTATGCCTTAAATTTATATTTTTTCGCTTCTGTTGCGTTCTCGGGCCGTACCCGATTCTTTCACATAATCCTCTAGTTTGGCCCTAATTGCTACATAAGCATGGCAGCATGGGTAACGTGTTAATTGAAACATGCCACAACTGCATGTTTTCTTTTTTTTCAAAATCAACCACATACTTGTCTAAGAAGTAGTCAGTTTCATAGCCCCCTCCCCCCCTTTTCAATTGCAGCCTAGAAATCAACCTTGTTCTAATCCACTCAAACATTCTTATAATTGGTTTGTCCCTAGCTACAAGTATGTAACTGTTAAAGCTTTCACATAAGTTATTCACCAAAATATCATATTTTGTTGTGACATAGAAAATATGATCTTGCCCAATGCTGTCGATTTATCTCTCTTAGATTCAGAGGTTGTTTCAATTTCAGCTTTGATTTTGGGATCAGTCTCTTCAATTTTTCATAAAAGCCTCAAATTTCCTTCCGTTAACAGTTGAGGCTGTTCAAAAGTATTCTTTTAACTCAACAAATTTTTATTTAACTTTGAAATTTTTATACATATATCTTAAACAAAATATGTGTTCAGATTCTGGCACTACTTTTAAGGCCTCAATGAGTCCTTTCTGCCTGTCAGATATAAATTACCATTTCTCAATGCCCCGAACCCGCTATATCATCTAACAGTTCACCCACAAACCAGCCCCAAATCTCCCTATTTTCAGTTTGAACTACTACCATTGCAATTGGCAACATATTGTCATTCGCATCCCTTCCCACAGCTACAAGCAATTGGCCCCCATAAACTATTTTCAAAAAACAGCCATCGATTAGCCTACACCCTTCCAAAAATAGCTGTCATCGTTGCTCCCCCTATTATATTGCACATAGTCCTCATCAGATGAATCATCAAACTCTAATGAGGACTCATTTAAAAATCTTTTTATACAATTTTCTTTTACCCTTTTCAACTACATTTAAACTAGAATTTCAGTGAAATTCTCAGTTGGATTTTCAGCCACATGTGTTGTCTCATTGTTAAATGTATCAATCAAACTATCAACCCCCTTTTTAGTCTCATTTTCAGCACCACCCGATTCCCCCTGCCCTCACAGTCATTCCCCTCAACCTCAGCCCCATCCAATCCCTGACCCTCTAAACCCTGCCTCTCATAGTCCTTTCTAGGCTCAACACCCTCAAACTTAGGGGTGTGCATTTCGGTTAAAATAACCGAACCGAACCGAACCGAAAATTCGGTTAACCGAATTTTCAGTTCGGGATTTTTTAAAACCGAAAACCGAACCGAAGATCAAAACTTCGGTTCGGTTTTCAAACCGAATATTTTCGGTTTTTTTTCAGTTTCAACCGAAAAAAACCGAAAATTATAATTAAAAAAAATTGCCGTTTAGTTTAAATTTCAATTTTGACCAAAAATACTTGTTAAAAATATAAAGATATAAAAGAAAAAATAACAATTGACACGATACGATGCGATTCATACGAATATCATTCCATTCGGACCGTAACCATTCATACGCACTCCATAGTGTGATTCTTAAATCAGAAAATTGAAATTGAAATCACTCTCTGTCTGAAAATTGAAATTGCGAGTGTGATGTGTGATTCTTAAATCAGAATATTAAATATTAATAATTTAATATATTATTAAATATTAATATTATTAAAAAAATTCGGTTTTTTCGGTTCGGTTCGGTAAACCGAACAATTTCGGCTGAACCAAACCGAAAACCGATTTTTCCAAAAAATTTCGGTCGAAACTGAATTTTCGGTTTCGGTCGGTTTTTTCGGTTCGGTCGGTTTTTGCACACGCCTACTCAAATTCAACTCCCCCTCCCCAAGCCCCTCACCATCTAATAAGCATCTTATCTCCTCTTCCTGCTCTTTTTCAATTTCATTACCCTGGCTATCTTGGACTTGAAGAGGTTCAACATCCTCTTCCTCTACATAAATCTCTACTGGAACATCTAAACCTCTACAAGTATTCTTCATATCAACCATGCAAAGGTCTGAACATTCTTCTTTATTTGTCTTATGCCCTATTCCAATGATTGGGTATGTTCTTTATAATAAAATTTAAGCAAGTACTTCTTCCCTCCACACTGTTCATACATTGAGCCTACTTCAATCAAACTTAAATAGTCTATATTCACCTTCTTAAATACTTTCTTATGTCCTCCTACATACACCAACTTTGGGATGTTATACAAATTTGTCCCCAACCAAAAAATTATGTTATGTGTCTCAAAGTTCTGCATTTATATAAAAGAAAAGAAAAAAAAATGCTTCAGCAAAGGAGCAAAACCATAGTTGCGCATAACACAATAACACTGAAGGTATAATTGCACATAACACTGACATATCAAGCACAATAACTTTCCTAACCACCAAAAAGACATTACAGGACAATAAGCAGATGCAGACATATTTTACAGAACCACAATGTATAAAATATACCAACATTCATTGACTTGGGACCACATGTGGAACCCAGTACTACATTAATCAATATAAAGTAAACAACCCTAATCCCCAAAATAATAATAAAATATACCATAATTCAGAAAATAATCATAAAAAGATAGTAATCCCCAATATCAGTTTTAAAAAACCCTCAACTCAACAACCCAAGACCCCAATATAAAAAGGTGGGTACATACCTCCATCTCCATAAATTTGAAGTTTTAGAGTTCCTTTTCTCCAGGTCCACCATAAAACAGAAAAACTTAACACATTTTAAAAATCAGACAAGAATCTTCGAAATAAAAGACCGACTTAAATAACTATACTTTCAAACATACCTTAATCGGACCAAGATATGAAGTTCAGATTTCTCAATCTTTCATCCCACATTTGTAGATCTGTAAAAAAAAAGAAGAGAAAATAGTCAGTAAATCTAAAAAAAAAATACAAAAAAAAACATAAAATGCTTTGAAAACACTTTAAGAACCTTAGTGTTTATCTCACGCCTTTAAATCTCCGATTCAATAATGGATTTTAGTGAATTTTTCCCAAATCATAGGGAAGCTCGTAAACCTAGGGTTTTTATCACCTCTTAGTCTCTCACTCTCCAGAAATAGTTGAACTATGTCTGCCCTAACTAGTCAACATAGTCAACCTATCATATATAAGGAGGGGTATTTTTGTCTTTAAACCCTAAGCACTACGTTTAAATTACCCAGGGAGGCAGTGTGCTACTTTATTAATATCATAGTTAGGTAATTTGCTATTTTATTATATAAAGGGGTAATTTACTCCTTTCAAATAATACACGGGATTAAAATGCTTTTAACCCCTAAAGAATTATTGGTAAACAAACTCCAGCATTTACTGGCTTAAGAGTATGTTTGGTTGGAGAGAAAAATGGAAGTATAGGAGAAGTGGAAGTAAAAGAGGATGTATAAGAAAAAATTTAGTGTTTGGTTTGGAGGAATAGATGGAAGGGAAGTAAAACTGGATGTATATGGAATCCCTCCGGAGTCCAATTTCATTTCCGTCTGAAATTGGGCGGAAAAGTGGAAGTATAAGGCTAAAAAGACCAAAAAATATATATTTTATTTTTAGTTACTCTATTGCCCATATATATATATATATTTCCCTTTAATTCCTTTCTCATTCCCGCTGATAATACCATACATAATCGCCAGAGAAAGAAAACCAAATCTTTGGAAAAACTAGTACGTCGAAGTCAATAATCCGATAAACATACTTTTCATTTACAATTTTTCAAAATTTTTTATTACTAATTTGCTATTAATTTTTATCGAATAATCCTTTTTCTTCTTCCCACCGTCAGCACTTGTAATTTTTATTTTATTTAAATTAAATAATTTAGAATAAATAAATAATATTCATTTTGATTAATATTTTTATTAATAAAAAATATTATTGTTCTTGTTTGATATATATTTTTATTAATAAGGTTTTTAAATATTTGATACTAGTATAATATTAACTTGTTTATTTTCTAAAATGAAGAGAAAGGGTTAAACTGTAAAATTACAAAAAATTAGTATTTTCTTCTCAATCTATTTTTCTCGTACCAAACAAGGGAAAGTATTTGAGATTTACTCCCCTTCCAATCATACCAAACAATTTGAAGGAAAACTCTTTTCCTCCCCTTCCCCCTTTCCCTTCCCCTCCCCCTTTCACTTCCCCTTTCCTCTCATTTGAACCAAACGAACATTAAAAGATTTAGAATTTTTCAGCTCTTTTCGGGTAGGTTGTTAAAGACAACGGAGATGGGCCTTCCCTATTTCAAAATTTGAATATTCAAATTCTTTATCAAGACACATTATTAAGTAAATTTCCACCGGTCATAAGAAAAGCATAAGAGTATGTTTGGTTGGGGGAAAAGTGGAAGTATAGGAGAAGTGGAAGTAAAAGGGGATGTATAAGAAAAATTTAGTGTTTGGTTTGGAGGAAGAGATGGAGGGGAAGTAAAACTGGATGTATATGAAATTCCTTCGGAGTCCAATTTCATTTCGTCCAAAATTGGGCGGAAAAGTGGAAGTATAAGGCCAAAAAAACAAAAAAAAAATACATACTTTATTTATATTTACTCTATTGCTCATATATATATATATATATATATATATATTTCTCTCCAATTATTTTCTCCTTCCGGCTGATAATACCGTACATTATCGACCGAGAAAAAGTAACCAAACTGTTGGAAAACTACTACGTCGAAACCAACAATCCAGTAAACATACTTTGCATTTGCGATTTTTCAGATTTTTTTTATTGCTAATTTGTTATTAATCTTGATTGAATAATCCTTTTCCCTATCGTGTTCCCTCTTGCAACCGCCGGCACGAGTAATTTTTATTTTATTTAAATTGAATAGTTTAGAATATATGAACAATATTCATTTTGATAATTACTTTATTAATTGTTCTTGTTTGATATATATTTTTATTACTAAGCTTTTTAGATCTCTGATATTAGTGTAATATTAACTTGTTTATTTTCTAATACAAAATGAAGAGAAAGGGTTAAACTGTAAAATTGCAAAAATTAGTCTTTTCTTTTCAATCTAATTTTCTCATACCAAACAAGGGAAAGTATTTGAGATTTACTCCTCTTCCAATCATACCAAACAATTTGAAGGAAAATTATTATTCTTACCCTCCCCTTCCCCCTCCCCCTCCCCTTCCCCTTTCCTCTCATTTGAACCAAACGAACCCTAAGGGAAAAACTATGTGATGTATATGATTAGGTGTGTACGTGGTGTGAGTTGGGCCAATTCAGGTACTTTTTCGGCCCAACCCGATGTTTGCGGTTTTTAAAAAGTTTAGCCCAAGCCCAGCCCGACAATCATCAAAACTGCACTTTGTGGTCTAATTGAGTTGGGACGTTTTTGCAGTTTTTGCAGTCTTTGGTATAGAGTCAATCACCTATACAATTAAAAAAAATAGTTCAACTATTCTATATAACTAGTAGAAATCACGTGTATTGTACGTGATGCTTATTATCTCAACAAAAAGAATGTATTATTTAAAGGTTTAATAAAGCAAAAATCTAAGGTAGTTCACAAATTAAGAAGTATCACTTTGAAATTTATAAGTACTTTATAAATGAAAATATCTTATTCATTAAGCTTAATCAATTTAGACTTTTAAAATTATTATAAAAGCTTTCTATTCCATGAAAATCAAAAGCTAAAAATGAAATAACTGAATAAGTTGTCATGTAAACACATGATTCTGTTAGTCATTTGCTTGTTTGATTTTGTTGGCAGGAGAAATTCTCTTACTTGGTTTCATGAATTTCTTGAGTTTTCTTGATGAAATTATTACTTAACTCTTTGCTGCTCGGTGTTTAAATTTTAATGTCATCTTTTTATATTCATCGTTTACTATTTCCGCCGTCTTCTCAAGATATTGCATCATGTTTCTTATCAGTTTGATGCATTTCCATTAGGATAAATTACTACGAGCTTCCCTGAGGTTTGACATAATTACGAATATCCTCTCATTGTTTGAGAAATTACCAATACCTCCGTGATGTTTGATGATTTTAAACTTTTAATAAGTATGTACCCGCTTGTTCTTGAAGAACAATGTCATATGTGTAATTTACACATATTTTCCTCTCTATACGAATTATGCTTAGAATGTTTCTATTTCATGATGACTTATCTTTTCTATCCTAATACATTTTGTATATACATAAATAATATTATGGATACATCAATTTAAACGTTAAAATAGGTAAACTTCATCATTAATAACATATTAACTTTATCGGCTGCTATAAAATCAATCCAAATAATTGTGAACATGCTATCAATTTAATGTTAATTTTAATTATCTTTCTACGTTATTGTTTTCTAGTTAGTGTTTTGGAAGTGACAATTTTATGGCAATTGATTATAATAGGATTTAGATATATTCAAAATAGAAGAGCTTATTGATTCTATTGTTATGTTCATAGTAGTAATTAAAATAATTCTTTTGTAATTATTTGATGGATGAATTTATTTTTCACTTTATTTTGTTTTGAGCATTTGTAAAAAGTGTGACTTTTAATTTTTATATGTTTAAATAATTTAAAAATACACCATTTAAGGGATTTAGGGAAAAAATGTTCCAATTGAGGAGTCACAGGTTTCTTTGATTCAATGTTTGAAAAATCAAGTACGTATAAAATTTTAAAAATCATAGTGATTTTCTAAATGCAATACACGAACTTAAACATGTAACCTAATCATAAAATGATTACTTGCAGTCAAAATCATTTCATAAAACTTTAATATTTTCTTTAGGGTAATCTTACTAATTTGTTGAAAATTTTGGAACTTTTTGATAGAATTTTCTAAATAAATAATATATATCTTGAGGATAAAAGAACGTGTCTCTATTAGTTTTTTCATAAATTTTTTTTATTCCTATTGATCTTCTATAGTATGTATAATACTATGTCTACCAAATCTTTGTTTAAAATCTCATAGAGATATATTGATACAGTTCATTCACTACAAGGGGATCTAAACCCTGTAATTCCATCTCTAATAAAATCAGAGACGGAAATTTATAGTATCCATTCTACCATAAAAAGAATCCATAGTATCCCTTTCTCTAAAACAAAAAATAAAATAAAAAAACATATGCCAAAAAATTGAAATAAATCCAATATAATAAGTTGTACATTCTGCAAAACTTACACCATAATTTCACCAAGCATGGTATCTTTTACCCTGATTGCGAGGAGTCCATGATGTTAACAGTGAAAGCTTAAATCCACAATTGCAAACTAATGAAAACTGAGGTTGTGAGGAATTTTTAGAATGACTAGAAAAATTAGTGTTATAGCTTGAATTCATTTTTTTCCCCCAATTCTTTCTCAATTAAATCTTCTAGCTTGAACAAAAATGGTGGAAGTTGGTGTTTCTAAAGAATACAATGAAGCAACCAAGCTTCAAGGCGAGAAGAAAAGTTTTTAACCCTCCAAATCTAATTTCTGTCAATTTTAACATCAGGAATAACAACAGGGACCAAAAGTGTTAAGAAAAGGTCAATTTGAGGATTAAAATTGTCAAGCTCAATAGCATGAAGACCAACACTGATAAGTGGTCAAGTATAGGGACCAAAATCATAATTCTCCCTCAATGAATTTACACAAGTCCTCTTAAATTTACACAAGTTCTTTCAATTTTTCTACTTTTTTGTAGTATTTTTCTATTGTATTATTATGTTATTTTTTCACTATAGGAATTGAACTAAATCTAAATATAATTATTTAAACAATAACTAATTAGATTAAATATTGTAATGTAAAAGCAATAATTAATATAGGTAAAAACTGCAATGTGAAAAGTAACTAATATTTTTCACTCTGGTAAATAAATGAAATATAGATATAACTATTTAAACAATAAGTAATAAAAGTAGATATTGCAATGTAAAAACAATAATTAAGAAAAGTAAGAATTGATTACATTTAGACCCCTTCTGAAATTGCGAAACTATACTTGCCACAATCAAAGTTTTAAAATTACACTAACTCCCCATCTAAATATTCACCATTTATACCTGACCCCATTTTGTTAGGATTTGGACAAAAAATATTACATCAGCCAAAATAATTACATAAGTTTTCAATTTTACCCTTCATTTAATATTCCCAATGTAATAAGTTTGTACTTATAAGAGGGAAAATATAATAATGTTAACCTCACTTCATATATATACATTATATTTATTCCCGCATAAGTAACAAAATATACATGAAAATGTTAACTGAGGGGCAAAATTTACAATTTATTTAACTTTTTTGGATGATGTATATATATTATGTCTAAACTCTAACGAAAAGGGGCAGATGTAAACGGAGAATTTTCAAGAGGCGTGTAAGTGTAATTTCAAAACTTTTTCGAGAAAAAGTATAATTTTGCATTTTCAGAAAAGGTATAAATGTAATTAATTCTAAAAGTAAATATTGCAATGTGAAAAGTAATTAATATAGATAAATATGATTATTTAGTCAAATAAAAAAGAAAGAAACTTTTTGGGGATTGATACTTCTATATATAATAATAATAATAATATATCGATAGATATAGATATATAAAATATAATATAGAGTAGATAGAGATATAGATGGAGTACAACTATACTAAAAAACAAATCATGGAGGCATGATCTTCAATTCAAGAAAGAAAAATATATAACTAAAGTTGTACCCTTATTCATTACCAAATATCAAAGTATATCTCATCTTAAAATAATCGGAAATTGGTGAAATTGAAGAAGTATTTATATTATAAAAATGGATAGTTTCAACAATTATATTTTTATTTAAACATAGAACTGATGTTATGTTTTCTAACTTTCATAAGCATATACGTTCTTGTTCTTGTGAAATTATATCATTCCAAGAGGAAAAATTTTGTTGCTCAAACGAAAAACTTAGTTTCCTAGAAGAATCACTACGTGTTGAATTAAAAAACCATAAAATTATTATTTTAAAAAATGAAATAGGAAATAATAAAAATTTCAATTGAATTATTAAATACATAACTTCTTGTTCTGAAACATCCACATGACCAACTTAATAACTAGTTTGCAAAGATAGGATAGCAGAATTTTGAATATTCTCTTAAAATCAATAGACAATGTATAAAGATGTAAGGTTTTATATTTGGAATTTTTTTATAGTAAAAGATGGAAGAAATAGTGAATATCGACACAAAATATTCTGTTATTGTAAAAATATCTCTCTTTCTTGCTCACAAGTACTTTCACCTATTGAGGTCATTCAGACACAACCACTAACATTAGTAGTAGAGGTGCAAGTCGAGTCGAGCCGGTTAGCGAGTTTTTTTTTTTTTTTTTTTTTTTTCTTTTTAAGGTTTTTATACATTTAACTATATTTTCAATATTATATCGAGTTTATATTCAAAATTCACCATATATTAGAACTAATAATCAATATCTCATATTTAAATTTTAAAATAATAATAAAATATGATACTTTTATTTATATTATCTCATATCTATCTAAAGATAAGATTAATCACTAATTTGGCAAGGTTTGATAGTATTTTTTGTAAATAATTATTTCTATAATAAATATGAATTTTTACGGTTATACTTCAATATCAATTTGCATTCTCTTGCACTTTTGTAAATTAACAAGTTCTAACAATTAATTTATATTTTTTTATATTCATTTCTGAGTATTTATTTGTACCAAGAGTCATAGTATGTGATCTATTTTACTGTTTATAACTTAAGTTGAAACTTGTCGATTCGCATTAATTAATTGATAATAATAATAATAATAATAATGATGATGATGATGATGATGATGATGATTGGTTGAACAATTTTACTTATTTTTATTTTTATCTCACTATATATATTTATATATACATAATGTGTATGAATTACTCTTTGATTTTTTCTTTTTATTTCGTATAATATAAACATTTCAATTGGCATCATCATATTTTAAAAAAGTATGTTTACGGCCATTCTTAATTTACTTTTTGAAAATACTTACGTTTATTTATTTTATTAAAATTAAAATTACATAATATTAATAAAAAACTTTATCTACACATATATTTTTCTAATTTGATAAATATATAACTTGCAAGTATTTAGATAATTTGATGTATATTTTATATATTGCTACTAATTATGTCACTGCTAAATCAATATTAGGTGTATAACAAAAATATTATCAAGTCATATATTCAAATAAGGAAGCTTTCTGAGTTTCTCTTTTTATTTATTTATTTATTTATTAACATTTTGCACTTTGAAATCTTCTATTGCTTGAACCAATTATCGCTCAAGTTCTAGATTTTCGATTTGAATGCCAACAACACAACCTTCTTGTAATATGACTAAATTTGTTCCAACAAAAAAAAGAGCTCGTGAGCAAGCTTGAGCTTGAGCACGTTGTTAGAGGTTCGAGCTTACCTTTTCAGTTTGATGCTTGAGCTCGAGCTCGAGCTCGAGCCATAAATCTTGGCCGAGCTTGGCTCGTTTACACCCCTAATTGGTAGGCAAATTGGATATTTCTTGGAAAGTTTTTTTGGATATTTTAATGCATATCCAATGCCACCCCTTTGAAACAGAATTGGTTACTCCAATGGGTCATAACATCCACAGTGATGTTTATTTCTATTTCTAACACCATTTAAAATGTACTTTAGACAACAAAAAGGTTACAAAAAAAATGGGAAAAAAAAAAGAGATCATAATACAAATTGATATTAAAAAATTTAACATAATCAACTTCACTTCAAGATAACTTTAGTCATAGGCATTAGTATTTTCAAAAGAACAAAATAGTCTGAAATGTTCATTTAGGTTAGTCTAACTAAAAAAGAACAAAGGAATCTAATATCAAAATATGTGTTCAAGAGTATGCTATAAAAGACACGCAAAGTAATCTTGAATATATAATTAATTATACATAGAAAATCGAAAATATTTAATTTTTCTAAATGAGGAAAAACTCGAATAAAAATGGAACTTAATGAGATTTGTCACTGACAAAGAGTAAGTTCAAATTGAAGAAAGTGTAATAAATATCATATTTTCGGTTGACTGTTGTTCTACACTACTATAAAACCGTCATTACCTTTAGGGTTTTGATAAATACATCAAAGTCAAACAATTCTAATTAAACAAAGAACAATTGGATCAAGTACAAAAGATCGTCCCACTTTGTTAAAAATCATCAGGCTTAAATGGATTTTACTGTACTATATTTTTTGTCTTTTGGTGTTTTGGTCTTTTATTTTTTTAGGTTAGCAAAGAGGTCCTGTAACTTTTGAATTTTTCACGATTTTGGTCCTTTAATCACCGGAGTTTGCAAATGTTACCGGTTTTTTTTTTTTAATTTGGGGCTTTTGTTCCCATTAGTCAAATTACTGCCAGCATGGAACCAAATTTTCATCTTATATCTTTTATATTTTGGTATTTTAGTCATTTATCTTTCTAGTGAAACAAATATATAGGTCCTGTAACTTGTAATTTTTTGCGATTTTGGTCCATTAAATTGACCAATGGGAACAAAAAAAAAAAAAAAGGTCCAGCGATATTTGCAAACTTCGGCAACTGAAGGACCAAAATCGCAAAAAAATTAAAAATTACAGGACCCATTTGCTACTTTAGAAAGATAAAGGACTAAAATGCCAAAACACAAAAGATATAGGACAAAAATTATATTTAATCCAAAATTATCATATACCATCATATGTTGTAGATATTGATATTCTAAGCTGCAGTTAGTTGAATACTTAGCAAGCGCTAAGTAGCAGATCATATGATGAGAATTTTTCTTCGGTAAAGAAAGCACTGGAGAATCAAAAAATCCTTCCATGATTCTGAAAATTAATTACTGCATTAGCATGAAGAGACCCTATTAATAACAGTATTTTTCGTTCACACCATTTTTGGCTATCTGCCTCGTCGAATATGCCAAAACGCTTTTCAAAATGTCTGCTGCTGCCAATCTGCAAAGTTATCAACAAATAACTGGAAAAATTAGTATATATCTGACGGAAGTTGGAAAATCCCACATCAGAAATAGCTCTGGATTTTTATGAAAGCTTAAAATTTAATTTAACATATACTTGTACAAAGACACTAACCATTTATGTATGTCTCCATTTTATAACAAGCAAAATAATGGGGTGAAATATTTTTTTGGTCCCGTAAGATTAGAGCATTATTTGTTTTGGTACCACCATTTAGGTAAGTGGCTGTTTTAGTCCTATAAAACACGTTTTTCAATTTTTTTTATCACAAAATGTCACATTTTTCAGTTTGTTTGGTCCTAAAATGTCATGTCCTATGTGCAAGGCACATGACATTTTGGGACAAAAAAAACTGAAAAACATGTTTTATAAGACTAAAACAGTCACCTACTTAAGTTGTGGTACCTAAACAAATAATGTCCTTATCTCACGGGACCAAAAAAGTATTTCTCCTTAGAATAAAGAGAAGACAGAGGGAGTACTCTTTGTTCTTCGTTGTCCAAACCTACTCGAACAATATCGATCTTCATAGACAGCCTTAGGACTCAAACCTCGACCAACTATGTACTCCTTCCTCAATTGTTGCCTCATGAAAGGAACACAAAACATAGTACATAAGCATTCTTAATCAATATCCATAGAGCAAAATCAGAATCAGCTACGTACCATAGTTGCATTTAGAGCATCTTCAACTATTTATCCTTTAACTCAATGACTGTTTGTGCTCCCACTTAAAGTGAAATATGATGCAGCAGAGAATAAGTTATTCCTGAGTGTCTGGACATGCAAAATGCCAATGTCAAGAGGGTGAAATTTACCTCGGAATTTGCTATACCACCTGATAACTTGGATTTTACATAATGTTGCTATAACATAATACTAGGTTTCTTGTATATTATCTTCAATAACATAATCAAATCCAGTTTGAACCTAGCAACAAAATATTGAAACACACATAACTTATCACTTTGTATAACCCTTCACTCTATATAACTTTTTCATAATCTTCAGCTAATAGTCTCTCTTAATCAATGTTTTTAAAATTTGATCGGAAATTAAACCGATTTAGTTATTGGGTCACTGGGTCAATGGTTCGATCGGTATGACTGGATTAAAAAAAGAATGGTTGACATGGACCTTATTATATACATATATATGTAACATATCAATTAATTATATATCAATAGATGCAATAATACAATTTATAACAATATTTTTATAAAATGGTATAATTTATTAATGAATACAATTCACTACAAGAAAATATGATATTAGTGACAAAATATTAAATGACAATTTTAAAGCTGTCACTAAAAATATATATTAAGTGACTACATTTTTTATCTTGTCACTATATAATTATTGGTGGCAAAAAATGTGTATAAAGTTGTCACTAAATACAATTAGTGACTCATCTATAGTGACAATTTAGTGACAACACAATATAGTGATACTAATTATTTGTTGTCACTAGGTTGTCACTATACATGAGTCACTAATTGTATTTAGTGACAACTTTGTGTACATCTTTTATCACTAATAACAATTTTTACAAAATAATAGTAATTATTAAAATCATTAAATTCATTATTGTAACAAAATAAACATTCTTGTCACTAAATATATATAATTGGTGACAATATTAAAATTATCACTTGATATTTTTTGTCACTAATATTCTTTTTTTGTAGTGATCTATAATAATTTAATAATAAAAAACTAACAAACTTCTCGGAGAAACTAAATTAAATTAAAATTCAAACTGATAAAAATTTAAAATTGAAAAATTCGCAAATACATTATATATGAATTGATTACATAAATACAATTAATAACAATATTTTAGCAGCCATTGTCTTCATATATATAAATAAAAACTCTATTGACTATTAAAAGTATTCATCGCCCCATATTGAAAAAATATAAACCAAATATAATTTAAATACTTCATTGTCCCACATTGAAAGTATAATCAAGATTGAACACTTTCTTATTTGTCCCACGTTGAAAAAACACAAGGAAGTTAAGCTATTTACACTATAAATATGCTCATTATCCCACATTAAAAAAGTATAAACCAAGATTGAACACTTTCTCATTTGTCTCACATTGAAAAAACATAAGAAAGCTTAAGCTATTTACACCATAAATATGTTCATTGTCCCACATTAGAAAATTATAAATCAAGATAGAACACTTTCTTATTTGTCCCTCATTGAAAAACATAAGAAAGCTTAAGCTACTTACACTATAAATATGCTCATTGTAGAAAAATAATAAGGAAGCTTAAGCTATTTACACTAAAAATATACTCATTGTCCCACATTGAAAAAGTGTAAATAAAGATTGAATACTTTTCATTTGTCCTACATAGGAAAAACATAAGAAAGCTTGAACTATTTATAAATATAGTGATCGTTGGTTTGAATAATTATTCAAGAAGCAATTGTCTATTTATTTTCTTTGGAATTTGTTTTCTCTTTATATAATTAACTATATCATTTTTCAGTGAAATATATATTATTAGTTTTATATTTTTTTTAAATAAAAATTGGGTCAACTGGGTGTTGGGTGGATCAATTTTGACCGATTAACACCAGTTCGATTGACACCGATTTTATATAGGTGACCCAAACTGAACGCTTGACCGGTTCTCGATCGGACTGGTCGAATCGACCGATCCAGTCCGAGTTTAATAACACTGCTCTCAATCGATAATTTAACAGAAAATATATGGGGAGAACTCGAGGAACCGATTAAATGAAAGCCCGATACAATATCGGCCCGTCCATCCAATGGACTTTCCCTTAAGTAATCCAATTACTTATTTATTCTTCGATATTGACTCCAAGTCGATCTCTCAATCTCCTCGTTGATTTGTGTGTGGCCCTTTAGGTTCACCCTCAGCTAGACTTGGGCGCGTGTCCCACAAGGGCGCATTACCATGGGTGGCCGTCTAGCAACGGTCCATGACACTAGAGACTAGGTGAATTGGCGTGAACATTTAGGCCCCGATTCCGTACGGGTACGATCCTTCCATCTACCGTCTCCCGACCTTAGTCTAGGGTATGGAATTGGGCGTCGGTTCCCATCCTTGACTAGGCATCTATGCTTAATACTCGAGACCACGTATGCTTCATTGCGTCGACACAGGAAACCATTCCCTGTTCGACCAACCATTGTGGCCACAGCTTCAAACAACATGAACGTGTTTCCGAGCGCATAGGAGATACCTCTGTCACATACTGACAGGGGATGGATCCTCTTCTTGGAATCCACCGTCCTCGCTACACATTCCGACTACACTGGACAAGGCTTATGATGATCATTTTACAGAATGATCACCTCTCGCCAGATCCAAGATACAGCCGTCGTGTGCACGCGACTGTCATGATCCCTCAAGTCTGAGGATTACTCCCGTCCTATCGGAACCGGGGAAAACCAATCATACTGACCAAGCCTCTAAGGCTTCCATATGATGATTCCTGCGAGTCAGTCCAGTCGGCTCGACCCCAGTCGACCAACCTATCAAGATCGTGTAGGCGTCCGATGCCTGTCGTCGATGAAACACGACACTCATCCAATGAACACGACTCTTGATGCAAGTCTCAATAGGACTCTCGATGCCTTGTCTCGAGGTCCTCGACTTGGAACGTTTCAGACCCAACTCTTAATCAGTTGGTTTCATGACCACCATCCAATGCGTGGCCCAACTGCACGAGTTGTTATCCATGGTCTGTGGGCTTTGTTGCGATATAAGTTAAACACCATTTTAACAAATGTTATATGAGCGCAACAAAGTAAGCACCAGAAGTGACGAATACTCATTTTATTCATCACATAATAATATTACATTTACATCAAGTTGTCAGATAGGTTACAAATCGTCAAACCTATTAGCTTTCTGGTCACCTATTCTAACACATGGTTCCTTAAGTCTGAGGACTACTCCCATCCTGTCGGAAGTGGGGAAATTCAATCATACCGACCAAGCCTCCAAGGCTTCCATATGATGATCCCCACGAGTCAGTCCAGTCGGCTCGACCCCAGTCGACCAACCCATCAAGATCGTGTAGGCGTCCCACGCTTGTTGTCAATGAAACACGGCACTCATCCAATGAACACGACTTTTGATGCAAGTGTCCACAGGACTCTCGATGCCCTATCTCGAGGTCCTCGACTTGGAAAGTTTCAGACCCAACTCTCAATTGGTTTCATGACCACCATCCAATGCGTGGCCCAACTGCATGAGTTGTTAACCGTGGTATATGGGCTTTGTTGCGATATAAGTAAAACACCGTTTTAACATATGATAAATGAGCGCAACAAAGTATGTACCACTGGTGACGAACACTCATTTTATTCATCACATAATATTACATTACATCAAGTTGTCAAATAGGTTACATAATGCCAAACCTATTGGCTTTCTGGTCACCTATTCTAACACAATAAATCTAATTTATTAGTTAATTTCATTTAATCTAATTAAAGGAATCAACAATCCAAGAAAGGAAAGGGAACCAATTAATCTAATGAATTGGTCAACCTCTCTAAATTAATTCTAAATTAAATAGCTTTTTTGTGGGCGGATTTTGTGTGACTCTTTAGGCTCACTCTCAGCTATACTTGGCCGAATTCGCAATCATCACATGAAGGGAATTCGCCCGTCATCATGGGTGGCCGTCTAACAATGATCCATAGCACTAGAGACTAGGTGAATGTTTATGGTGTGAACATTTAGGCTCTTC
The DNA here is from genome assembly GCA_034509735.1 of Sesamum alatum. NCBI lineage: Eukaryota > Viridiplantae > Streptophyta > Magnoliopsida > Lamiales > Pedaliaceae > Sesamum > Sesamum alatum. The sequence goes on along the minus strand of JACGWO010000001.1, from coordinate 31,917,386 downwards.
AATACGTTTATCCTTCTATCTACAATCTCACTGCTTAGAGTCTAGGGCATGGATCTGTAGGTACCCATTCTTGACTTAAGCCTTGCCTCGTCCATACTAAACGTCAGAGGGGTCCTACCCATTGTTCAGTTACTGTGGCCAAAGATTAATCAGGGATGAGTCTCAGAGTAAAGTGAGATATTACCGTCAACCTTTTGACAGGAGATGGATCCTCTCTTAGGACCTACTGTCACGCTACACATCTTGACAACACTAGATAAGGCTTATGACAACCCAGTCACTCGACTTGGTAGCCCTTTGCCATATCTAAGATACAGGCACGGTGTGTAGGTGATCTCAGTAATCCCTCAAGTCCGAGGATCAAATTCGTACTATTGGAACCGGGAGTACAAGTCATACCGATCAACCCTACTCAAGGTCTTCCATATGACAGTTCCCACGAGTCACCTCAGCCAGCTGCCACCTAGCTGGCTGACCCACTAACATTGCATGGACGACCCTCGTCACTTGTCGATGAAACACAACTGCAATTGCTTAGTGCAAGTCTCACATAGATTCTCAATACCCTATCTCGAGATTCCTTGACTTGGAGTGTTTCAGACCGATCCAGAGAAACTGATTTCATGAACTACCATCTAATGCGCAGTTCCAGTTTCTCGGAATGTGTTTTCGATCTGTGGCCTTTCCTTGTATAGTGAACAGTTAATGTAAAGCAGTAAGTGAACATAAACTAAGTATTGAGCAAAATGAATATCACTTTCTTATTCATGAAAGTTATTAAAACATTGAAATTGTTCAGACATAGGTTACATTAGCCCAATCAGATTGGCTTAACAATCGCCTATTCTAACAGGACTATGTGAAGGTGGTTAGAAACACACGACACTTGACCCTAGCGGCATAACGGTGGAGAAAGGCAACATTCTCGAAGCAGGACAGGTGGTCCTGAGGATCCATGGTGCCATCGTACTCCGGCAAAATGGGCTCCCTCCAGTTAAGGGAGAGCTCATCTACCCGGATTTCTTCATTGAAGTAGGAGGCCTCTTGCTCCCCCAAGGGACCCATAAGGCACGTCTATGAAGGTCTAGGATTTCCCCTGAAACTTATCAATGTGTGCCTCCTAGTCTCTAGGGCACCTTTCTATAGGGGCGACTGCTCCAGCCTTCTCCCTAAGGGACGTCATGTCTGAAGGTTCTATGCATATTAAAAGTTGAGTTAGTAGGGACATTCAAATTAAGTGAAGATAACAGTAGGGTGGGTAAATCGGGCCCTGTAGTAATCATTCGTTGGAGGCCTTCTTGCATGAAGGGGATCATCCTCCTAGATGAGGTATTCGGGGAGGCATTAACTACAGTGTTGGTAGCTTCTATTGTTCTCATGTCTTAGCTCTGTGTTCCCACAGACGGTACCAATGATGCGAGCAAAAAATTGTGGTGTCCGATCCAATTAGAGTGCAAAATGATGAAGTAAAATACAAGAAAATAAAAGAGTGAAAATAAGAGTGTTATTCTTCATTTTTTGTGTATAAATGAGAGATTGATGTTGAAATCAAGCTCTAAGTACGAATCATAAGTATCCCTTCAAGCAAGTGGTAGCATGAAGGTGAAAATTGGAGAATATAGGCTCAAGTTGTACTGTCAAGGTACAAGTTGTCATAAGAGACCTTATCTTCTGTCGCAGAATGAGGTCTCTATTTATATGCAACATTCAGTTGGTTGGAGAAGATGCTGCATCCCCCTCATATATGGTGGACAATCCTCAGCGGTCGAAGGATCATCCCAGATTTGGGGGAGGGCAGTTGTAGACCCATGATTCTCTTGAGGTAGTTGGAGTCTGCTGCTGATAAGAGTATCTTAGATGCTTTCCAGGATTTTCAGGATGCGGTTGCGGATTCCCCCCCGAATTTGGAGAAGGTGGTTGAGGAGATTCCTTCTTCTAGCTGGAGTCCAAACTCTTAGGGTTAATAGTACTTCTCTCTAGAGACGCCATATGTACTCGAGGGAGTAGCTGGTCCTTATCCAAATTTATGAGGGGTGTCTCCAGAGATCCTACGTAGATGCCACCTTAGTCGCCTGTGGATGCCATGTCAGAGGAGCTTTACTTTGGCTGGAGAATTTCAAGTCCACAAGCTTCCTTGTGGGCCTAGGGGGCCTTCTTGGATCGGGGCCTTTTTAGATTTGGATTGATTTGACTTCTTTTGGCCATTTATTTTCTGGGGGCCTGCCGGACCCCTTGGGGGATCTACTTGGACTGGACTTCCTGGGTTGACGAATTAGGCCCCCTTAGGGGGGCATTTTGAGTCTTGCATTCCCTTAGGCTTGTGCGATCTCTTTCTTTCTTTTGGGCCTCTTTGGGCCAGCCTATTTTTATGTACATCAACAACAGTGGCTTATAATCACACACTGTAACTTCGAAGAAGTAAGCGAGACTCCGAAGTATTTGAACGGGAGATGTTCTCGAAAAACAAACGATTGTTTGAAGCATTGCAACTTCAAGGGAGGTTAATTTGGAGAAAATAGTAGAACTTTTCCCTGCATTATGTTGTAATCCCGACAATTGAGCGAACTCTTCTATCGCCTTTCTAAGTGTATCCACTGCCTGGGTATCAACTTTGCAGAAGGTTATCAGCAAAAGTTAGCATGCACAAACTAATTGCGGAGCACCTCCAATGAAATTGAAAGCCTGTGGTATTATGAATATGCTTCATTAAAATTGTAGGCAACATTTCCATAACCAAGACATAAAGATAGGCTGAAACAAGGTCACCCTCACACAATCCTGAAGAACATTGGAAGAACCCATGCAGCTCCCCATTTAACGAAATAGAGTACATTGCTCAATGCAGTCCAAATATGAAGAATTCCATGACTGTCCAAGAAACTAATTCACCCCCATGATTTCTCAAAGAAACAAGCTAAATGGCCATCGGGTCAGGCGCCTTATCATTGTTGGTGGAGAAAATGGCCGCCCTAATTACCTCATCAGTGACTTCGACCACAAGGGCCTCGCCCTCATCATTCGTTAACATTCCTGTGAGATAAGACTCGAGGTCCCTATTCTCCCTCAAACCTCTGAATAGCTTGGAATACCACCTGACGAGTTCCTGGGGCCACTAAGGATTGATCCAGTATAGGAATGCCATATGTAGTGCTGAGTTGATAGATCCTCCTTCTTACTCATTGCACAACGACCTATTTAAAAGTTAGCTTTGTGCATTGGTCACACTCTTTGAGCCACAATAATTTAGCACGATGCTGCAGCATGTCCACCTCCTGCAGTGCTCTTGAGTAAATGAGTCTATAGAATTTCTCAACCTCCTAGAGCAACACCACGCTAAGAAATCTTTGCTGAAGGATCTGGGTTTTTTTTGCAAGAAGTCGGAAGCTCCACAATGGTTTTGAGATAAATTTCCTTTCCTTTGCCGCATCTTCTGAAATATACTCTTAAGTCTCTCAACTGCTGAACGACTACATACATTGGCACACCATGGATCTCATTATGCCATATACGTTAGACTTCTCACAAGAAACAAAGTTCGTTAACTAAGTAAAGCTAAGGCAACCTCGACCACATCCAGGTTCCTGGCTAAAATTTATGATCAAAGGGCAGTGATCCAAAGTCTGTTCTGCTAAGTGGAAGTAGAAACTTAGGGGCCATAACAAACAACTCTTCATTCCCTACCACTTGGTCAAGTCGTTTCCGTAGACTTCTAGTACCCAAACTGCAATTATGCTATGTACAGGTTAAACCAGAGGCAGGCAAAGTATGCAACCAGGCTCCAGTCAAGCAACTGGAAAACTCATTCATGGCATCAATATTTTCAATCGAGTACGCAGTTAAAATCCCCAATGAGTAACCACTATTCCTCCTCCATTAAAGGGATCATTTGCCCAATGATTTCCTAGAGAGATCTCCAATTAGTCAGCTTGTTCACTACATAAACCACCGATAGCAAGAAAGACTTGTGAGCTAACCATTTCTCAACTCCATTGTAGATCATCTATTCATGCGAGTTCAGAATGTGCACATCCATGACTACCGGGTTCCACCCAAGCCAAATTATATTTTCGAGCCCATGATTATACCAACTCCACTAGAGGTAATATGTTGCTGCATTGCTACCACATTCTAAACAGCCACTCTAGTCTCAAGTAAACCAATAACTCTAGCTTGTACTCTTCTATAAGTGTCGCGACAACGCTTTATGACCACAAGATTAATCATTAACAACCACAAGAGGACTGTTGTTGTTAGGACCCTCGGAGGAATCATCATCTAAATAATCAAGGCTGGGAATTGATTATAAACCATGATTTTCTTTCCTTTATCACTAGCAAGTTCCTGCAGTTGCTTCAGTCCTGGAGGTGGGGGGAGAGGTTCCTTGTTGACTTTGGGACGTAAACTTGTAGGGGCGTTGTTAGTTGTAATAGCTTCCTCTTTGTAGGGCACTGATCCTCCAAATGCCCCATCGCTCGACATGAACCACACCACAACGACATCTATTAACATCAAACAGGAATGGGGCACACAACACTGGGATCGCCCTGGGTACCACATTGTACTAACACCAAATGTTTTGGTAGTCCGTATTAAGATCCGCCAACATAAAGACCCTAGCACAATTTTGTATGATTATGTCTGGACAGAGTGGTGTTCCAGTTCTACTTGCGACCATACTGAGCCCAAATCCGATCCAATACTACATGGGAGGTTGGCGTAATTTGATGCAAAGTGGCATCAGTTGATGCTATCGCTTTTTTAACATCATGCTAGGGTGCCACTTTTGCAAAAATAGGCTAACCTTGGAATAACCACGACCCTCCCTCAATGATCTCCTCCATTGCAAATTCCATACAAAAATAAAGAAATAGAATCCATTCGATGATGCAACTACTTCCTTAATGGCTAGCCATTTTGGTTCCACAAATGCTTCAAGATGGAAGAAGTAAGGGTGAGATCGCAAGAAGTATCTGACCATTGTGGTTTTCCATCGCTTAGAACCATAACCAACCATTACCTGAGCACGCTTAACAATGACAACTTTGTTTTGCTTCTCAAGCGGCACAAAATGTAGCTCCTTTTTAGTGGAGTTAGAAAATTCATCCTCGAAAGTATCAGACATTCGGATTGCGGTTGGCGTTAGGGTTAAGGTTAAGGTTAACTCGGATGCTACCTACAAATATATTAGTCTGTAGAGGCATTGGTTCGAGCTCTATACATGTTTAGAAGAAGGGGTTGAGGGTCTCTGCATGTTCAGAAGATGGGGTCGCATGGCTATAGGGGCATGTAAAAAGAGATTGAACAGGGTTAGCATCATGTAGTAAAACCCTAGCAGGGGAAGCGCATTCGCATTGACAAAAACGATAAGGAGGGGAGAAGACCACAAGCTATAGTTCTCAATCAAGAGGTCTGCTCCTCAACCAAGGATCTAAGGGAAGTGGACAAGATACCCGAACCACTGTCACCATATAGTGCATGCCATCTTGCCTTAAGTCGTTTAGGGTTTCAAAAGATTATGGATCTCCAGTTACACGTTCAACAAATGAAGCAAATGCAGAAAACTTAAAAGAAATGTTAACACGTTCCCCCTCCTATGTGGAGGCAAGCTCGTCCTCCATAGTGGCACCGTCAATGGCCAGATTACCAAGAGAGAGAGAGACGGAGAAGAGGGGGACTCAAAATTCTAAGTGATCGTGGGGAATGTGTGAGACAATAACTTATATTTATAAATATGAATTTGCACATTTTATTTACGCACACACACACACATACATATCCGAGTAGACTGATGAGGAACTTGGAAGGATGAAGGACATCCCCTATGCCTCTGCCGTAGGTAGTATCCAGTGTGTCGTATAGTTTACGAAGCCTGACGTCACTTACTTTGAGTGCAACAAGTAGATATTGGGCCTGCGCTGGTAAGGCACATTGGACTACAATAAAGACCATTGTTAAGTACCTAAGAAGGACTAAAGATATGTTCTTGGTCTGTAGTGGTGGAGAGTTGATACTAAAAGGCTTCAACGATGCTAGCTTCCAGTCAGATGACGATGATGTCAAGTCTCAATCAGGATTTATATTCAGGCTTAACGGTGGATTGGTTGCGTGGAAGAGTTCGAAACAGGATACCACAATCGATTCCACTACAGAAGTTGAATGCATAGCAGCTTCAGAAGCTGATAAGGAAGCCGTTTGGATGAGAAACTACATCCAAGAGTTAGGTGTGGTGCCTAGCATTGTCAAGCCAGTAGCTATCTTCTGTGATAACAACGGGGCTATTAGCGCAAGTGAATGAACCAAGATATCATCATCGGTCAAAACATACTTTTAGACGCTACCACCTGCTCAGGGAGATGGTGGGAAGGGGTGACGTTCGGATGGACCGAATAAGCTCAGTACATCCACTGACTAAGCCCATGTCACAAGTCGCTCATTTCAGTCTCTTAAGATAATGGGTTTAAGGCATATGAGTGATTGGCTTTAGGTCAACTAGGAGATTGTTAGAATAGATGATCGTGAAACCAATTAGATTGGGCTTTTTGTAACCAATTTCTGACAATTTTTTGAGGTAATATGATATTTATGTATTGAATAAAAATGATATTCAATTTCATGGCATGTCGTATTCTGTTGTGTTCACTTCCCTTTTTGTTCATTACTATTAACTGCACAACAGAGCCCACAACCGAATTTGTGAAATCCAAAGAGCTGGACTGCGCATAGGTTGGCTATCATGAAGCCAGCTTCTGTGAATTGATCTAAAATACTCCAAGTCGAGGACCTTGAGATTGGTATCGAGGATCCGAGAGAGATTTCACTAAGGATCGCAACCGTGTTTCATCAACAAGAGACATAGGTTGTCCGTGCAATCTTAGTGGGTTGGTCGGCTCGAGAGTCCGCTGAATGAGGGACCCGCAGGAATAGTCATATAGAAGTTTATAGGGGCTTGGTCGGTATGACTGGGATTCCGGCTCCGATAGTACGAGATTAGTCCTCCGACTTGAGGAACCACGACAGTCACATGCGCACGATGCCTGTGTCTTAGATTTGGTAAACAGCTACTGTGTCGATAGACATAGCTATTATATGCTCTATCTAGTGCAGTTAGAATATGTAGTGAGGACGGTGTTTTCCAAGAAGGAATATGTCTCCTGTCAGTTCTCTGATAGTTGTCTCCTATACACTCCGAGACTCATTTTCCATTAGAATCTGTGGCCACAGTGACTAAATGGTGGGATGAGATCCCCGTGACACACCACTAGGGTAAACGAGTGTATCAAGCCTTATGTATAATTGTCTAATCAAGGATGGGAAGCGACGCCCAATTCCATGCCCTAGACTATGGCAGACTCGTATGTATTTGGGAGCCTAAATGTTCATGCCGTATTTTCACCTAGTCTCTAGTGCCATGGACCGTTTCTAGACAGTCACCCATGGTAACGGGCGACTTCTAGTTATGGGATAATCGGGAATTGGCCGAAGTCTACCTGAGGGTGAGCCTAAAGAGTAACACACAATTTACTAAAAGTGAAGGAATTGATTTGGAATTAATTCCGGGAGATGAGATTATTTAAATGGATTAATTTAATCTTTTGGAGCGTCAAGCCGTCATCGATTAATTGGATTAATCGGGCTTAACTCTTAAATTAGATTTATGAATTTAAGAGGTTGGGCCTTCCCTTTTAATTAGATTAAAAGGTTGTAATTATTTAATTGGGTTCAAGTATTAAATTAGATTTAATACATAGTCCATTTGACCTTTGGATTATTTAAATTAGATTTAAGTGAGTCCAGTCCATAAAGCACATCAAGAATGGATGGACGAGATTCCATCAAGAAGGGTATGAGATGGATGGCTAGGATTCATCCTAGAAGAGGATTTGACTAGGTCAAATCTCTAGTGGTTGCTAGATGTGTGTCTCCATAGAGGAGTTTGAGTAGGTTATGTGACCTTGTCACATAAATACTCAAAACACACACACATGTACACACACAAAAATAGCCGCCTCTCCTCCTCTCTCTCATCCCTCTCTCTTTTGCTCTCCTCCAAAAGTACTCTAGTTTTTCTTGTTTCATTCAAAGAAAACATATGAACAATTGATCTCGTTCATTCATAATGAAAAATTGATCTCGTTCATTCATAATGAACAATTGATCTCGTTCATTCATAACATTTGGTCAATTGTTCTCTCCCTTCTTAGGTCTCTTGCTAGCATGTCTACGGATTCCGGTGGATTGCGTGACGTTCTTTGGAGGTGCCCTACGTAGAGTCTAGGCGGTGGAGATCTTCTACACACGTAATGACAGTGAAGAGAACTACAAGGGTGAGTTTTCCTTTTATGTTTTCCCTCTTCATTATTCTAAGGCTTCCATGAATTGCATGCTTTTACTATTTTATCCATGAGATACACCAAACGCCCAAAAGAATTAAGGGTACATCCCTTGATCCGGTTTTTAATGTTGTTTTAAATTTCATTTTTTCATGATTATCTCGCTTTCCGCGCTTTCGCCGCGTGTCTCCCTGATCGATCCACACTTTCACATTATTGTTATTTTGGAGTATATTATGCAAGAAATTTTAGGCCTTATTTGGTTTTATTTCTTTTCTCAGTTTTTAATATGTTTAAGTGAGTTCCTTTTGGTGTTGAATTTTGTGTGGAAAACAAAAGTATGTTTAGATTATCATGTTTTGTGATAGGTTTTGTTACAAAAGACGTGATCTAACATGATGAAAATATATTTGGATGAGGATATTTTGTGAAGAAAACATTGTGGGGAAAACATGATCTAATGAATATGTGTTTGGATTATGATTTTTGGTGATAGTTTTTATATGAAATAACGTGATAGTTGAAATGTTTTTTTTTTTTTTTTTTGGACATGACATTAATTATCAATTGTGTTTTTATATAAAAAGACGCGATACAATGATATTTTTGAAATTTATTCTCCAATCTGACCAAAAAAAAAAAAAAAAAGTCCGACCAAACATGATCTTAATAAATAATATAAAATTAAAAATAGGTATTTGAAAATTCATTATCAATTTTCAGTTTTCAATATTTTTAAATAATTTCTTATGTTTGTATTGAGATTTTGTGTGAGAAATAAAAATATATTTATATCACTATTTTGTAATTTTTTTTTATGAAAAAACGTGGCATACATGATAAAAATATGTTTCAATTAGAATATTGTGTGATAGTTTTTATATGAAAGACAAACATGATACAATGAAAGTGGAATTAAAATAATTTATGATAGTTTTTATACCAAAAGACGTAATATTTTATTGGATGAGATGACGTGATAGAATGAGTGTTATAGAATTTAATCTTATAAGAAAAAAGGTCGAATAAAACATGATCTCAACATTAAAATAGTAAAAGTTGAAAATAGTCCTTTGGAAACAAAACTAAATAAGATGTAGTACAATTGACTTTTTAACGGGAGTTAGTTTATAAACTCAACATTTTGAGGGGTGCAGGGTAATTTATCCTTTTTTCTACCTTTTATTTATTCAAAAAAGGTATAATATGAATTAGACACCACTTTATCAAGAATGAATCTATTTTTTTTTTTTTAAAAAAAATCTTCAAAGTATGATCAAAATTAGGAGTGGCAGTCCAACCCAAACCTGGTAAAATTGGCTCCCGACCCGCCCCACGGGTCCAAAAAATTGAAGGCGCCGGGTCCCGGGTCTTAAGGACCTGCCCCGTTTAGATATATATATATATATTCTTTTATTTTATTATGATATAATAAACACTAACAAAATATTGTATCATTTAATTTATTTATTGTTAGAGATTTGTTCAATAGTTGATGAATTGAAAAATTATTTTTCTACTTGAATTTGAGTTAAATCTTGAACAATTAATTTTATTTGTAATTCATATATTAAATTTTATTTTTTTATTTTGTAGAACAAATAAAAAATTTAAAAATTTAAAAAAAAAAATGGGTCCATTGGGTTAGACCCGTCCCGACGGGTTTTGTACTAGAGTGGGGTGGGGCGGATCCCGGGTCCTTCCCGAAGTTGGCGGAACGAGGTCCCGTGTTCATCCAAACCCGCCCCGTTGCCTCCCCTAATCAAAAATTAGTTTCCCGTCAGCTCCCTTAAAACTCGACCTATGACTTATTTTTAAAAAGCATAAGGTGTCGTCAATGAATCACTTGATGTTCTTTTATTTAGATAGAAGCTAGAAACCACACTATGCTCTTATTAATATTTATAAATAAAAAAAACCGACAAGAGAGGACTTGTCTAGAATGGACAATAATGTGCTACAAAGTGTTCATACTTCCTCAATATAAAAGCTACTTTTCAATAATTCACATTTCAATTCATTGATTAGAGTCGTTGGATTCATACTTACATCTATGAGGTGCATGATGGACTTGTGTGCACATTCAAAGATTCAGCGAACAATACCCTTCCAAGCATGGGCTCACGTCTCTTCAACCTTTAACATTTATTCAGCTATTTTCGATTTCCGTTGAAAATAAATCAAAGTATTCATATTAACTCCAAAGACATGAATTCCCCGAGTTCCATTTACATAATATCTGTACAATATATATTTATTTTGTATTATTTATTAAAGTTCAAGGCTATATATAAAGTAATTTTCTTCACTAGATAATGTCAGTTGACTAAAATGCCTTTATTCATATTTATTTAATTTACAATTAACTATATATTTGATTAATTAGTCATTTCAATAATTTTCTATTCACAAACATTTAAAGTTAAATTATTTTATCAGTTTTTGTGAGCCATTCATTTTATCTTTACTTTTTTTTTTTTTTAGTTTTAGTGAATTAAATAAATGTAATAAAATTTTAAATTGTGTGCATATATTGATTGTGTTTCAATTGCGAGTACTATTTAGCATAATGTTCATGGATTAAAATACCCTCAAATATATTTATTTCTTCCATATATAACTATTTTATCTTCTTATCTTTTATTTAATTAAAAAAGTATTAATAGACATTTAGAGCATGCACACACATTGAATGTGCCTAAGCCACAGGTATATATAAGTTTTCCTGAACCTATTACACAAACATATGAATTTGGGTACAAATTGATGTGGATCAACTATATATAGTAGATAGAATTCCTTATGTGTTGAATTCTATTTTTTTGTTAGATTACGTTTCTTTTCATTGTAAGTCTATAAATACGTGGCCGAAATTCATTATTCGATACCTTGTCATTATTCAATCAATATTTTATTGAAAGAATCTTAATTATCTTATAACATAGTAACTACTTAGTTTAGTTTGATTAGTAATCCTACATCACAAATACTCCTATTTCTTAACCTACCGGGTCAAAAGAACCCTATACGAAATAAGTCATTTTTCTTTTCTTTTTTAAAAGAAAAAGAGGAAAGAGAGGACAGGGAAGAGAGTATGAATGTGGATACATCGTGCGAGGCATATGGGATAGTAGGGGACCTCAATTGAAGTAAGGTCATTTCAGCATGGGCTGTTCCCTTTGCAACCTCCACAAGCATTGACATAAGGGCAAGATGTCCTTCCACCTAACTCAGCATCCTTACATTTTGGATCATTGCTTATCAAAATCTTTATGCTCTTCTACCCTACTCTCCTTTCCGTCCACCAGATAAGTTCCCCTCCTAGGAAACACACACCTAGAACTACACACAAATTATTGCTTTACATCATGCAAAAACTAGCTATACTCTTTGCAATATTTTAAATATATTTAGGGTAATTTGCATATTGCACCGCCAATTATACCCTATTGTAACTATATACCCTTAACTTGTATTCTTTTTTGGGTTAAATGCATTTGGTCCTGTAATTTAGGTCATTTGGCATTTTCATCTTTTAACTTTTTAGTGTAGTATTTTGGTCCTGGATCTTTTTACTTTTTGCGATTTCAGTCCTTTTATTCGCCGGAGTTCACCTCCACCAGCGAGAAGGGTGAACTCCGACGTAAAAAAGGACAAAAATCGTGAAAATTCAAAAGATACAGGACTAAAATGCTGCACTAAAAAGTTAAAGGATAAAAATACTGGCAGAAATGGGCCAATAAGAACAAAAGCCCCAATTTAAAAATGTCACATGAGAAGCACATGCATTTTTTTCGGCGATAATGGTGAACTTCGACGAAAAAGGACTAAAATCATGAAATTTAAAAAGATGAAGGACCAAAATGCTACCCTAGAAAGTTAATGGACGAAAACACCAAATAACCTAAGTTACTAGACCAAAAATGCATCTAAGCCTTCTTTTTTTTATACTTCATACTCTTATAATAGAAAAAAAAAGAATTAAACTTTGCGACTTGACCCTGAAACTCTAGCGAGGAATCTACTGAATTATCCATGAACTTAAGCCCAACTTTTTAGGGGCATTTTTTCTCACTCAATTTGTTTCTGGCTATGGTAAATGCATAAAAACCCTTCTTTTTTTTCTTGTGCATCGGTTCTACCCTTATATTTGTTGTGATGGGAAACAAATAGGAAGCTTGATCTAAACAGATTCCACACGTCACAATCTAGAAATTTCTTCTTCTTCTTCTTCCTTGCCAAAAAGTCCCTCTTTACAATGACATTATGGACTATTTATACTAGACAAGTCATAAATGTGGGGATGCATAAAGACAAGTTCGCCCCCTTACCAAACACTAGTCAATGGATACCATTTAATGTTTGGGGATAATTGGTAATTACATAACAATTGAAATTATGTGGTCTTCATTCCTCCTTGATCTATATGGAAAACTTTTGACTTTCCTTCTTTCGTTGATCTTGTCACCATCGGCAGCCTCCCACCTCCTAAGTTCTAAGGAAAGTATTTAGGAGTTCACTCAAATTCTATGCTCTGTTGAGTGCAGGATTGGCCCCTTTAGCAACTTACTAGATCTTTGTTTGTTTTTGTTGAAGCTTTGGGGGAGAGCCCATCAATGACTTGTCAGCCTTCAAACTGTTTCCATGTTCTTTAGCTGAAATTGTTGTTCATATTCTTCCATAAAATATTATTAATAACAATGAAGTATAAATGATTTCAAATAATGGACTAATTAAATTGGTTAAGGAGTTGAATAAAAAAATTGAGTCCACCAGCAGTTTTGGTGGATAAGCTTGTGTGAATGCGCATGATTTGATAGTCAACACGTAATGAATACCTCATGAAACGTGACTCTCTTTTCTTCTTTTTTTTTTTTTTAGTATATGTATATGTGCAAGTATATTTGGCCGAGGCCTGTCGACCAAATATAATATGTTTTCCTTTTTCAAGGCTTGAGCAAGCCTTGAAAAAGAGAAAACATATTCTAGTCGAGGCATGTTGCCTCGACCATGAGGTCGAGGCACGCCCCGGCCAAATTTGGCGGTCGTGTCCCTCCTTTTTTTGTCTATCTCGTCGCAAGAAGTTTGTTTTAATTCTCTTCAATGATGATTTAGACGAGCTTGGCGTAGATGAGACTGAGGCATTATTATCCCCTAAATTTAGGCCTCGCTTTCTTGATTTTATTTCTTAATGGGGTTCACATTATTATATCTCGAGGAAGTCACTTGGACTTTGGAGTGTCGCTTATGACACCTTAGGGAGGACATTTTTTACTTTTATTTTCCATTGACGTAGGGGTGTCACGTATGACACCTCAACGAAGCTGTCTTTCTTCCGACTTCAGGGTGTTGCTTATGAAACCTTAGGGAAACCATCTTTCCTTTGACTTTGGGGTGTCGCTTATGACACCTCAGGAAAGCCATCTTTGCTTTCTTTTGACTTTGGGGCGTCGCTTATGACACCTCAAGGAAGCTAACTTTTTTTGTTTGTCTTAGGAGACAACATAGTGATAAAGACTATTTATTTGATGTTAAGATAAAAAGATTGATGTTTTATTGACAGCGAGCGTGGATCGTCTTGGGAGAGGGAGCGCGAATGCGGAAGCGCGATGGGTTGCATAATAAAATTGCAAAGCGTAAATTAAATGGAATTTAAAGCATGCATCATTCATACATAAATGGATCAAGGGATGTGCCCTTGATTCTCCCGGGCGTTCGGTGTGTCTCATGTTCAAGAAAACACAACATGGAGGCCACAGAATTTAGAACAAGAAACGTAAAAGAAGACGTTACCTCTCGTAGTCATCTTCGTTCGGCTACACACATTGTTCCCCGTTTTGCACCAAGATCTCAAAGTAGAGACACTCTGTATCGTCCACACACTACACCAAAAACAACGAACCCTTCTTCTAGCAAGAAAATGTTTAGGGGAGAAGGGACATCGATACACGCTATTGATTAACGCGATCGATGTCTCTTATGTTCTACCTTGAATAAATCAAGAAGAACAAAGAAAACTTGGAGAGAATTGTGAGAGAGTGGACGAGAGAGAGAGAGATTAGAGATAAGAAGTGTAGAGATTAGTAGGTGTGTGTGTTTTTGAGTATTTATAGAAAATCAATTTTTCTATTCCTACTCAACCTCTTCTAAAGAGGCACACTTTGACTAGGATTTTGACCTAGTCAAATCCTAGTCAAACTAGGCTTTCATTAAGTCAAATTAATCATGACCCTTCATCTCATCAATCTCTAGATTAAATCTCGTCCATCCTTTTTTTATGGACTTTATGGAATGGGCCTATTTAATTCTAAATTAAATTGTACCAAGGTCCAATGGACTTTATATTAAATCCTATTTAATATACCAAGCCCACTAATTAACTCACCCTTTTAATCTAATTAAAAGGGAAGCCCATGCTTTATTAAATCCATAAATCTAATTTATGAACTCAAGCCCGATCAATTCAAGTAATCTATCGAGGCTTGAATCTCAAGAAGTATAATTTAATCCTATTAAATTAAACATTCTCCCAGAATTAATTCCAAATTAATTCCTTTCACATTTGGTGTAGCGGGTGTGACTCTTTAGGTTCATCCTCAGCTAGACTTGGACCTACTTCTTGTTGTCTACTAACCAAAGTAGTCCGTCACCACGGGTGGCCCTCTAGCAACGGTCCATGGCACTAGAGACTAGGTGAATATGTGGCGTGAACATATAGGCTCCGAGTTACACACAGGTATTGTCCTACTGTCGCCTGTCTCCCGGCCTTAGTCTAGGGCATAGAATTGGGCGTCGTTTCCCATCCTTGACTAGACGCCTATACTTAATACTCGAGATAGGGTTTAACTCTATGATTGACGTAGGAAATCCTTTCCTAGTCAATGAAGTGCTATGTGTTAGAATAGGTGACCAGAAAGCCAATTGGATTGGCGGTTTTGGGTTCTATTTATCAATCTTTATTAAAGTAATATTGACTCGATGAATATAGTAAGTATTCATCCTTGGCAGTATGTGCTTGTTGTGCTTACTAATTACGTTAAACAGTGTTTTAACGTCACAACAAATGCGCACAGACCAATTGGATAACCCATGTGGTTGGACTGCGCATTGGATGGCAGTTATGAAACCAACTTCTGAGGGTTGGTCTGAAACGTTCCAAGTCGAGGACCTCGAGACAGGGCATCGAGGGTCCTATAGAGACTTGTACTAAGGATTTCATTCATTGGATGAGTGCCGTGTTCCATCGACGACAGACATTGGACGTCTATGCAATATTAGTTGGTTAGTTGACAAGGGTGTTAGCTGACTGAACTGACTCGTGGGAATCGTCATATGGAAGCCTTGGAGACTTGGTCAGTATGACTGGAATTCCCGGCTCTGATAGTGCGAGGTTAGTCCTCGAACTTGAGGAATCATGACAGTCACATGCATATGAAGGTTGTATCTTCGATCTGGCAAGAGATGTCGATATCTAGGATACGTTCATTATAAGCCTTATCCAGTGCAATTGGAATATGTATTGAGGACGGTGGATTCCAAGATAGGATCCGTTACCTGTCAGTATAGGACAGTCGAGTCTCCTATGCGCTCTACGACAGTTTAAACTCTTATAAGTCTATGGCCACAGCGATTGGTCGAGTAGGGAATGGTTTCCTACGTCGATTGATAGAATAAATGTATCTCGAGTTACTGAGCATAGTTGTCTAGTCCAGGATGGGAACCGTGTTAGAATAGGTGACCAGAAAGCCAATTGGATTGGCGGTTTCGGGTTCTATTTAGCAATCTTTATTAAAGTAATATTGACTCGATGAATATATTAAGTATTCATCCTTGGCAGTATGTATTTGTTGTGCTCACTAATTACGTTAAACGACATTTTAACGTCACAACAAATGGCCACAGACTAATTGTATAACCCATGTCGTTGGGCTGCGCATTGGATGGCAGTTATGAAACCAACTTTCGAGGGTTGGTCTGAAACGTTCCAAGTCAAGGACCTCGAGACAGGGCATCGAGGGTCCTATAGAGACTTGCACTAAGGATTGCATTCATTGGATGAGTGTCGTGTTTCATCAGCGATAGACATTGGACGTCTATGCAATATTAGTAGGTTAGTTGACAA
This sequence comes from Sesamum alatum, assembly GCA_034509735.1. NCBI lineage: Eukaryota > Viridiplantae > Streptophyta > Magnoliopsida > Lamiales > Pedaliaceae > Sesamum > Sesamum alatum. The sequence goes on along the minus strand of JACGWO010000001.1, from coordinate 31,900,934 downwards.
GGGTGTCAGCTGACTGAACTAACTCGCGGGAATCGTCATATGGAAGCCTTGGAGGCTTGGTCGGTATGACTGGAATTCTCGGCTCCGATAGTACGAGATTAGTCCTCGGACTTGAGGAATCATGGCAGTCACATCCATATGAAGGTTGTATCTAGGGTCTGGCAAGAGATGTCCATATCTGGGATACGTTTATCATAAGCCTTATCCAGTGTAGTCGGAGTATGTATTGAGGATGGTAGATTCCAAGATAGGATTCGTCACCTGTTAGAATATGACAGTCGAGTCTCTTATGTGCTCTGAGACGGTTTAAGCTCTTTAAGTCTGTGGCCACAGCGATTGGTCGAGTAGGGAATGGTTTCCTACGTTGATCAATGGAGAAAACGTGTCTCGAGTTATTGAGCATAGTTGTCTAGTTCAGGATGGGAACCGATGCACAATTGCATGCCCTAGACTTAGACCGGGAGACGGATGATGGAAGGACCGTACTCGTATGAAACTCGGGAGCCTAAACGTTCACGCCAACATTCACCTAGTCTCTAGTGCCATGGACCGTTGCTAGACGGCCACCCATGGTGACAGGCGTTTTCCGATTAATGGTTAATTGGAAATTAGTTAATTAAATTAGATTTAATTGACAAATTATGTTGGACACAAGCCCAAGTCTAGCTGAGGGTGAACCTAAAGAGTCACACACAAATCACTATGAAATTGGTAGAATTAATTTGGAATTAATTCTAGAAGAAGCGAATTAATTTAATTGGATTAAATTAATTAAAGGAGAAAAATAAAAGATTGGATCATTTATTGGGAAATCCATTTGATGGATGGTCCAAGAATTAATTAATTGGATTAGTTAATTTTTGGACTTAGAACCTTTAAATTAATTGGATTTATTTTCGGGTTTGGATTAATTAATTGAAGTGGATCAATTAATTAGAGTTTGGACTTATGTTTATTTAATTGGATTAAATAAACTTATGGGTGTCAATTCGATTGAGATTAATTGGATTAATTAATGCTCAATGGACTTTGTTTGGACTTAATTTAATTAGATTAAATAAAAGTCCAAGACTAGTAGTCCTAGTCCATGGAAAAATTCAATTTATAGCAAGTGAAGGAAGAATTAAAATCTTCAACATGTGAGGCACATGTGACCAGCCTTTATATAGTTTGGTGGGTGGTTTTATTCACTATAATGATGCATGGTTATGTAGATAATGGTGTGTGTATGTAGGTTACTTTGGAAGTTAACTATAGAAGTTGAATTTTGAATTCAACAACACTACATACACAAAACCATTCACATAACTTGCATGCCTATGGCTTACACGAATTTTTCCATCAAAATTCTCTAAAAAACTCTCCTTTTTGTGTTCATACATTTTGGAAAGGATTGAACTAAAAACATTCCAAAAGGCACTAAACAATAGTGTTGTTTTGGAAGTGTTTTTTTTCTTCTTTTCTCTACTTCTATCTAGCAATAGATTAGAGATCTATTCTATAGAGTGGTGTGGAAAAATTAGAGGAGTTCTATGTTGAATTCTCAAGTGAACGGAAGGAGAAACGGAAAGGAAACAACGCACGTACCGGTTATACGTGTAGTAAACAAAAAGGTAGGTTTTCTTTATATTTTGATGTATTTTTTTGTTTTCTTCCTTTAGCCACATGTCCAGCATCTTCTCCTTCTTTATTTATGCTATGACAAACACCAAACGCCCGGGAACTTCAAAGGGAACACCCCTTTGAACCCATTTTATATTATGCTTTAATTAACATTTTTACGCTTCCGTTGCATTCCCAGGCCGTACTCGATTCTTTCAGTGGTATCAAAGCCCGGTTCGGTGTTATGGCTATAGGATTTATATGTTATTATGTGTTGAGCATGTAGAACATGTTTAAATTGCTTTCGGAAAGCATGTTTATGGCTTTAAAGCATGATAATAGGTGTAGAAAATATGTATTAATTTTGCTTTTGAAATTATGGATATTCATGCATTTTTGAGAATTGGATTTTCTGTAAATGCATGTTTATGTTTCAGTTTTATAGCAAAAATTTAAAAAAAAAAATAAAAAAAGAGAAAAAGTGAAAAACGGTGCTGGCCGCCCAGCAGGGGCATCAGGCGCGCGGCCGCGCGCGCAAGCAGGGGCGCCTGCGCAAGGGTGCGCGCGCGCGGCCAGAAGACGTGCGCGGGCGTCACTCGTGCACACTGCTGGGCATGCAGCCGCGCGCCTGCTGCTGCGTGCAGGCAGGGGCGCCTGAGCGCGCGCGCGCATGACTGTCTGGGACGGCAGGCCGGCAGCACTGTTTTGTGCCGTTTTTGCCGTTTTTCTGGAAAATTGAATTTTCCTGATTTCTGCTAGTTTTTTGAAATTATTAATTTTGGCATATTTTAATTTTATTTAAATTTGATTTTTCTAAAATTATTTTTGTTTTATGTCTTAGATTATTTTTGATATGGTTTCCAAACAAAAAGAAAATGTTTGTACATGGGATGTATAGTTGATATCCATATTTTTAATTGCATTATTAATATGTTATTTTCTGCATTTTATTATGTTTATTGTTTTAGATATTGGATATCTATTTATAAATGCATGGGATGTATTTATATGCTTGGCATGTTTATATTAGATATAAATGTGTTTTGTTGTTGTTTATTTGATAAACAATAAAGATGATCACTAGCCCATTGGCCTATGTATGGTTTAATTTATTGTTGGGTGAGGTCTGCGTGCCTCTTTGTTTTTATTCCTTCTTTCGTTTTTAGCCTTGGAATAATAAGGCTTGCTTCCTCTCCATTAATGTACTCCCCCAACTTCTGATTGGGGTTTCTTTTTAAGTTGTAATGAGAGTAGATTAGGTTGTGAGGATTTATTTTATTAAATGTAAGCTTCCAAGGAGATGAAAGTCCGGTGGATGGAGCTCACAGTGGAAGCCCAAGAAGAACAAAGAAGGATTTACAAGGCCCCATTAGAATGATAATGGGATGTAAAAATTGTAATAGAGTAGGCCTACCCTAGTTTGACCATTGATCCACTGCGGTCTCAGTGGATCACTTAGGATTCGGCTTGTGATCATCCTAACAGGGGCGTGCTAGGCTTCTTTTGCATGTGTTTAATGTTTTAATGCTTTGATGTATGATGTGATTGGAATGCATCTATTTACATTGAATGTTTAAAACTTAAGCATGCAAAATACTAATACTGATGAGGTCTCGGTCTTAATAAACTATAACTCTCACTTGGATGGTCCAAGTAATCCCAAAATGGAATTCAAATCAAATGGTTTGATTATTCCAAGCCTTCCATCCATAACAATGTAGTGAGGAAGCTACTTTCACCCATTCGTGGTCTCACGAGTCGTGGCACGTTTGGAATGGAAGAAAGTTGAACTATTGTTGTGAACGAATGGAATATACTCCTATTTCCCTGTCTCACGAGTCGGGGGGGCCGATAGTTGAGATATTCATTTGGTTGATGGGTCGGGCCTAACGCTAAGTAACATGATTCGCTTGGAGTCATCGGGATCATGTGAAGAAGCGAGGCAAAATATGTTGGGGATCTCATTGGATGAGAATGGTATTGGATACCTCCCACAAAGCCTTATGCATGTGAATTGTAAAAGCGGGGCATGGAGAATTGCATTTGTGGACTCCAAGCCCAGTAGGAAATGATTTCTCGAAAACCCCACTTGAGAGTGGTGGGCTTTTTGCAGAAATAGTGGGAAGGGTTAATGACTAAAGACCAAGTCTTAACTTGAATTCAATATTATAATAATCTACTAAATTTCTGCTTTACATTTTGAATGTAGATGTCTAAGAATCCGCTCTCTGTAATTCTTTAGACTAATAAATTTGATGGAACAGACTATAACGATTGGCTGCGAAATCTAAGGATTATCCTCGATTTCGAAAACCAGGCTTACGTTCTGGATAAGCCTCTTCCTCGGATCTTGCCGGAGGGGTCCTCGTCAGAAGAGCGTTTGACGTTCAATGAATGGCAGGAGGACAACCGCAAGGTCCGCAACATCATACTGGCATCCATGACTAATGAGATCCAGAACAGTATGATCGGTTGGATGATGTCAGCTCGATAATGCTCCGCATGAAAGACGTTTATGCGGTACTGGACCGGCATATTAGATATGTTGGGATGAAAGAATTTTTCGGAGGTAGGATGATGGAAGGGTTGTTTGCACACCAGCATGGAGTGATTATGCTATCCCTAGTGGAGAAGCTCAAAGACCTACGAGCTGATCTTGGTAAAGAGACGTACATCGACGTGATCCTTCAGTCTCTTCCTCCCTCCTTTGACCCATTTATTGTTAACTATAACATGAATGGGCTTGAAAAAGACCTTCATGAGTTGATGAACATGTTGGTCCAATACGAGGCAACGATTGAAAAGTCTATGCCGTTAGTATTGGTGGGGGAGGCTTCGATCTCAAAAGCGAAAGGCAAAGGGGCCGGACGCTGGAGGACAAAGAAAGGTAAGACAGAATCAGCCGCTGCAAGCGCACAGAGTGCTCCTATTGCCATGCTGGGCATGGGCAAAGGAAAGAGAACGGCGGTTCGGCAGTCAAGGATTACAAAAGATGTTTGCATATATTTTCGTGAAAAGGGGCATTGGAAGATGGAGTGTCCTAAACTCCTCTCCAACGAAGGTACATTTGATTTGACCTTTAACATGATTACTATTCTACTCTTTGATATTGGATACCAGCTGTAGAGCTCATATCTGCAAATGGTTTGCAGGTGATGGAAAGGAGTAGAAGGCTAAGACGGAGATGATTCTAAAGCTAGGCAATGGCTGGGCTATTGCCATAGAATCTATAGGACTAGTAAGGCTTAGCTATTAGTGATCATGTTAGGATAGAGTAGATAGATCACAATTATGTAACCTAGTGGATCAGATTATGTTTTTCTATTGTTGGACAATAAGGATTACATGTTTTTTATCAATGAACGTTTCTTTTACTTGACACAGAATGGTTATTCTTGTCTGCTAGGTTGTTTGCATAATTGTTTCAATACTATCCCATAATTAGATTATGAATGCTCAAAACAAATGATGAAATGAATAATCAAGATAAACTCACAGATTTAACATGCAAAACTAGGTCACATATCTCTAGATAGGATAAGGAGGTTAGTAGACTCAAGGAGTCTAGAAATAGACAATCTGAGCCTGCTAGCTTGCAAGTCCTTCCTAAGTAGGAAGGTGGCCAAGAAGCTCTTTGTAGAACAAAGTATGCTTGCTAGTGGTCTGTTGGATTAGATCCAGTCAGACATCTGTGGGTCACTGAATACACAAGACCAGTAGAGGGTTCACAAGTCTAAGGGCCTTTGGACGGCTCAGGGAATTAGATTTGAAGTGGGAACCAAATTGGTTGCAAAATTAACCTTCGATTGGATCGAGTGATGTGTATTTAGTAGGAGCTCTTGATGTATCTAAATGGGAATAGAATTCTCACTCAGTGGAATTCTTCCTGGAACACCACAATTGAACGGCGTCTTTGATAAAGGTGGAATCGAACCTTGTTGGACATGGTTCGATCGGTGTTTTCACTGAACTACCTTGGCCCATCTAGGCGTGTTCTTAAGATAGTAGCCAAGTTGTAAAACATGGCACTTTCTAAAGATCGTGGCCCAGATACCATATGGATATGGCATGGCAAGCCTGTATCCTAACAAGTACTTGAGTATGTCTTGCATACGTCAAGGGACTAGTGGGAGGCAAACTAGGTTTACACATGTTTATGTGTTGTCCTAAGGGAAATTGAATTTCAGAGGATAACCGGTGTGAGGAGTAGCTCCTTAAGGAATCAAGTAGAGCGACACCTCAGTATGATATTGCAAACATCATTTGAAATTAAGTTTGCTCACTGACTATATTCCAGTTCTCCTAAGGATGACCAGAATATCCTAGATACCTGAGAGGTACAGGTTTCTGGGTCAATCTGGTCAATTGGATTATAATCCAAAAGACATAAGGAGAAGCAATGTTGGACATTGGATTGAATCAATAGCTTGGAGCCATGTAATTCGACATGGAATTCAAACTAGGTTTGAAACTCTATGTAACTAGAATATTCGTTTTGATGAGTTCATGCGGGGTATGACTCGATCACTAACGAGCTTTGAGGGTCAGTGGGAGTTTTAGTTGTGTTCCTAGTGTTTAAGTGTGTAACGTCTTATTCATTTGGAATGAATTTAAGATGTTAGGAAACACTGAAACACGAACGTTGTTCACGCAATTCTCCATGAAAGGAATTGGATTCCTATATATAGGGTTAAGCTGTCCAAGACTCAGTCAGGGTTGGCTGATGAGGAAGCTCAGATGTTTGACATCCCCTACGTCTTTGCGGTAGGTAACATGGGTATGTTGTTTGGTGCATTGGACCTAATGTTGTGTATGCTTTCGGCGTAATGACAAAAATCGGGTGTGTACCGAGAAGGCGGTAAACTGTTGTTCAGAACAATCTTTAATACCTGAATAAGGATTAAAGAAGTGTTCTTAATGCAAGTTCTATGGAGAGTTGATTCTGGAAGACTATAGTGATACTAGCTTCCAGGATCATGTGAATAATATCTAGTCTCAGTATGAACATATATTCAGGCTTAATGGTAAGGTCGTGGCTTGGAAAGGTTTCAAGCGGGACACCACGACGGACCATGAAAGTTGAATGTATGGAAACTTTAGAAGTTGCTCCGGAGAGTGGTTTGGATGAAAAACCACATCCAATGGTTGGGTGTGGTGCCTAGCACGGGCTAGCCAATAGTTACCTTGGAGGATAACAACATGGTTGTAGTGCAAGCTATAGGACCAAGATCTCATCACGAATCCAGGAAAATTCTTAGACATTACCATTTGCTTGGAGCAATGGTATGAAGAGGTGCGGTTGGACCGCATCATCTTGGTAGAAATAAGGTAGACACATGAGACCGAGCCGGATATCGCAGATTACTCATGCTCAGATAAGTCTGAGCGACATGGGTGATTGTCTTTAGGTCAAGTGGGAGATTCTTAGAATAGGTGACCAGAAAGCCAATTGGATTGGCGGTTTTGGGTTCTATTTAGCAATCTTTATTAAAGTAATATTGACTCAATGAAATATATTAAGTATTCATCCTTGGCAGTATGTGTTTGTTGTGCTTACTAATTACATTAAACGGCGTTTTAACATCACAACAAATGCCCACAGACTAATTGTATAACCCATGTAGTTGGGTTGCGCATTGGATGGCAGCTATGAAACCAACTTCCGAGGGTTGGTCTGAAACGTTCCAAGTCTAGGACCTCGAGACAGGGCATCGAGGGTCCTATAGAGACTTGCACTAAGGATTGCATTCATTGGATGAGTGCCGTGTTTCATCGGCGATAGACGTTGGACGTCTATGCAATATTAGTGGGTTAGTTGACAAGGGTGTCAGCTGACTGAACTGACTCACGGGAATCGTCATATTGAAGCCTTCGAGGCTTGGTTGGTATGACTGGAATTCTCGGCTCCCATAGTACGAGATTAGTTTCGGACTTGAGGAATCATGGCAGTCAGATGCATATGAAGGTCGTGTCTAGGGTCTGGCAAGAGATGTCCGTATCTGGGATACGTTTATCATAAGCCTTATCCAGTGTAGTCGGAGTATGTATTGAGAACGGTAGATTCCAAGATAGGATCCGTCACCTGTCAGAATATGACAGTCGAGTCTCCCATGCGCTCTGAGACGGTTTAAGCTCTTTAAGTCTGTGCCCACAGCGATTGGTCGAGTAGGGAATGGTTTCCTACGTTGATCAATAGAGAAAACGTGTCTCGAGTTATTGAGCATAGTTGTATAGTCCAGGATGGGAACCGACGCACAATTGCATGCCCTAGACTTAGACCGGGAGACGGATGATGGAAGGACCGTACTCGTATGGAACTCGGAGCCTAAACGTTCACGCCAACATTCACCTAGTCTCTAGTGCCATGGACCGTTGCTAGACGGCCACCCATGGTGACGGGCGTTTTTCGATTAATGGTTAATCAAAAATTAGTTAATTAAATTAGATTTAATTGACCAATTGTGTTGGACACAAACCCAAGTCTAGCTAAGGGTGAACCTAAAGAGTCACATACAAATCACTATGAAATTGGTAGAATTAATTTTAGAATTAATTCTAGAAGAAGCGAATTAATTTAATTGGATTAAATTAATTCAAGGAGAAAAATAAATGATTGGATCATTTATTGGGAAATCCATTTGATGGATGGTCCAAGAATTAATTAATTGGATTAGTTAATTTTTGGACTTAGAACCTTTAAATTAATTGGATTTATTTATCGGGTTTGGATTAATTAATTGATTGAATCAATTAATTAGAGTTCAAACTTATGTTTATTTAATTGGATTAAATAAACTTATGGGCGTCAATTGGATTGAGATTAATTGGATTAATTAATGCTCAATGGACTTTGTTTGGACTTAATTTAATTAGATTAAATAAAAGTCCAAGACTAGTAGTCGTAGTCCATGGAAAAATTCAATTTATAGCAAGTGAAGGAAGAATTAAAATCTTCCACATGTAACGCACATTTGACCAGCCTTTATATGGTTTGGTGGGTGGTTTTATTTGCTATAATGTTAAATGGTTTTGTAGATAATGGTGTGTGTATGTAGGTTACTTTGGAAGTTAACTATAGAAGTTGAATTTTGAATTCAACAACACTACATACACAAAGCCATTCACATAACTTGAATGCCTATGGCTTGCACGAATTTTTCCATCAAAATACTCTCTAACATTCTCTGAAAAAGTCTCCTTTTTGTGTTCATACCTTTTGGAAAGGATTGAACTAAAAACATTCCAAAAGGCACTAAACAATAGTGTTGTTTTGGAAGTGTTTCTTCTTCTTTTCTCTACTTCTATCTAGCAATAGATTAGAGATCTATTCTATAGTGTGGTGTGGACAAATTAGAGGAGTTCTATGTTGAATTCTCAAGTGAACGGAAGGAGAAACGGAAAGGAAACAACGCACGTACCGGTTATACGTGTAGTAAACAAAAAGGTAGGTTTTCTTTACATTTTCATGTATTTTTTTGTTTTCTTCCTTTAGCCACATGTCCAGCATCTTTTCCTTCTTTATTTATGCTATGACAAACACCGAACACTCGGGAACTTCAAAGGGAACACCCCTTTGAAGCCGTTTTATATTATGCTTTAATTCATATTTTTACGCTTCCGTTGCGTTCCCGGGCCGTACCCGGTTCTTTCAAACAGACGCCCAATTCTATGCCCTAGACTTAGGCCAGGAGACGGATGATGGAAGGACCGTACTCGTATGGAACTCGAGAGCCTAAATGTTCACGCCAACATTCACCTAGTCTCTAGTGCCATGGACTATTACTAGACGGCCACCCATGGTGACGGGCATTTTCCGATTAATGGTTAGTCGGAAAACAGTTAATTAAATTGGATTTAATTGACCAATTGTGTTGGACACAAGCCCAAGTCTAGCTGAGGGTGAAGCTAATGAGTCACACACAAATCACTTTGGATTTGGCAGAATTTATTTGGAATTAATTCTAGAAGAAGCGAATAAATTTGATCGGATTAAATTTATTTAAGAGAGAAAATAAATGATTGGATCATTTATTGAGAAATCAATTTAATGGATGGTCCAAGAATTAATTAATTGGATTAGTTAATTTCTTGGAGTAAGAACCTTTAAATTAATTGGATTAATTTATTGGGTTTTGGCTAGAATAATTGATTGGATCAATTATTCTTAATTTGGACTTATGTTTATTTTAATTGGATTAAATACACTATTGGGATTCAATTGGATTGAGATTATTTAGATTAATTAATGCCCAATAGATACATGTTTGGACTTTATTTAATTTGATTAAATAGAAGTCCAAAAACATAAAGATCCAAGTCCATTTCCCATGCAAGTTGAAGCTAGTTAAGGAGGAGTTTCAACTCTTCACATATCACATGATGAGCACGAAAATTTGCTGATTTGTGGGTGGTTTTCTCTTGCTATCATGTGTAGTGGATGTGCTAGAAGTGTGTGTATGTGGAAGTTGTCTTGGAGGTTACTTATGTAGGTGGTTTTTTGAACTCTACTTTCTACGTACACAAAACAACTTTGCTAGATATTTACTTACTAACTTGCTTCATTTTTGCTGGAGATTTAAGCCATAAAACCTCTGAAAATTCTCTCTAAGAGTTCATTTCTTTTGGAAAGAAAGAACTTAAAACATTCTAAAGGGAAACTTCAAAGGGAACACCCCTTTGAACCCATTTAATATTATGCTTTAAATTATGTTTTTACGCTGCCGTTGCGTTCCCGGGCCGTACCCGATTCTTTCAGTGGTATCAGAGCCATGTTCGGTGTTGTGGCTATAGGATTTACATGTTATTATGTGTTGAGCATGTAGAACATGTTGAAATTGCTTTTGGAAAGCATGATTTATGACTTTAAGGCATGATAATATGTGTAGAAAATATGTGTTAATTTTGCTTTTGAAATTATGGATATCCATTCATTTTTTAGAATTGGATTTTCTGTAAATGCATGTTTATATTTCTTTATAGCAGAAATTAAAAAAAAAAAGTTAAAAACGGTGTCGACCACCCGGCAGGGGAGCCTGCGAGCGGCGCAGCCGACAGGCGTGCGCGGGCGTCCGCCGTGCGCGCTGGTGGGCGTGCTGCTACGCACGGGGGGCCGTGCGCGCACGGCCGGCAGTACTGTTTTGTGCATTTTTTGCCGTTTTTCCAGAAAATTGAATTTTCCTGATTTCTGCTAATTTTCTGAAATTATTAATTTTGGCATATTTTAATTTTAGTTAAATTGGATTTTTCTAAAATTATTTTTCATGCCTTAGATTATTTTGGAAATGGTTTCCAAACCAAAAAAAAAAATATTATTTGTACATTGGATGTATAGTTGATATCCATATATTTAATTGCATTATTTATATGTTATTTTCTGCATTTTATTATGTTTATTGTTTTAGATATTGAATATCTATTTATAAATGCATGGGATGTATTTATATGCTTGGCATGTTTATATTTGATATAAATGTATTTTGTTGTTGTTTATTTGATAAACAATAAGGATGATCACTAGCACTTTTTGGCCTATGTATGGTTTATTTATTGTTGGGTGAAGCCTACGTGCCTCTTTGTTTTTTATTCCTTCTTTCGTTTTTAGCTTTGTAATAATAAGGCTTTCTTCCTCTCTATTAATGTACTCCCCCCGACATATGATTGGGGTTTCTTTTCAATTGTAATGAGAGTAGAGTAGTTGTGAGGTTTTACTTTATAAAATGTAAGCTTTCAAGAAGATGAAGGTCCGTTGGATGGAGCCCACGACGGGAGGCCCAAGAAGAACAAAGAAGGATTACAAGGCCCCATTAGAATGATAATGGGATGTAAAAATTGTAATAATGTAGGCTTACCCTAGATTGACCATAGATCCACTGCGGGCTCAGTCGATCACTCAGGAACGGGCTTGTGATCATCCTAACAAGGGCGTGCTAGGCTTGTTTTGCATGTGCTTATATTTTTAATGCTTTGATGTATGGTGTGTTTGGAATGCATCTATTTACATTGAATGTTTAAAACTTGAGCATGCAAAATACTAATACTAATGAGATCTCTGTCTTAATAAACTATAACTCTCACTTGGATGGTCCAAGTAAATATTAGGTCCAAAATGGAATTAAAATCAAATGGTTTGATTATTCCAAGCCTTCCATCCATAGCAGTATAGTGAGGAAGCTACTTTCACCCATCGTGGTATCACGAGTCGTGGCACATTTGGAATGGAAGAAAACTGCACTATTGCTGTGAACGAATGGAATATACTCCTATTTCCCTGTCTCACGAGTCGTGGCGGCAATAGTTGAGATATTCATTTGGTTGATGGGTCGGGCCTAACACTGAGTAACATGATTCGATTAGAGTCCTTCGGATCATGTGAAGAGGCGAGGAAAAATATCTTGGGGATCTCGTTGGATGAGAATGGTATTGGATACCTCCCACAAAGCCTTTCCCATGTTAATCATAAAAGCGGGGCATGGAGAATTGCATTTGTGGACTCCAAGTTCACTAGGAAATGGTTTTCCGAAAATCCCACTTGAGAGTGGTGGGCTTTTTGAAGAAATAGTGGGAGGGGTTAATGACTAAAGACCAAGTTTTAACTTGAATTCAATATTATAATAATCTACTAAATTTCTGATTTACATTTTTAATGTAGATGTCTAAGAATCAACACGCTGTAATTCTTGAGACTAATTTATTTCACGGAACAAACTATAACGATTGGCTGAGAAATCTAAGGATTGTCCTCAATTTCGAAAATCAGGCTTACCATTTGGATAAGCCTCTTCCTCGGATCTTGCCGGAGGGGTCCTCGTCAGAAGAGCGTTTGACGTTCAATGAATGGCAGGAGGACAACCGCAAGGTCCGCACCATCATACTGGCATCCATGACTAATGAGATCCAGAAATAGTATGATCGGCTGGATGATGCCAGCTCGATAATGCTCCGCATGAAAGACGTTTATGCGGTACTGGACCGGCATATTACATATGTTGCGACGAAGGCATTTTTCGGAGCTAGGATGACAAAAGGGTCGTCTGTACACCAGCATGGAGTGATGATGCTATCCCTAGTGGAGAAGCTCAAAGACCTCCGAGCTGATCTTGGAAAAGAGATGTACATCGACGTGATCCTTTAGTCTCTCCCTCCCTTCTTTGACTCGTTTATCGTTAACTATAACATGAATGAGCTTGAAAAAGACCTTCATGAGTTGATGAACATGTTGGTCCTATAGTAGGCAACGATTGAAAAGTCTGCGCCGTCGGTATTGGTGGGGGAGGCTTCGACCTCAAGAGCGAAAGGCAAAGGGGCCGGACGGTGGAGGAGGAAGAAGGGTAAGACAAAATCAGCCGCTGCAAGCACACAGAGGGCTCCTGTTGCCATGCTAAGCATGGGCAAAGGAAAGAGCAAGGTAGTTCGGCGGTCAAGGATTGCAAAAGATGTTTGCATATATTGTCGTGAAAATGGGCATTCGAAGAGGGAGTGTCCTAAACTCCTCTCCAACCAAGGTACATTTGATTTGAGCTTTAACATGATTATTATTCTACTCTTAGGTATTGGATACCGGTTGTAGAGCTTATATCTGCAAATGGTTTGCATGTGATGGAAAGGAGTAGAAAGCTAAGAAGGAGATCTTCTAAAGCTAGGCAATGGTTAGGCTATTGCCATAGAAGCTATAGGACTAGTAAGACTTAGCAATTAGTGATCATGTTAGGATAGAGTCGATATGTCACAATTATGTAACCTAGCATGATCAAATTATGTTTTTCTATTGTTGGACAATAAGGATTACATGTTTTTCATCAATGAAAGTTTCTTTTATTTGACAAAGAATAGTTATTCTTGTCTGCTAGGTTGTTTGCATAATTGTTTCAATACTATCCCATAATTAGATTATGAATGCTCAAAACAAATGATGAAATGGATAATCAAGATAAACTCACAGATTTGGCATGCAAAGTTAGGTCACATTACTCTAGATAGGATAAGGAGGTTAGTAGATTCAAGGAGTCTAGAAATTAGACAAATTGAGCCTGCTAGCTTGCAAGTCCTTCCTGAGCAGGAAGATGGCCAAGAAGCTCTTTGTAGGACAAAGTATGCTTGCTAGTGTTCTGATGGATTAGATCCAGTCAGACATTTGTGGGTCACTGAATACACAAGACCAGTAGAGGGTTCACAAGTCTAAGGGCCTTTGGAAGGCTCAAGGAATTAGATTTGAAGTGGGAATCAAACTTGTTGCAAAATAAACCTTCGATTGGATAGAGTGGTGTGTATTTAGTGGGAGCTTTTGATGTATCTAAATGAGAATGGAATTCTCACTTAGTGGAATTATCCCTGAAGCGCCACAATTGAACAACGTCTCTGATAAGGGAGGAATCAAACCTTGTTGGATATGGTTCGATTGGTGTTTCACTGAACTACCTTGGCCCATCTGGGCATGTTCTTAAGATAGTGGCCAAGTTGTAAAACATGGCACTTTCTAAAGATCGTGGCCCAGACACCATATTGGATATGGCATGGCAAGCCTGTATCCTACAAAGTACTTGAGTATGTAGGATGGTCTTGCATACGTCAAGGGACTAGTGGGAGGCAAACTAGGTTTGCACAGGTTTATGTGTTGTCCTAAGGGAAATTGTATTTCAGAGGATAACCGGTGTGAGGAGTAGCTCCTTGAGGAATCAAGTAGAGCGACACCTCAGTACGATATAACAAACATCATTTTTAATCGAGTTTGCCCACTGACTATATTCCACTTCTCCTAAGGACGATCAGTATCCTAGATACCTGAGAGGTACAGGTTTCTGGGTCAGTCCGGTCAATTGGATTATAATCCAAAAGACATAAGAAGAAGCAATGTTGGACATTGGATCGAATCAATGGCATGGAGCCGTGTGATTCGGCATGGAATTCAAGCTAGGTTTGAAACTCCATGTAACTGGAATATTCATTTTGATGAGTTCATACGGGGTATGACTTGATCAGTAACGAGCTTGAGGGTCAGAGGGAGTTTAGTTATGTTCCTAGTGTTTAAAGTGTGTAACGTCTTATTCATTTGGAATGAATTTAAGATGTTAGGAACACTGAAACACGAACGTTGTTCACGCAATTCTCCATGAAAGGAATTGGATTCCTATATATAGGGTTAAACTGTCCAAAACTCAGTCAAGGTTGACTGATGAGGAAGCTTAGGTGTTTGACATCCCCTACGTCTTTGCCGTAGGCAGCATCGGCATGTTGTTTGGTGCATTAGACCTAATGTTGTGTATGCTTTTGGCATAACGACGGAAATTGGGTATGTACCAAGGAAGCGGTAGATTGCTGTTGAGAACAGTCTTTAATACCTGAATAAGGATTAAAGAAGTGTTCTTGATGCACGTTCTATAGCGATACTAGCTTTCAGGATCATGTGAATAATATCTAGTCTCAATATGACCATATATTCAAGCTTAATGGTAAGATGGCGGCTTGCAAAGGTTTCAAGCGGGATACCACGACGGACCATGAAAGTTGAATGTATGGAAACTTTAGAAGTTGCTCCGGAGAGTTGTTTGGATGAAAAACCACATCCAATGGTTGGGTGTGGTGCCTAGCACAGGCTAGCCAGTAGTTACCTTGGAGGATAACAACATGGTTGTAGCGCAAGCTAAAGGACCGAGATCTCATTACAGATCCAGGAAAATTCTTAAACAGTACCATCTGCTTGGAGCAATGGTATGAAGAGGTGCGGTTGGACCGCATCATCTTGGCAGAAATAAGGTAGACCCATGAGACCGAGCCGAATATTGCAGATTACTCATGCTCAAATAAGTCTGAGCGACATGGCTGATTGGCTTTAGGTCAATAGGAGATTGTTAAAATAGGTGACCAGAAGCCAATTGAATTGGCGGTTTTCGGTTCTATTTAGCAATCTTTATTAAAGTAATATTGACTTGATGAATATAGTAAGTATTCATCCTTGGCAGTATGTCTTTGTTGTGCTTACTAATTACGTTAAACGGCGTTTTAACGTCACAACAAATGCACACAGACCAAGTGGATAACCCATGTGGTTGGGCTGCCAATTGGATGGCAGTTATGAAACCAACTTCTGAGGGTTGGTCTGAAACGTTCCAAGTCGAGGACCTCGAGACAGGGCATCGATGGTCCTATAGAGACTTGCACTAAGGATTGCATTCATTGGATGAGTGTCGTGTTTTATTGGCGACAAACGTTGGACGTCTATGCATTATTAGTGGGTTGGTTGACAAGGTGTTAGCTGACTGAACTGACTCGCAGGAATCATCATATCGAAGCCTTGGAGGCTTGGTCGGTATGACTTGAATTCCCGGCTCCGATAGTACGAGGTTAGTCCTCGAACTTGAGGAATCATGGCAGTCACATGCATATGAAGGTTGTATCGTGGATCTGGCAAGAGTTGTCCGTATCTGGGATACGTTGATTATAAGCCTTATCCAGTGCAGTTGGAATATATATTGAGGACGGTGGATTCCAAGATAGGATCCTTCACTTGTCAGTATATGACAGTCGAGTCTGCTATGCGCTCTAAGACCATTTCAACCCTTATAAGTCTGTGGCCACAACGATTGATCGAGTAGGGAATGATTTCCTACGTTGATCGATAGAGTAAACGTCTCTCGAGTTACTGAGCATAGTTGTCTAGTCCAGGATGGGAACCGACGCCCAATTCCATACCCTAGACTTAGACCGGGAGACGGATGATGGAAGGACCATACTCGTATGGAACTCAGGAGCCTAAATGTTCACGCCAACATTTACCTAGTCTCTAGTGCCATGGACTGTTGCTAGACGGCCACCCATGGTGACTGGCGTTTTGTCGATTAACGGTTAATAGGAAAACAGTTAATTAAATTAGATTTAATTGACCAACTGTGTTGGACACAAGCCCAAGTCTACCTGAGGGTGAACCTAATGAGTCACGCACAAATCACTTTGGATTTGGTGAAATTAATTTGGAATTAGTTCTAGAAGAAGCGAATAAATTTAATCGGATTAAATTTATTCAAGAGAGAAAATAAATGATTGGATCATTTATTGAGAAATCCATTTGATGGATGGTCCAAGAATTAATTAATTGGATTAGTTAATTTCTTGGACTAAGAACCTTTAAATTAATTGGATTAATTTATTGGGTTTTGGCTAGAATAATTGATTGGATCAATTATTCTTAATTTGGACTTATGTTTATTAAATTGGATTAAATAAACTATTGGGATTCAATTGGATTGAGATTAATTAGATTAATTAATGCCCAATGGATACATGTTTGGACTTTATTTAATTTGATTAAACACAAGTCCAAAAACATAAAGATCCAAGTCCATTTTCCATGCAAGTGAAGCTAGTTAAGGAGGAGTTTCAACTCTTCACATATCACATGATGAGCACGAAAATTTGCTGATTTATGGGTGGTTTTCTCTTGCTATCATGTGTAGTGGATGTGCTAGAAGTGTGTGTATGTGGAAGTTGCCTTGGAGGTTACTTATGTAAGTGGTTTTTTGAACTCTACATTCTACATACACAAAACAACTTTGCTAGACATTTACTTACTAACTTGCTTCATTTTTGTTGGAGATTTAAGCCATAAACACCTCTGAAAATTCTCTCTAAGAGTTCATTTCTTTTGGAAAGAAAGAACTTAAAACATTCTAAAGATCACTAATTGATAGTGTTGCTTTGGAATTGTTTTCTTCTTCTCTTCACTATATTTTATCTAGCAATAAACTATAGTTTGGATCCTTTGTGTGGTGTGGACAATACTTAGAGGAGTTCTAAGTTGAGCTCTCAAGTGGACATATGAAGAAGGAAAAGGAGGAACAACGTTAGAAGCCTTTCTACGTAAAACGAACAAAGGTTGGTTTCTATTTACATTTTGTGTATCTTCTCATTTTTAATCCTTTAGCCACATTTCCAGCATCTTCTACTTTTTTATTCATGCTCTTGACATACACCGAACGCCCGGGAACTTCAAAGGGAACACCCCTTTGAACCCATTTAATATTATGCTTTAAATTACGTTTTTACGCTTCCGTTGTGTTCCCGGGCCGTACCCGATTCTTTCAGAGTCAATGAAGGGCTATGTCCATAGATTTTGAGAGTCTAACCCATCTCAGAGCGCATAGGAGATCTCTCTGTCATAAACTTTGATAGGTGAAAGTTCCTATCTTTGAATCCACCGTCCTCTCTACATACTCCGACTGCACTGAACAAGGCTTATGATGGCCATGTCATATGACACGACCACCTCTCGCTAGATCCTGAAAGGAATCGGTGGATCGTCCCGGGAATTGCGCGAATGCAGAAGCGCGATAAAATAAACATACAAAATGAAAGGCATGCTTTTTAATTGAAAAGAACACGCTCAAGGGGTGTGCCCTTGAGGTTCCCGGGCGTTCGGTGTATCTCATGATTATATAACTAATAAAGAAATCATGGAGGCCATAGAGTTGAAAATTAAAGAGGGACGAAAATCTTAAACGAGACCTACCCGTTGTCGTTTTCGTCTTCAACTGCTACTCGCGTTGTTCCCCGTTTTGAACCAAGACCTCGTTCTTGAGATCCTCCAAATCGTGACACACGATCCACCCACGTATCTTGCATGTCGTGCTAGCAACGAACAAGTGTATAATTTTTGGAGTGGACGAATCAACAACACGTTACCAATTAACGGTATTGATTCGTCTAAGTTCTAATGTTCCAAGAACAAAAAGAACCAAAAAAAATATATTTTCTTGCTAGAGAAAGAGAGAGGGGCGGACGAAAGGTAGGAGAGGGGAGAGTGTGTGTTGTGTGTGTTTTTCAAGAATCATCAATCTCACAAATGTTGGAAGCTAGAGGTTTATATAGAGGAAGAGTTTAATCCTCTTTAAACTCAAACTCAAAGTAACCTAATTTGACTAGGATTTTGAACTAGTCAAAGTCCTAGTCAAACTAGTGTTTGACCTAGTCAAACGAATCCTAGCCTTCCATCTCCCCTTTCCATCTCAACCGTTGATTTTAATTTAATGGAATATTTAAATCCTATTAAATATTCCAAAAGGCTAAAAGAATAAATCAATATTATTATTTATTCTAAGCCCATTAAATCAACCCTTTTAATAAATCCTATTTATTAATTTAATTCCCTTTATCAAATAAAAGGAATTAATTTCTCCAAGAAAATATGGGACCCGATTAAAATCTAATTTAATCATTCCTTTACTCCAATATTTAATTCCAAATTAAATACTAAGTGTGTGTGGATAGTGTGTGACTCTTTAGGTTCACCATTCAGCTAGACTTGGTCGGATTCCTAGAATCCGTCCGTTACCATGGGTGGCCATCTAGCAACGGTCCATGGCACTAGAGACTAGGTGAAATATTCGGGGATGAACATTTAGGCTCTAACAGTACACTTGTCCTTCTGTCTTCGGTCTCATCACTTAGAGTCTAGGGCACGGAAAAAGCAGGTACCCATTTTGGACCTAAGTGTCGGTCTGTCCTTACTAAATGCCGCAAGGGAAACCTTTCCCTTCTGTTCAGTTACTGTGGCCACAGATTTCAGGGACAAGACACAGAGCATACATGAGACTCAACTGTCAATGCCTTTTGACAGGAGACAGATCCTTTCTTGGAAACTACTGTCACTTTGTACACCCGAGCTGCACTAGACATGGCTTATGACTACTCAAGAGTATTTTGGCGATCTCTCACCATATCTAAGATACAGACCTGATGCATAGGTAAACTCAGCAGTTCCTCAAGTCAAAGGACTTGGCCTGTACTGTTGGAACGGGAATACACGTTATACCTTGCTGACCATACTCAAGGTCCTCCGTAAGACGGTTCCCGCGAGTCACCTTAGTCAGCTGCTTCCTAGCATGCTGACCCACTAACACTGCTTAGATGACCTTCGTCACCCGTCGATGAAATACGACAGCAGATGCTTAGTGCAAGTCTCAAAGGGAATCCCGGTACCCATTTTCGGGATTCCTTGACTTGGAGATTTCCGGACTGATCGGGTAAGACTGATTTCATGGACCTACCTCCAAGCGTAGTCCCAGTCCCCGAAATCGTTTCTCAGTCCGTGGGCTTTGTTTGCGTAGTGAACAGAAATGTAAATGCAGATAAGTGAACGTAAACAAAGTATTGCCATATGAATTTTCACTTCTTTATTCATAAATGTTTTTATCAAATACCAAAGAATTTTCTAGACATAGGTTACATATTCCTGCCAAAATTGGCTTACATGGTCACCTATTCTAATAGATCCAAGATACGACCTTCGTATGTGAGCAACTGTCGTGATTCCTCAAGTCCAAGAACTAATCCCACACTATCGAAACCAGGAATACGAGTCATACCGACCAAGCCTGTGTGGCCTCTATATGATAATTCCCGCGAGTCACCTCAGTCAGCCGACACTACCCTTGTCAACTAACCACTAATATTGCATAGATGTTCAACGTCTGTCACCGATGAAACACGGTAGTTATCTAATGAATGCAATCCTTAGTGCTGGATTATAGTGAACAAATATGACGTGGTTTTGGGACATTGCTTGTCAATTGCGAAGTGGTGCAAGAAACGCTGGAAAAGCTGTTCGCAAGTCGCAATGGTTCCTGGTGGCAACTGATTAAACCACGTTATTGCTTTCCCAGAAAGGGTGGTTCGGAACAACTTGTAGTAAGCCGCGTCGCTAATGTCCAACAAGTCAGCCCTAGCTAGGAAAAGGTCCAAGTGGTCCTGAGGATCGCTCACTCCATTATATTCGCTAAGGTTTGGTATTTTGATCCCTGGCTGGATAGCTTCTGCTAAAATGTGAGGAGAAAATGGACTTCGTCATGGGGGTGCGACTGTCAAGGGCCAAGCTGGGATCCCTCATGCTCTCATGGGGCTTCGGAACCTGGGTGGAGGAGGCACTTGACCACCCCATTTCTCTGTGTGCTTCTTTCTTCTCTTGTTGGTGGTATCTCTTCTTGAGGAGGCGGGGGGTTATAATTTTCTTCATGCCTGCCTCCCTGGGGAGGTGGTGGAGGGATATAGTCCTCTTCATCTAAGCCTCCTCGAGGAGGTGAAGGATAATAGTTATCTTTAGGCTGCGTGGCCCTGCTATCGACTTCTTCCTTGTCGTTCATCCCTTCCTAGGCGTCCCCGGGCCTCTGTTCGTTGTCCTCAGAGGCTAAAAGAGCGTCTTAGCCTCTGCCAGGATGTCCAGGGAGTCTTTGGGGTAACACGTGACCCACGATATACTGAGCCACAGCCTTCTCTGCTACCTGGGAGGTGTCCTCCACTAACTGGCGAAGCACCTCAGGAGTTATCTGAATCACTAGTAGTGGAGGAGGAATGCCAAAGCCTTCATGGTCTCTCTCGTTTTGATTATTCATTCACTCATTCTGAAGGTTATGAGCGGCCGGATTCTCAGGGAGATGGTTACCTTGCACATGGTTTTCACCTCCTCTTCAAGTTCTTCTTGTCTCGTATTCCCATTCTTGACTATCGATCGAGTGGTCATATTCAACACTTAGACCAAATTTTCCACAGACGGCGCCAAGTTGATGAGAAACAAACAAGAAGCTTGATCTAGAAAATTTGCCACACACTTCACACGTCACGATCTAGCTTCTTCTTCCTTGCCAAAAGTCCCTTTTTACAATGAAGTTACGGACTATTTATACTAGACAAGTCATAAATGTGGGGATGCGTAAAGACAAATTCGTCCCCTTACCAAACACTAGTTAATTGATATAATTTAATGTTTGGGGATAATTTGGTAATTACATAACAATTGGAATTATGTGGCTTTCTTTCATCCTTGCTCTGTATGAAAAACTTTTGAACTTTCCTTCTTTTGTTGATCTTATCACCATCATGTTGAAAAGACAATAAAGCCCATGGTGGTTTTAGGCTCCCTTAATTATTTTGTGGAATCAGGTTGGAATTCGTCAATTTTTATTTTTATTTTTTTTTTCATTTAGAGGGTGCAAAGTGCCAAAAAATACAATTTAAGAGTGTATAGTTAACAAAATTTATCCATCGTGTAGTTTGTACATCATCATTTTAAAATGTATGATTGAAATTAGCGGTACTGTAGTTTTATTTTCATTTAGAAGATAAGACTGAAATTAAATAATGTAACTATCAACATAAGAAAGATTGCAAAGTAGTCATACCGCCACAATTGACAGACAAAATAGAGTAAGGGAGCATAACCATCAATCTCATCATCGCAAATTCAGTTCCAACCCCTCCACTATCATATCTCACCACCCATCGTGACGGTAGACTATTAAGGAACGCCCAGGAGAATCAAGGGCACACCCTTTGATCAATGGCTATGTATGATTTCTTATGTGTTTATTCGATTTAATTTCTCATTTTTCCACGCTTCCGCGCGTGTCTCCCAGGTCAATCCACACTTTTAGTAGTATCAGAGCCCAGTTCGATGTATAGGCCTACAATTATTTGTGTTATACGTGTTGTTTTGGAAACTCCCGGCTTCCAGTGGGTCCCCCCAGGAGAACTTTGTTCATGGAGCTGATGAAGATCGGGAATGTATTTGTAATGTTGACCTCTCCACTGCTACAATAATCATTTAGTGATTTTCATGTTTGTGCCAATTTATGTTTACTACATTAGAACCCAAAAAGTATTGTTTTTATTAACTCATTTTGTGGTCGCAGGAGATTGACTTTGCGAGTGCATATCCATTTGAAGGAGAACTAGCCTGGAAGGAGCTGTAGGTAATATTTAGCCTAGAACGGGCTGATGATCGAATGATTCACATTGTTACAATCTCCAATTACGAGGAGGCAGGCGAGGACGAGGCAAGCGAAAATGTTGGAAGTGTCAACGAGGATAGTAGCAGTAGCAATATCACCAACTGAAATCAACGAACATAATATGCATTTTTGGGGACCTGTGGTGGACATTTTTTCAAGAGAAATATCTTTTGGATTTTCTCGTATTTTGCCATCCAATGCAGGTTTTAGAAAATACGTAGGTTTACATTCTAGTGTTTATGCATATTCAAGTAGCAATGTCTATTAGGACTAAATATTAGGACTTCTATGATTTAGGCCACCCCTTGGAATTATGTAATTTTGTGTTTTGCATGGCAATGATCCCATTTTTTGGACATATAATATGTTACTTTTGTGATATTTAGTATGGTTTTGAATAAATGCTATGAACTTATGTTGAAGTATGGAATTGTTACTTGGTTGTCCATTATAAATGTATTGCTTGCAAAAATACCATTTTAATCATTGTTGTTTTTTCAGGTTTAGTGCAAAATTGAAGAATAATTTATGTGTGATGAAGAACCATAATGGTCTGAGGGTTTCCACATACATTATTATTAATCCTTGGAACAATTAGTCCTTCATAAGTTTGTTAAATAATAAAAGAAAAAAATAATATTTCGGAGATTTGCTAATTTAATCTTATACATAAATAAAGGTTAGATACAAATGGAACTAGTGGCGGAACGAATCCTCTTTTTGTTTTGCAATGAGAAAAAATAAAAATAAAAACTAAAAAAATGTGGGTAAATTTGTTATGTTTGAAAAGCAATGTTAGACCTAGAAAGGTTGAAATAAGTATATACTACCATGCATTGCAGGATTTTCTTAACTAGGACTCAGATACGAATGTAACCAGGGCGAAGCGTAGTTATCTGTGGAGTTTTGTAATGAGTCCTTATATATTCATAATAAGGTTTGGGTTGAACCGATAGGCCGCAACCAATAGGTTTGCAGTGCATTGTGTACATATGTCATAATTAATAGAAAACGCATTTTACATGCTCTCCACATAATATGAGATGGAAGTTTACCATAATTAAAAATGGTTTAGTTTTTACAATTATGACAAATAACATGGATGTGCAGGCTAAATCCATATCTAATATGGGTTAAACCAATTCCGCAAAACATAAATAGTTATGTTTTTCTAATTGGACAAATAAGATGGATGGGCATGCTAAATCCATCTGCCATAATGACTAGACCCTATCCGTAAAACAAAGTAATAATGCTGATAACGTTCCGGATCATAGTTTTATAAGTGAGGTCCGAACATTATTTACTCTAAAATACGTCAATCTTGTCGTCATAACAAGCATAATCATATCTTATCGTTTAACATAAGACCGACCATCCGAGATTTCGCATCATCAGAAAGACTGAAGATAAAAAGGTCTATTTTATTAGGGTTTTCAATGAGCCTATCAGAAATTAAGATCTGACATTCAAGTCAATACTTGGTATTTTCCAACCGCATCATAAACAGTTGACTGTTTCTCAACGTCATCATAGTCCACAAAAAGCTTCTTACTTAACTCACCAAGGCTTTGGTTTGTAGTGTCGCAAAACATGTTCACAGCGTCAGCCAAATCATCATCTTGCACAATAGTACATGTCTTACATTTTTTAGTAGAGCTGGTTGTTTTCTTATGGCTTGTAGTTGAGGTAACTTAGGATCAAAGATTACCTAGTTATCCCCAATGACACCGTTGTCATTGCCAACATACCTAACACCAGGACACCATTCAGTAGTAGGAACATAGCAATCTTGGGTGTCAGTAACTGCTATTGTGTCTATCACAATGACTGTTGGATGTGCCTCAACTGTTACATCACTAATAGCTCTATCTTTACTGAAGATCTTGCGCCAAGCTGGAAGAAAACGGCCATGACATGTATTGCATTGTCCTCACACTTAGATCAACCTGATACAAATTAAGACAACATTCATAAACAATCACGCTTCCGAAAAAGAATTTAGAGTATCCGATCATAAATGTCAGTTGGAAAAATACCTTGCAAAACTTATCCCACACATCTTAAGTGTCAACTGTTATCATACACCTACTATCATCCCATTCGAAACCACTCTTGGCACCATCATGCTAATAAATGTACCATAAGTTTTTTTTTCCAAAACATGTACTTTGAGTTGATATATGGTTTCGGCATGAAGATTAGTGTTAGGAAAATGTTTGCACATTAGCGACTCCATCTAATTCAAATACCCAGTATGGAACCCATTCTCGCACTTCCAACCCATGGTGATAATAGTACGCAGTGCATTCACATCTATGTATGAGTCATTTTTCATTCCTGCATTCAAATATTCTAACTTCTTAATGAAAAGAAAGCATTTTGAGACGTGGTCATGAACATACGACCCCCCGACATCTTCGCCCGATAGAATTCCTTCGATGCTACATATCTTATATGCCGATCTTGTACTGCAAATAGCTCGTGTAAGAGTAAAATGATCTCAAATGCATGCTTAAGGTGTTGTTGCTTTTGTTCTTCATTGCTCGTAGATGCTAGCATAAGGCAACGAGACTGAAGGTCATAATCAATCTGACGTTTGAACATCATACGTTCTCCGTCAGTCGAACCTTCGCAAAATAAATTCCTATTACAAAAAATTGATGATCTGCTATACCACTATAATATTTTCAAAGATAATCCAGGATTAATTATTGGGAATGAAGCATATCAGAGAAGGATATACATAAAATTACCTTTTACACTCGTTATGGTCATTATGAGTTCTTAGTAATTCCTGTTAGATTAAAGAATGCACTAATTACATTCATGGCAATGATGTCAAATAGTAATTTAAAAAATATTTGGGTCAATTTGTGGTAGTTCTTAGAGATGACATCTAAGTGCATCCAAGGAGTATGGAAGAGCAAGAAAAACATTTACAAAAACGTGTTGTAGATCTTGTAAGAGAAATAGTTGTATTTTAAGTTAAGTAAGTATGAATCTTGGGTGAACTAGGTAGGTTTCTAGGACATGTGATATCTGGTGATAGGGTTATGCCTAACCCTGTAAATGCGAAAGCTATTATAGAATGGGGTATCGTAGAAAGCGACTGAAAATTAAAGTTTTTTGGGACTAGCTAGGTAGTATAAGAGATTATTCAAGGATTTCTCCATCATTGTCGGTCCCATTAATGAAGTTATTATGAATAAGGGTAGCCTTTCGCATGAGTGGATAATGTCCAAAGTTTTGATGAATTAAAGGAAAGATTGATATCAAGTATGATTTTGGTTTTGCCATCTTGTAGTGGTGGATATGTGTACTTCAAAAAAAGGTATGAGCTGTGTATTAAAAAAATAGAAAGGTGATTTTTGTATGTATATATCATCAATTAAGGACCCACTAGTTAAATTACTTCACGCATAATTTAGATTTAGCAGCAATTATACATGCATTCAACATTTGGAGACACTATTTGTATGGGGAAGAATTTCAATTTTCAACGATCATATGAATTTGAAATGTGTGTGGACGAAAAATGAGTTGAATTTAAAACAAAGGAGATGGATAAAATCGTTAACGGATTATGACTGTACTATTGTTTTTCATCCCAAAAAAAAGCAAATTTAGTAGCGGATGCCTTGAGTCGGAAGAATTCGAGCACCGTAGCTAATTTGAAGAATCATAATTTTAGAGAAGTGATGTTCGATTTGTAGTGGGTGTCTTTGGAATAACTATTTACCATCTAAATTTTACGTAAATAATATTTTTAGGATACATTAAGAGACGATTTTAACTTCTATTGCATTAATTAGATAGATGAGATGACATTGTTGGTGCTAAATAAGTTTTATAACGTCAATATATACGAGAGATATTTGGGTTCAGGGATGATAATTTTGGTGAAATTATATTGATGAGATATATGGAAAACAAATGTTGAGTTCAGAGCTAACTAATAGAGACCTTATTCATGGACAAGTCTTGGTGTATAAGAAAGGAAATAATGAAGTAGGATTGGTTCAATATTATATTATTATAATACATTGGGATTAGATTAGTACACTTGGATAGTGTGCCATACTTGTTGCCTTTATACATTTTGGAAAGAATATTTCGAAGGTTGATAGTTGGTAGAAACAAGTAGTGGCGGAACTATTATGGTCCAGTTGGATCTTTCCATATTACGGATGTTAGAGAAAATGGACCAGGATAAGAAGCTAAATTTTAATAAGGAAATAAAGAGTGATAGTGAGTGCGAGGCAAGATTGTGAACATAACTTAGAGGGGTTACATGAAGAGATCATACAGGAAGTTTACAATACACCATATGCAATGTATCCTAGTACTTTAAAAACTTATCGGAATCTGAAATCCTACCATTGGTGGCAAACGATGAGAAAGGATATGGCAGAATTTGTGACTAAATGACTAATTCATTAGTACGTTATTTGGGAATTTTTGAAACAAGTGGATCCGGCCGGGGGAGCGCGAGCGGAAGCGCGAAAAAGGAAAATGTGCGATATTGAAAACATAATAAGATTCATCCCAAGGGGTGTACCCTTGAGTGCTCTCCCGGGCATTCGATGTAAGATGTGTATACATCAAATATAGTATCACGTAGAGCATATAGAATAAATTGATACAAAAAAAAATACATACAAAAAAATAACCATTACCTTTGTAGTATTCTTTGTTGGGCCGATACAAGCTTTATTCCTTTTCCCGATCGACTCGTTCACTAGACTTCAAGAGTAAAGCCCTCTAACGCTATCCACACCACACTGGGAGAGGTATCATTTTTCTTGCTAGAGAAAACAAAACCTAATGGAAGAGAGAATCAAAAGGACTACACTATCACTACAAAAAAATTAATTAATTGTAACGGATTTTGTAACGGCTATAATTAACGTTGAAACAGTCGCGTAATTTTTGTAGCAGTTTTTCTAACAGCTGCTATTCCGCGCCAAAACTATGAGTTACAAAATAATTGTAACGGTTATTAACAAAGGCGTTACAAGTTTAACCGGTTTTTGTAACGGTCTTTCGAGCCGTTTCACCCGTTGACCTAACTCGAAAAAGAATTTTGTGTCACCGTTTGGAACGGCTTGATTTAATTACAAATTACGAGATTGGTACGGCCTTTGTTACAAAGATTATGATAGTTGTGTATCAATATTGGAACGGTTTTTTCATCTATTTGTGTAGCCATTGCTTTGTAATTTGTAACGGTGTTTGTAATTCGTACTGTAATGCGCATATAACAAATATTGTAACGGTCATTGCTACATTCCTCTGCACATGTTTGTTCATGATTTGTAGTGGTTATTTAAGCGATTTTTGTACCTCCCCTTGGAACGGTTATTTATGTAATCTGGTTTCATTTCTTATAATTGTTTTACATCCGATTTTTGTAACGGTCTTGCTTGTATATGTTGTACCGGTCGTTGTAAGGACCGTCTTTTTAGCATAGTTGTATTCCTAGAGCTATTGCTAAGGCCGTTACAATTTTTTTTTTATTTTGTTTTGTTATAAAATCTTAATTTAAATTTTGTTTATTTTTATATATTATTTTTTATAATTTATTGTTTAATTTGTTG
This sequence comes from Sesamum alatum, assembly GCA_034509735.1. Classification (NCBI taxonomy): domain Eukaryota; kingdom Viridiplantae; phylum Streptophyta; class Magnoliopsida; order Lamiales; family Pedaliaceae; genus Sesamum; species Sesamum alatum. Next base: position 31,872,961 of record JACGWO010000001.1, on the reverse strand, counting down.
AATATAAAAATGTATCGGGTAGCAAGAAGAAATAACAATATTAATAACAAAATTAAAATTGTCTTTACAAAATTATTTTTAAAATATAAATACATATTTTTGGGAACACAAAACCTGATCCTAATCTAGATCCCCGTCTTCTGCCTAATCGTCCTCGAGGTCCTCGTCTTCTGCCTCATCGTCGTGCTGTGGGGGATCGACTAAATCTTGGGACGGTGGCTCCAGTGGAGGTTGGGACCTCTGGTTTGCCAGACGGTGGAGAATCCTCTCAAGCCTGGCGAGCCGATCATCGTAGTCCGGGCATTGCTCTTGTGGCGACCGGCGCAGTGGAGCTGATGACGAGCTCAGCTGCGAGGGCCCAGCGATCGTGTGGTGGGCCTCAGAGCTGAGTCCGAATACCCGACCCCTGTTCCGATTGCCTGCTGCCGCCATCCACATCTTGTTCTCGGTCATGGCCACCGAGCTTTGAGAAGAGGGTGGAGGATTTGACTGAGCATTTGGTGGCTGGTCGGCTTGTTGTTCCTCCACTATCCTCTCGAATGCCTCCTGCAATTAGAATACTGGGCTTAGTATGAAAAAAAAAAAGAAATTATAATATAAATTGGAAAGGAAATTGAAAATAAACTTACCGCCACCTGCGCCGCCCTCGGGCCGCTCCATTGGCCGTCCTCCTTTCCCTTGTAGACCTTGGAGAATAGCTCCATCTGCTTGATCGGGCGACCTAGTTGTGCCTTCTGCCAAAGACAAATTTAAATAATTAATTAAAGCATCTAAAATAATGAAATCACTTGAAATAAACTTTATACTTACCATCTTCTTCTTGTGGTGGCCAACAGACGATGAGCACCCTCTGTAGACGGTCGCTACGGCGGCGGGGTTAGCTGCCCGATTGGCCTTATTCTTGGCCGACATTTCCTTGAAGTCTTGGTTGTCCCAGTTCTCCAGTAATTGTCGCAAAATCTGCTCGGCAAGCCAAAGAGGTCGGGACAGCTGGGCCCGAGCGTCGGAGAACCGCTTCCGCAGGAACCGTCCGGCCTACCACCAGATGACCTTGTACATCGACTCGTCGTCACAGTCCCACTAGTATTTAAGCTGCATATTGACATATTAAAATGGACGAATTGGTAAAATATTAAAAACTCAATTAAAACATAATAAAATATTAATTACCTTAACATTATCTTGCCAAAACAGGATGTGCTCCTGTGGAATCTTCTTGATGCATCCCCAAGGGTGACGATAGTGGTTTTTTCACCGTCGCATTTATGAAACTATGAAAATTCGGTCAGACCTGAAAAAATAATTTCAAATTAAAATTCAAACCAAATCAACTGAAAAATAATTAAATATATTTGTGTTAGATTATCTCGCATCCCGGATGCTTAGTGACGTGCAGACGGAGGTGGCAATTCAGGCGCTGGTGGTGGTGGTGGTAAATCCCATGGCTGAGGCCCCGGGGCCTGAGAACTGGAGGCCACCTGGGCCTGTCCACTGCCGACCTCCGCGGTCGATGACACCGGAGTGATCGGGTCAACTGGCGGGGCCTTGGCACTGGAGGCTGTGCTGGTGGAGCTGAAGTCGTTTGGCCACGGCCGCAGCCATGACCACGTCCGAGAGGGGCTGGAGCACCGTTTGTCATGATATCTAGACATTTAAAAAATATGGATTATATTTTGTATAAAGTTGTAAATGTTTGATTATATTTTAGCAAAATTTTACTAAATTAACATAAATTCTCTAAAATTACATATATGGCCTAAAATTTCAAAAAAATTGAGAATTTACAATGTAATTAAAGAAAATTAGTTCCCCACATTTTTACAAAATTACGTATATTTTCTAAAATTATAAAAAATTTACATATATTTCCTAAAATTACATATATTCTCAAAATTACAGAAAATTTATATATATTTTCTAAAATTATAAAAATTCCTAAAATTATAGAAAATTACATATATTTATTCCTAAAATTACAAAAATTTCTAAAATTAAAGAATAATTACAAATATTGCTGAATAATTTCAATAATTACAGAAATTGCTCAATAATTTCATAAATTATAGAAAATTATAGAATAATTACAGAAATTGCTCACTAATTTCATAAAATTGACGAAAATTACAAAATTTACCCAATAACTTTAAAAATTACATATATCGCCTAAAAATTACTAAAAATACACAAGAATTTCAAAAAAATGCAATATTTTTCAGAATAAATAACAGGACTTTCTGAAAATTTACAATAATTACACAATTGCACAATAATTTCACAAATTACAGAATTTACCCAATAATTTGCAAAATTACAAAAATAGACAATAATTTCAGAATTATTTCCCAATAATTTCAGAAAAATTACAATATGAAAAAATTACAATAATTACACAATTGCACAATAATTTCAGAAATTGCAGAATTTACCCAATAATTTGCAAAATTACAAAAATAGACAATAATTTCAGAAAAATGCAATAATTTCAGAATTATTTCCTAATAATTTCAGAAAAATTACAATATTACACAATTGCACACGAATTTCAGAAATTACATAATTTACCCAATAGTTTGCAAAATTACAAAAATAGACAATTAATTCACAAAAATGCAATAATTTCAGAATTATTTCCCAATAATTTCAGAAAAATTACAATATTTCACAATTGCACACTAATTTCAGAAATTACAGAATTTACCCAATAATTTGCAAAATTACAAAAATAGACAATAATTTCAGAAAAATGCAATAATTTCAGAAAAATTACAATCTGAAAATTACAATAATTACACAATTGCACAATAATTTTAGAAGTTACAGAATTTACCCAATAATTTGCAAAATTACAAAAATAGACAATAATTTCAGAAAAATGCAATAATTTCAGAATTATTTCCCAATAATTTCAGAAAAATTACAATATTACACAGTTGCACACGAATTTCAGAAATTATATAATTTACCTAATAGTTTGCAAAATTACAAAAATAGACAATTAATTCACCAAAATGCAATAATTTCAGAATTATTTCCCAATAAGTGCAGAAAAAATTACAATATTACACAATTGCACACTAATTTCAGAAATTACAGAATTTACCCAATAATTGTAACTATTACAAAAAATACAGAATAATTTAACAAAAAATTCAATAATTTCATAATTATTTCCCAATAATTTTAGAAAAAAATCAGAAATTACAGAATTTACCCATGGATTTTAAAATTCAAAAAATTACAATAATTTCGCAAAAATTGCAATAATTTCAGTAATATTATCCAATAACTTCAGAAAAATTACAAAAATTACGGATTGCAACATAAATTCAGATAATTAATATTAAAAAAATACACAATAATTTCACAAAATCAGCCCATAATTTCAGAAATTGCAGAAACTACCCAATGCTTTTAAAAATTACAAAATGAACCCATAATTTTAGAAATTGCAGAAACTACCCAATGCTTTTAAAAATCACAAAATCAGCCCATAATGAGAGGGATTGCAGAAACTACTTAATGCTTTTAAAAATTACAAATTCAGCCCATAATTTTTAGAATTGCACAATGTAATTTTCAGAAAAAAAATTATTGAAAAAAACAACAAATAATTTCATAATAAAGGGGGAAACTTACGTGGTTTGCACTGGTGAGAGAGAGAGTGAGAGAGAGTAGAGTGGTGTTGGTGGTGGCAGTCATCGGCGAATGGAGTGTTGGTAGCACACAGCAAAATGGAGAGTTGTAAGTGGCAGTGGAACACGGTGGTGAGGGAGTCGCTACCAGTTGAGGGAGTGCTAGGTGGTGCGTTGTAACAACGGCAGTGGTGGGCGGAGTGCTGGTGGTGGTGAGCGAATCGCCAGGTGGTCAGCACGGTGGTGGAGGATAGTGGTGGTGGCGAGTGGTGGAGGACAGTGGTGGTTAGCGGCGGTGGTCAGCGGCGACGAGGGGTGGTCAGCGGTGGTGGTCAGCAACGACAAAGGGTGGTCAGCGGCGGAAACCTTAGGGGGTGGGGGGGATTTTCAGAAACGTCTGGGTTCAGGTGGGAGAAGAAAATGGCTAAGTGTTCCTATTTATAGTAAGACTTTTTGGAGCGGCCTTTGTAATAGACTTCTAATGAAGGGCCGTTACAAAACTAATTTAGGAACGAACATGGGCAACCGTTTATACTGCCGTTACAAAATATAATACGAAATTTTGTAGTCCAAGAATACGATGTCGTTTTGGCACCGGCCTGTACAAAAGCCGGTTCAAAATAAAAACACAAATTTAAAAAAAAAAATCATTAAAAATTCATAATAACCCATTTTCAAAATTATTAATGTTAGATAAAGTTATATTATATGTAAATAACACATTATAAATCACAATACATTTTGAATGCAGATTGATATATGGTCACATAATGAAATAAATTTGTATATGCATAATGGTTAGTAATTCACTGATGCAACTTTGATTATATATTGTTGTATTGTACCCAATAATCAGACTATCAGATTAAAGATCCAACCATTAGATGTGATCGAACTGGTATAAGAATAGATTTGATGAAGTTTTCTCCGTATTTCAGTTACGGATGTCGAGATATGGTATTCGGTACATAATATAACCGAGTGAATCCGGTGCATCATTCAAACGAGCCGTTTGATTTGAAATCGGACCATCAGATGTGATGAAAAGACCAAATTCTTAAATAGAATCAAGTTTGGTATGAATCGAGTGCACGAATTTAAAGATATTGTATGGGGAATGATATTTTTTGACATACACACACTATTTGTAACAGCCCAAGGTATACACCATTATTGCTTAACTTTGTAACAGCCTTTGTAATATATATCATAATACTAGTGAAAATTTTCAATATCCCTCCAAATGTTTTGCTTTTCCGCCAACAAATTCATTTTCAAATGGTTTTAATAACGGCGTATATGAAGGCCGTTACAAAGTTAAATATTTCCTCTAAATTTTTCATTTCGCGGGAAATTGAGGCGCCTTTATTTCAAATTATTAGGAATGGCTTTTGTTTCATCTCTATTATTAAAAGGTCCATCGAGACTCGTCAATTACTCTCCGAGCGGTGGTTTTGCGAACGGCCATCCAATCCGCTTTATCTCTCTTCATGCTCGGAAACTCTGTGTCGTAAACTTGTACTGCTTGTTATGCTAGTATGAACGATTCATCTTTCTGGTACAACTTTTTGAAATTAACATCAACAAGGTGATACCGAGGTTGTACCTTCATGCCTCTAATCGGATCGGCCCAACGACACTTGAACAACACGACATGCAAGTTCGGAATAAGTGGGTATGTCAACTGAATTATATCTTCGAGTATTCCGTAGAATTCATTGTCCGTGTCTGTGTACAATGAGCTCTTCACACACACCCCATAGTTCATTGTTGACTTGCCCACGTTGTGTCGCTCCATTTGGAAATTGAAACCATTCACAAAATAACACGGGAATGTTCTCACCTCACCGCATGGGCCCTAATAGTGACACTTAAGGAGCTCCTGATCTGTGTCATTCAATTCGGGATAAACCTGCAAATTCGTATTAATAGAAATTAATAACAGGACATTGGAACCACGTCATCAGGCCATACGAAAAATACATCAACTTACAAGATGTTTGAACCAATCCTTGAAATCAGTTGCCACTAGTTGATCAATAATTTGATCTTCTGAATGATGGTTGCACCCATATAGCTCGTTCAAGAATTCCCTAGTTGCGGATACATATTAATGGAAATGTAGTCTTACAACAAAGATTTACCTATATATATGTGCAAATACTTACCCGTAATATGGCGAGACTACTTCAGAATTGCACAACACATACGTCTCAATTATATGCCGTTCTGCACCACTTAGCCATCTTTTCTTTGAGACACCACTAGTTCGGCCAGGGTAGTTGAAAATAGACCATTGGATGCTGTCATCGTTGACCATCATATCGTTGTTTCGAGCGGGTCTGCTGCGCTTGCATAGAACGTGCGGCTCAAAGTAGTGGGAAGTGAATAGCCCAATTTCCTCCACAATGTATGCCTCCACAATTAACGCCTCGACGTGTGCTTTGTGTTTCACCTCTTTCTTCAAACCGTGAAGGAATCTATTCAGGAAACATATTTAAATATTAACATAAGAATGGCAATTGGGAGATCAATGAATTAAATACGTGAGCTTTAATTACCTCTCAAATGGGTACATCCACCTATACTGCACTGGCCCTCCCACACAAGCCTCATATGGCAAGTGAACAATGAGGTGCTCCATTGAGTCGAAGAAAGCTGGCGGAAAGATTTTCTCAAGGTTACACCTGATCACGGCTATGCTGTTTTCCAACTCCTGTAGTTTGGTGATGTCAAGCGTAGTTGAGCATATGTGCTGGAATAGCAAACTCATCTCCGTTAATGCATTCCACACGTGCTCCGGAAGCATCTCACGGAAGGCAATTGGGATCAACTTCTGCATAAATACGTGACAGTCGTGGCTCTTCATGCCGTGCATCCTTAACTTCGTGAATCGACACAACGGGCAATGTTAGATGCATAACCATCAGGAAACCTCAGACAGCAAATCCAATCATATATCCTCCTCTTCTGCTCCTTCGTCAAGGTATACACCACTTTTGGCATCACGTTCGGCCTTCGTTCGTCCAACTCAAGCTCTGGTCGATTGCATATAGTTTTCAAGTCTTTGCATGCATTCAGATTGTCTTTTGTTTTTCCCTTTATATCCATCACGGTGTTGAATATGTTGTCAAACATGTTTTTCTCAATGTCCATGACATCAAGGTTGTGTGGTATGAGAAGCGTTGACCAGCATGGAAGATCCCAAAATATGCTTTTCTTCGTCCACTTGTTGATGGTACCATATCTTGGTGGGAGTGTCATAGGTTCTTCGAAAGCAGGACTGAAATCTGCTACCCAATCGCGAATTTGCTCTCCAGTCAGTCGCGGGGGTGCAACCTTCCTTTCCACTCAATTTCTAGTTAAGGCTTTCTTATTCCTGCGGTCAGGATGGTCCAGTGGTAAAAATTGTCTGTTGCAGTCAAAGTAGCATGCTTTCCTACCATGCTGCAGACGAAATGCCTGTGTGTCATCCATACAAACTGGACACTCCATAATACCAGCGGTACTCCATCCAGATGCCATCCCATAAGCAGGTCGTTCACGGTCCACATCAATGCCGCGCGCATCATGAATTCTTGGTTCGTAGCACTGTCGTGCGCCCGTACGCCCACATGCCACAATTGCAAAAGCTCCTCGATCAACGGCTCCAGATAAACATCGATCAGACGCTTCGGATTTGACTAGTCAGGGATCACCACCTTGAGGAACATGTACTCACACTTCATGCACATTCCCGGAAGGAGATTGTATGGTGTGAGTATAACGGGCCAACATGAGTAAGTTTTACCATACTGCCCGTGCGGCGCAAACCCATCTGTGCATAGCCCTAGCCTAACATTACGGGGCTCCAATGCAAAGTCGGGATATATCTGGTTGAAATGCCTCCAAGCCTTTGCATCGGACGGATGAGACATAGAGCCCTCCTCAGTCTGATGTGTGGCATGCCACATCATGTGCTCAGCAGTCGCTGTCGAAGCACACAACCTTTGCAGTCATGGAATAAGTGGCAGGTATATAAGAACGGTATACGTGCAATCTATTGTGGTAGCCTGCTTGCGACTTTTCCAAGCAGCCATGCCACCATTTAGTTTGAATACAAAACCTAATACGGACTTGGCATCGTCATTGTCTGACTGGAAGCTAGCGTCATTGCAGCCTTCCAGTATCAATTCTCCACCAACGTAAATCAAGAATATATCATTAGTCTTTTTCAGGTACTTAAGAATGGTCTTGACTACACTCCAGTGTACATATTCAGGACACACCTTATATCGACTCGTTACGCTCGAAGCGAATGCTGCCTACGACTGAAGCATAGGGGATATCTGATGTCCGTTTAAGCTCCGCATCAGTCTTAGGAACTACTTTTTGGATAGCTTAATCCCATGCCTCATACGAAGGAATCCTCATTTTGAGTTATCCATCTTAAATCTCTTCGAAACCTTCTCAATATACTAAGATTAGGTCATTCTCGATATCCTTGTAGATCTATCCCTATAGATCTTGATGCCAAGGATGTAGGAAACCTCACCCATATCCTTCATGGAAAATTGGATGGAAAATCAAGTTTTAGTGTCAACTAACATCTTAGCAACATTCCCAATGAGCAAGATGTCGTCCACGTAAAGCACAAGGTACGAAATTGAGCTCCCACTGACCTTCTTATTTACACAAGGGTCAGATTCGTTCTTGACAAAATCACATCCCCGTATGGCTTCATCAAAATATATTTTCCAGCTTCGGGAAGCTTGTTTAAGACCATAGATGGACCTTTGGAGACGACTACCTTCTACTCTTCTCCAACTGATGTGAAACCCTCCGGCTAATCCATGTTGATCTCTTCATCAATGAAACCGTTAAGGATAGCCGTTTGCAAGCAGTATATGAATGGACTTAGCCATTGCCACGGGCTAGTAGGTTTCCTAAAGTTGACCTTGGGTCGTTGAGTATAACGTTTTGCCATAAGCTTGGCCTTGAAGGTTGTAAACCCCCTCCTCCCGGTCAGCTAAAAGGTTACGTTTGTAGACCCATTTACACCTAGTGGGTTTAACACCTTTAGGTGGATCTATTAGGATCCAAACCTAGTTTGAACAAATTGAGTCCATTTTGGATTTTATGGCCTCAAGCCACTTGCTTGAATCGATGTCCGGCACTGCTTCTCCGTATGTCTATGGATCATTATTCAATTAACCGATCAGGCCTAGAAACCCATACCTATCAAGTAGTTCGGACACTCTGACCGACCTAGAAGGACTGGAACATCACTACTGGGAACTATAGGTGCAGACGACGTCGCTGCTGTCTCATGGGATACCTCACTTGATTCCTCAAGGAGTATCTCATCGCGTCGGCTATTCAAAGGAAGATCCTTTTCCAAGAACATTGCATTTCTCGAGACAAAAATATTTTGCTTGGAGGGATCATAAAAATAATATCCCATGGTTTTCTTTCAAATATTCGACAAACCTACATAAACTACCCCACACGTTCAAGTATTTCTAGGAGGTAGGCTTGCCATGCCATATCTCGTATGGCGTCTAGGATATCTTCTTAGATGGCACCATGTTCAAAAGTTTGGCCGTGTCCCAAGAGCGTATTCCTAGAAGGACAAAGGCAATTCGGTAAAACTTATCATGGATCGGACCATGTCCAATAGTATCCTATTCGTCCTTCCGGACACACCATTCCACTGTGGTGTTCTAAAAGGAGCTAATTGAGAGAGAATCTCATTCTCTTTTAGGTAATCAACGAATTCGCCACTTAAATACTCTTGTCCTCGGACCGATCGAAGATCCTTAATCTGACAACTGGTTTGGTTCTCAACTTCAGGTTTGTAGTCCTTAAAACTTCCAAAGGCTTCAGACTTTTACGTCATCAGGTAAACATAACCATATTGGTAGTGGTCGTCAGTAAAGGTTATGAAGTATGAGTACCCACCTCTGACTTGAGCATTTAATGATCTACAGACGTCTGTGTGGATCAAAGGCAATAGACTATTGGCTATCGTGCTTTGTTCAACAAAAGGTTTCTTGGTTATCTTTCCCTTAAGACAGGACTCGCAAGTTGGTAGGTTGTCCAAATTGTCTATTCGAGACTCTTTGAGTCCACCAACCTGTTAGAATAGGTGACCATGTAAGCCAATTTTGGCGGGTATATGTAACCTATGTCTAGACAATTTCAGGTGTTTGATAAATCATTAATGAATAAAGAAGTGAATTTCATTTGGCATCACTTTGTTTGTGTTCACTTATATTTGTTTTCCATATCTGTTCACTACGCAAACAAAGCCCACGGACTGAGAATCAATTTCGAGGACTGGGACTACGCTTGGAGGTAGGTCCATGGAATCAGTCTTCCCGAATCAGTCCGGAAATCTCCAAGTCAAGGAATCCCGAAAATGGGTACCGGGATTCCATTTGAGACTTGCACTAAGCACCTGCTGTCGTGTTTCATCAACGGGTGACGAGGGTCGTCTAAGCAGTGTTAGTGGGTTAGCATGCTAGGACGCAGCTGACTGAGGTGACTCGCGGAACCGTCTTACGGAGGACCTTGAGTATGGTCAGCAAGGTATGACGTGTATTCCCGGTTCCAACGGTACAGGCCAAGTCCTTTGACTTGAGGAATTGCTCAGTTTACCTGTACGTTAGGGCTGTATCTTAGATATGGTGAGAGATTGCCAGAATTCTCTTTGGTAGTCATAAGCCATGTCTAGTACAGTTCTGGTGTGCAAAGTGACAGTAGTTTCCAAGAAAGGATCTGTCTCCTGTCAATAGGTTTTGGCAGTTGAGTCTCATGTATACTCTAGGTCTTGTCCCTAAAACTGTGGCCACAGTGACTGAACAGAAGGGAAGGATTCCCTTGCGGCGTTTAGTGAGGACAGACCGACACTTAGGTCCAAAATGGGTACCTGCATTATCCGTGCCCGAGACTCTAAGTGATGAGACCGAGCACAGAAGGACAAGTGTACTGTTAGAGCCTAAATGTTCATCCCTGAATATTTCACCTAGTCTCTAGTGCCATGGACCGTTGCTAGATGGCCACCCATGGTAACGGAAGGATTCTAGGAATCCGACTAAGTCTAGCTGAAAGGTGAACCTAAAGAGTCACACACTATCCACACACATTTAGATATTTAATTAGGAATTAAATATTGGAGTGAAGGAATGATTAAATTGGATTTAATCGGGTCTTTATTTTTCTTGGAGAAATAATTCCTTCTATTAGATATAAGGAATTAAATTGATAAATTAGATTTATCAAAGGGATTTATTTAATGGGCTTAAATAATATTTATATTTATTTTAGCCTCTTGGAAATATTTAAATAGGTTTTAAATATTCCATTAAATTAAATTAAATCAACGGTAAGATGAATGGGAGAGATGGATGGCTAGGATTGTTTTGACTAGGTCAAAACACTACTTTGACTAGGTCAAAATCCTAGTCAAAATAGGGTTCTTGAAAGAGGAGTTTAAAGAGGATTAGACTCCTCTTCTATATAAACCCCTAGCATCCTACAAGTTGAAGGATGATGAAACTCCAACACACACACAACACACACACACTTTTCGGCTCTCTCTCCCCTCTATCTCGTCCGCCCTCTCTCTCTCACACACTCCAAGAAAATTATTTTCTCTTAGTTCTCTTGTTCTTGGAACATTAGAACTTTGATGAATCAATACCATTAATTCATAATGTGTTATTGATTCATCCACTCCAAAATATAAACTTGTTCGTTGCTAGCACGACGTGCAAGATACGTGGGTGGATCGTATGTCACGATTTGGAGGGTCTCAAGAACGAGATCTTGGTGCAAAACGGGGAACAACGCGTGTAGCCGTTGAAGACGAAAACGACAACGGGTAGGTCTGGTTTATGATTTTCGTCCCTTTTAATTTTCTACCCTATGGCCTCCATGATTCTTTTATGTTTTATTATTCATGAGATACACCGAACACCCGGGAATTTCAAAGGCACACCCTTTGAAACGTGTTCTTTAATTTAAAAGCATGTTTAAATTCCATATTTAATTTTAATTATACCGCGCTTCCGCATTCGCGCTTTTCCCGGGACGATCCACAATTTCTTTCACAACCTTCTTATCCTATCCTTTGAGATATGACGTAACCTTGCATGCCATATTTGTGCGTTATCTTAATTATCATGTTTTTGTTTGTGTTCGGCAGTCATAATCCAATTAGACTGTTGAATTATGTATAGACCATTTACTAATGTACCAAGCAAATGAGAAACACCATCATTGGCAATTTAAAAACCATTTTTATTGATGGTGAAGGCATACGCCTCTTTGTCCAAGAGAGGGATTGTAATAATATTTTTAATCATGCTGGGTACATAAAAACAATCATTATGTACAACCCTAACGTGATGACTAATGGCTAACTCGTCTGATCCTACAGCTTCCAGCAACGACCTTGCCATCGCCTAGCCTTAGGATCATCTCTTCCTTGGTTAGCCTTCTGCTTCTTTGCAACACTTGCAAATCATTGTAGATGTGAGCACCACACCCGATATCAATACCCATGAAGCAGAATTAGTCATCATATTTACTTCAACCGCAAACATACCTTAATTGGAGAGGAGTTGTGAGCACTCCTTCTTCTAATGGACCTTTCCTTAGTAATTCATGCATACATCGTTTGTCTTTGGTTGTTATGAACAGCGGATCTTCCCTTTTTCTTTGCCCATCCTCACTGGTGCAACAGTGGCGCTAGGAGCGCGTGTAGTGGCTGCAACAATCTTCCCCTTCCTTTCTTCCTCTTCTAGTCTCGGGGCCTCTTTTCATTCGCATTGGAGGTCGAAGTCTCTCCTATTTATACTGATGGGTCATTACCTCGTATTGGGCCAGCATGTTGATTACCTCGTATTGGGCCAGCATGTTGATTAACTCATGAATGGTCTTCTCAAGTGCATTCATGTTATAGTTAACAATAAACGAGTCAAAGGATGGAGGAAGCGACTAAAGGATCATGGTGTATGTGTTATAATGAAGCCCAGCTTTGAGGTCTTCGAGCTTGTCCAAGGGATAGCATTTTGACCCCATGACTTTATATTGGGGACCCTTCAGTAAGCTTGGTCCCAAAGAATGCTTTTGTGGCGGCATATCTAATATGCCTATCCCGAACCGCATAAACATCTTTCAGCATAGCATTATGGAGGACACATCGTCCAACTTATCATATTGTTTCTGGATGTCATTAGACATCGAAACCAATATGATTTTGCAAACCTTTCGGTTGTCCTCAAGCCATTTGTCGAACATCACACGTTCTTCAGGGCAGGATCCCTCTGGCAAGGCCTCGTGAGTGGCTTGTGTAAGACATAGCCTTGGTTCACAAAATCGAGGACAATCCTCAGATTTCGTAGCTAGTCAGTGTAGTTTGTACCATTGAATTTGCTAGTTTCTAGAATCATGTTTAAAGGATTCTTAGACATATCTACATTTACGAAATGTAAAGCATAAATCAGCAAATGATGGTTTTATTACAGTTCAAGTTGAAGATGTGGTCTTTAGTCTTTCACCCTCCCACTATTTTTACAAATTAAGCTTGAACCATAAGCCTTGGTGTTTCGATGGGATGTCGTTGTATTTGGGCCATGGGTGGGGAAACTGGTTGCGCACCACAGCCCACATGGTGCTATGGAAAGCTCGATCCGGCGTATGCAGGACCATCCCACAAGAATTTTGAGAATACAGGCTTGCCACACTATATCCGATTTGGTAACTAGAACAAGACTATAAGAATATTCCATGTTTCTCAACTTGGCAACTTTTCAAGTCCATGTCTAGACAGATTAAGGTAATCCAGTGAAACCCCGGTCGAACCCAATCCAACAAGGTTTGATTTCTCCCTTATCAAAGACCGTTCTACCATAGTTCTTTCAAGAAGAATTCCACTGAGTGCAAATTATATTCTCGGTTGAATATTGAAGAACTCATACTAAATTCACGCCCCTTCGATCTAATCGAAAGATTTAATTTTGCGACAAGTTTGGTTCATGACTCCTAGTCTAATTCTCCGAAACTACCATAGGTCCTTAGACTTGTTAACCCCCTTCTGGTCCTGTGTATTTAGTAACCTACATATGTCTTATTGGATCCAATCCAATAGGCTATTGGCAAGCCCATCTTGTTCAACAAAGAAGTTTTACGTTCTTTCTTTCTTGGAAAGAACTTGTAAGCTAATCGATTCAAATTGCCAATCACCAGACTCTTTGATCTTTGAACTTCCTCATCCTTAACTAGAGGAAACTATCCTAGTCTTTTGAATGCCAAATCTGTAAGTTTATCTTAATTATCTAATATTTAATTATTTGATTTTGATTACACATAATTCAATTGAGGATAATTATGTATCCAATCGTAGCAAACAAGAATAGCCATTCTTTGTCAAATAAAATAACTTTATTGATCAAATGTATGTAACCAAAATTTGTCCAACCAAAAAGAAACATAATTTGATCATGCTAGGTTATATAAATCTTATTAACTCAATCCTAACATGATCACTCCTATGCTAAGCCTAACTAGTGCCATTGCTAAGCATTAGGACCATCCATCTCGGCTTTCTACTCCTTATGACCACCTGCAAACCATTCAAAGATTATGATTGACTGGTATCCAATACCAAAGGGTAGAACAGTAATCATGTTAATACTCAATTCAGATATTACCTTCACAGGATAGGAGCTAAGGACACTCCCTCTTTCAATGTCCTTTCACGGCAGTTAATGCATACATGGTTTTGAATCCTTGACCATCGAACTATCTTCCTCTTTCTTTTATCTCCACCCTATGGTGTACAAGGAATAACACTCAAAGTGCTAGCAGCGGTTGAAGTTGTCTTAGCCTTCTTCCTCTTCTGGTGTGCGACAGCCTTACCACTCGCTCTGGAGGTTAAGCCTCTCCTACTAGTACTGCCGAAGTAGATTTTTCAATCGTTGCCTCGTAGTGGACAACCATATTTTTCAATTCATGAAGAACTTTGTCAAGCCCATTCACGCTATAGTTGACAATAAATGGGTCATAAGAGGAGGAAAAGACCAACGTATCACATCTACGTATGTCTCTTTTTCAAGATCTGCTTGGAAGTCTTTGAGCTTCTCCATGAGGGATAGCATCATCACTCCATGCTTCTGTATAGACGACCCTTCTATCATCTTAGTTCTGCAAAATGCCTTTGTTGCAACATACCTAACATGTCGATCCGGACCGCATAAACTTGCTACATTCGATACATAATCGAGTCAATACCATCCATCCTTTTGTACTGCTTGTAGATCTCATTCGTCATCGAGGCAAGTACGACACTGGAGACCTACCGGTGGTTAGTGTGCAACTTGTCAAACGCGAAGAGTTCTTCAACCATTAACCCTTTCGACAAGGTTTGAGAATATCCTTATCCCGATGTAAGTGTGGTTCTTGAATCTAAGACTATCTTGAGATTTGGCAGCCAGTCATTGTAGTTTGTTCCATTGAATTTATTAGCTTCAAGTGCTGGTGTTAGTCGATTCTTAGACTTGGTCATGTTAGAATAGGTGACCACAAAGCAAATTAGATTGGCCTTTATGTGATCTATTTGAAAAACTTGATGTATTGTAATATTATGTAATGAATAAAAATAAGTTCATTACCATTGGTATTGTCTTCATTTTACCATTCTCGTATGTTAATATTTATTTACATATATATCACAACAAAGCCCACAGACCATGATAACCACTCATGCAGTTGGGCCACGCATTGAATGGTTGTTATGAAACCAACTGATAAAAGGGTTGAGCCTGAAACGTTTCAAGTCGAAGACCTCAAGATAGGGCATCGAGTATCCTATTGAGACTTGCATGAACTCATATTCATTGGATAAGTATCGTGTTTCATCAGCGAAAAGTATGGGATGTCTATAAGATCTTAGAGGGTTGGTCGACTGGGGTCGAGCCTACTGAGCTGACTCACAGGGATCGTCATATGGAAGCCTTGGAGGCTTGGTCGGTATGACTAGAGTTTTCCAATTTTGATAGTACGGGAGTAGTCCTCAAACTTGAAGAACCACGGTAGTCAGTGCACACAATGGTTGTATCTTGGATCTGGCGAGAGGTGATCGTGTCACGGACATGTTCATTATAAGCCTTGTCCAGTGCAGTCAGAATGTATGGCGAGGACAGTGGATTTCAAGAAGAGGATCTATCCCATGTCAGTATGTGACAGAGATATCTCCTATGCACTCGGAGACAAGTTCATGCTACTTAAAGTTGTGGCCACAATGGTTGATCGAGCAGGAAAAGGTTTCCTGTGTCGATGCAATGAAGCATGCACAATCTCGAGTATTAAGCATAGTTGCCTAGTCTAGGATGGGAACCCAACGCCCAATTACATACCGTAACTAAGTCTGGGAGACAGTAGATGAAAGGACCATACCGTACGAAATTAGGAGCCTAAATATTCACGCCAACATTCTCCTAGTCTCTAGTGCCATGGACTATTGCTAGACGGTCACCCATGGTAACGGACTTCTGCTGGACACAAGCCTAAGTCTAGCTCAGGGTGAAGCTAAAGAGTCACACACGAATCACCAAAGAGGTGAAGGAATGGACTTGGAGTCAATTCCATAAGATGATAAATAATTTGATTATTTATGGAATGATCTATTGGATACACGGGCCGATATTGTATCGGGCCCACGGTTGATTGATAGATGGAATTATCAATTAAAGAGAGATTACATGTTTGGATCTTTTAATTGGATTAAGAGATTATTGGGCATTATTTAAATGGACCTTAAAGTAAATTAGATTTAATTCTTGCGGTTACTAAAATTGGATTACAATAAGGCCCGGCCCGCTAGATTTTGGCTGAAGATACAAGTTAATTCCACTTTTGGAGAAGGGAGGAGTTAGACTCCTCTCGTATATGGATGGGCTTCGCTCCTCCTTAGGGCACAAAATCGGCCCTAGGCCTTGTTGGAGGGGAGTTGACTTGCTCCTTTTGAAAAGGAGCAAATCAACTCTAATCAAGCCTCCTTTACTTGGTATGATTTGATCATACCTTGTAAAGTGGTAAGCTTGATTGAAGATTAATGGGATTGATTGGGATGTATCTAGACATCTCTTGGACGAACCTAGACACATTCCAATAATCATATTAATGTTGTATATATATATATATGTGTGTGTGTGTGTGTGTATACATATTCACCAACATATCATCAAACATATCATCTTTTTCTAGAAAAAAGAAGTGACTTGCTCTCTCCTCTACAAGCCTTTCAGTGCCCCCTATCTCTGTCCCTTTAACCTTTGTTGCTTCATTAATCTAGGGTCAATTGAAGAGCAAAGTAAGATCTGGGAGGATAAACTAATCGGTAGTGCAATCGTCTTTCAATCTCATCTTCCAAAGGTCTATTTTTTCTCTAGCAAGAAAAACAAAACCTCTTCCGGTGTGGTGTGGACTTCGTTAGAAGATCCATACATTTGGATCTAAGTGAACGTGAGCCACAGTAGAAAGGGAGCAATGCTAGTAGAGGTTTACGTGAGGAAAACTACAAAGGTAACCACCATTTTATTATATGTAGTTTTTCATGTTTTTCTATGTGCCCTATATGATATATGTTCATATATTCTTATCGTATTTGACATTGAACACCCGGTTGAGCACCCAAGGGTACACCCTTTGGATACATATGTTGTTATCATGTTTAAATATCGCATTTACCGCTCCATCTTACTTCCGCTAGCGCTCCCGGACGGATCCGTTTGCCTTCAGGTCTTTAGTCCTTAACCTCTTCCACTATTTCTACGAAAGCCCATCACTTTCAAATAGGGTCTTCTTAGTGGGCTTGGGGTCCACAAACGCAATTCTCCATGCCCACTTTTATGATTCACATGGAAAACCGCTTTGTGAATAGGTAACCTATATTATTCTCATCCAATGATATCCCTAAGTTATTTTGTCTCACCTCTTCAGATGATCCGAGGACTCCAAGTGAATCATGCTACTCAGCGTTAGGCTCGACCTATCAACCAAATCATATCTCAACTATTGCCCTCCACGACTCGTGAGGCAGGAAAACATGAGCATATTCCTTTGTTCAAAGCAATAGTGCAGCTTTCTTCCATTCCAACCGTGTCACGACTGAGACCACGATTAAGTGGAAGTAGTTTCCTTACTACATTGCTAAGGGTGGAAGGCTTTGATTAATCGTTAGATTTTTATCCATTGTGGGCCTAATATTAACTTGGATAAACCAAGTGAGAGTTTGTTCTTGGTTATAGACCGAGACCTCATCTTTAGTATTTTCACATGTGTTTAAATACTATACCATTTAATAAAGCATTCATAGAAAATAAATGCACCACATATAGAAAATAAAGCCTAGCATGCCCCTATTGGATGATCACAAGCTCAATCCTATGCGACCCACTGAGCCTAGAATAGATCTATGATCAACCTATGGTAGGCCTACACTATTACATGTCTTTCAACGCATTATCATGCCAATGGTCCTTGTGATATATCTCTTATTTTCTTGGACTATCCATCATGGGTTTCATCCATTGGGCCTCTTCTCCATTGATCCTCCGTGGGCAACCCACGGCCTCCACCATGGGCCTCCATTGCCTTGGGCTTGCTCTTTACAACTTATTTACAAAAAAATAAATAAATCTCTCCACATATCTACTTTAATTACAATTTAAAAATAAGAAACCCCAAACAGATGTTGCGGGCAGTACATAAATAGGGATAAAGCAAGTCTTTTTATTAAAAAAGCCAAAAATGAGAGAGATAAGATATAATAAGTACACAGGCCCGAACCTAACAAAATTAAAGCCACAGATAATTTCTACTGGCTTTGTGATCATCCTATGTTAATCTAGTTAACAAAGATGGCATAACCACATAATACCACATAATCATGCCAACAAAAATACATACAATGTAATAAAATCATATGATAACCAATAGCATATAAAAAACTATAATCATGTGCTGAAATTACATGTAAAATAGTGCACTTAAAAATTGGATATTAGTGCAACCCATGGAAAAATAATTTTTGTCTCAAAACCTATTCCGAATCAATTTTAGAAATTTAATTCTCGAAAATATCAAATCTCAACCAAAATTAAAATCAGAAAGACACGGTGTATAAATCCATAAATAAGTAAAATAACACTAGATCTGCGATCTAGGTTATGGAAGAAGAGGGGAAACGAGGGCTATTATTTAAATTAGATTAACTCTTTGTTTTTCTCCTTCGATCGGCCTCGTGCATTGATCTCCTCTCCGGCATTCATCCATGAAAAACTCGAACTTAGGATCCCTCTAAAAATCTTCCACATGACACCGGGGTTGTGAGATTCATTCTCATGCTCGCAAGAATCAAACCCGTGAAAGAGGAACGGAAAAACTATACTATTGATTAGTGTATTTTCAATCTAGCTTGTTCTTTACTTGGTTCTAAACCAAAAAGAACACAAAGAAAGATGGAGAGAATTTTTTCAGCTAGCTAGAGGGGAGATGGACGAAAATTGTTTTTAGAATGAGGGAGAAATCGGCTAGGATAGTATGGAGGAGTTGGAATGAAGTTGGGAGAAAAGGAGGGAAGATCTAGTCAACTAGGTAACTTCCATATCTCCACTAACTTACTATATCCTATCCACCTCCTCATCTAATTTGAAATCAGCCTTCAAAAGACCCTTATAGCCAAATTTCTCTTTTAAAACACAAGGCAAGTTGACCTAGACAAGGTCAGCACAGGCTAGGCATTTGTGCATTTGGATCGGGCTCTATTAATTTGTCCAACAAATTAAATAAAGCTCAATATTCTGTTGGGCTTATTATTTAATCTAATGAAATAAAATACCCAGCAAAAAACAAAACCTAATTAAATACTCACAAGCCCAAAATCCACTTAATTAATTAAATGAATCCAATCCACTTAATTAATTAAGCCTAAACAAATATATTTAGTCCAACTAATTATTTCTAGCCCAATTCTAATTAATGAATCCAATCCACTAATTAGACAAGCCCATTTTACTAATTAATTAATGAATCCAATCCACTAATTAATTAGCCCAAGCCTACTTTGAATCAATCCAATTAATTTAAAAGGCCAAATCAGAAATTCAATTAATTTAATTAACTAAAATTTTAGATCACCCATCCAATGGATAACTCCACATATATGATCCAATCATATATGCTCTCCAAGAATTAATTTAATCCAATTAAATTAATTATCCTCTTTCGAAAGTCATTCCAAATTAATTCCATCAGTTCCTAGTTATTTATGTGTGACTCTTTAGGTTCACCCTCAGCTAGACGTGAGCTTATGTCCAACGTAATTAATTTAATCTAATTTAATTAATTATTTTTTATTAACCAATAACCAGAAATAGCCCGTTACCATGGGTGGTCGTCTAGCAACAGTTCATGGCTCTAGAGACTAGGTGAATTGTAGCGTGAACATTTAGACTCTGAGTTCCATATGGGTACGGTCCTACTATTGACCGTCTCCCACCTTAGTCTAGGGCATGAAATTGGGTGTCGGTTCCCATCCTTGACTAGGCATCTATGCATCATACTCGAGATGTGTTTACTCTATTGATCGACATAGGAAATCTCTTCTCACTCACTCAATCTTTATGGCCATAAACTTTCAAAGTCTAAACCGTCTCAAAGCACATAGGAGAGATTTCACTGTCATAATACCGACAGGGGACAGATTGTTTCTTGGAATCCACCGTCCTTGCTACATACTCCAACTGCACTAGACAAGGCTTATGATGATCATACCTCCTGATGCAGTCGCTGCTTGCCATATTCGAGAACAGTCTTTCAATGCACGTGACTGCCATGATTCCTCAAGTTTGAGGACTAAAATCATACTACCAGAACCGGGAATACCAATCATACCGACCAAGCCTCTAAGGCTTGCATATGACGATCCCCGCGAGTCACTTCAATCAATTGACTACCTTGTCAATGAACCCACTAAAACTACATAGACGACCTACGTCTAGTATAGATGAAACTCGACACTCAACTAATTAATGCAATACTTAGTCCAAGTCTCTATAGGACACCAACCCTCAGGAGTTGGTTTCATAGCCGCCAACCTATGCGCCAAACTCAACGTGTTTAATCATTCAGTCTTTTGGCATTTGTTGTGACATTGAGACCCCGTTCAATTTAAGTACTAAGCACAAAAGCATCTTAATACAATGATGAATACTTACTCTATTCATCAATACAATAGTACTTTTGATAACGATTGACGAACAGTTCCCAAAATAGCCAATGGTCACAAAAAAAAGATTCTCTCTTTTAAACTCTGCGATTTACATGCTCAGTGTGTGCGAATTTCACACACTCCTCCCGTCCGGCACCTTCCTCTGCCGTCACCGGCACCCAGAGCCCCCCCTCCTTCTGTCATCCCCCCCTCCGATCAGATTCCCCTTTCGTCTCTCTACGCACCCACACGCTTCTTCTTCTTTCTCCCACCTTTGGTGTGTGCCTTTTCATGCACAACGACCTCCCCTCTCAACCAGCTTCCGTTGTTGGCACCTTCACCGGCGATTGAGCCCCCGGCCCCCCACGCACAACTCCACCAAACCATTCTCACTTCTGTCCAGCCCCTTCGCCCCACCTGCAACCCACCTGCACAAACCCCACCTTTTCCCATTGTTGGCCATAACCAGATCCTCACTCTGACCCCATCACTGTTCACATGACAGACTAATAGCTTCCCCTTCAGCATCCAATCCTCCGTCAGCTGACCCACCTCCTCCCCCAACCTCAGCTGTACCTCAAACAAAAAGATCATACTCCAATGTCCTCCAAAATAACTCGGCTACAAGCTTTCTGTTTGATCCCACTAGAGCAGCGAAGAAAACATTCAAGGATGAGGAATGCGCATCTATGGGTACTGTTTCCTCCTTCAAAGGTGGTATCTCCTTCTCCCACACTGAAATTGCCACTCTTGCTGAAAGACTGATGTATGCTTTAGTTGGGAATTTACACATGATCTGCCTAATCTCACATTTATGAAAAACTGCATTATCAAGTTGGGATTGAGGGGCTCTGTGTCTGTTGGTGCAATTAACTAAACATATTTAAATTCATATGTCTCATGAGGAAGATTACTCTCGTTTATGGCTTAGGGCAGAATGGACGTTTTGAAACATTTCATATGAGAATGTTTAAGTGGACACCAACATTTAATTCTCAAGTTGAATCTCCTATTGCCCCTGCTTGGATTAAATTTCCAGAATTGCCATGTCACTTGTTTTGAAAAAAAGGGCATTATTTAGTATTGTAAGTTGATTGGTAAGCCACTGTGTATGGATGAGCCCACTGAAGATTTAATTTGACCAAGCTTAGCTCGTGTTTACATTGAACTGGATTTAACAGCGCCTAGGACATAATCTGTATTTTCAGAATTTGAAGACATCGCCATAAGGCAACCTGAAATTTCTGAAAACTGCCCTTTATATTGTGCGTTGTGTAAACATTTGGGTCATGATCAAAATATGTGCATGATGAAATCTAAGAATATTAGCCAAACCATCATCTATACGACACAGCAGGGTAGTGAGCCTAAAAAAGTTGCTAATATGAAAAATAAAGGGAAGAAGGTAATGTTCAGTAATGTGGAACAGACTGAGCTGATGGCTGCTGAAAACACTGAAGATTTGCATGACTCTAGAACAATATTAGTCATTGAAGCAAGGGTAACTCCAGCCAGGAAAAAAGGGATACTAATCTACAAAAAGAGTCTTAGCATAGCAGGGCTGAAATTGAGAATGAAGGAGCCCAGAGAACTAACTCAGCACCTAATGCAGATGATAACTCAAATGAACAAGAGGGTAGCAATATGAACACAAATCAGCATAACCAGCCCAATGAAGATAAGGATGATTTTGACTATGAAGACCCTCTATTGGTTGCACTATTAGATGAAAACTGAGAGAAAGAAGCTACAGATAGAGAAATTGTGGAGCAGGTAGTCATTCAAGACATTGAGGCCATAAACTCTATGATGGAAATTTGGGTTAGGAAAATAGGGCACAAGGTCCTTTTACATGGACCAACAATCGAGTGTGGAGAAGATTGGATAAAGTGCTATATTCTAAAGAATGGACAGACATCTTCACTTGCACCCATGTTACACAGATGCCAAGAAGGACCTCTAATCACCACCCTCTCCTCATCACAGCCAATTATAATGAGGGGAGAGGTCCATCTTCTTTTAGATTTCAAAACATGTGGACCAAGCACCCCACACAATCATGGGCCTCCCCTTACAAGGCTATGGTATGTATAGGCTCCAACAAAAGCTATGCCGAAGCAAGGATCTCCCAAGGAACTGGAACAAAGACACTTTTAGGAATGTTTTCAGTAAGGTGGCACAAGCCAAAACTAAGGCCACGGAGGCGAGAAAAAAGTTTGATAACCATCTAATGGAAGCCAACCGTATAGAGCTGAACAAAAGTAATGTAGAGTTGGTTCAAGTCCTCTCCATGGAGTTAGAGTTCTGGAGACAGAAAAGTAATTGTAAGTAGCTGGAGGCAGGCAAAAGGAACACTATATACTTCCACGCACTGGTCAAAAGAAAAGAGTACACTCTCGCATCCACAGAATCTTGGCAGATGACCAGGAAGTCACTTATCCTACGCAAATTAAGGAATCTGCAGCTAAATACTTTGAGAACCTCCTCACCTCTGGCCCCAGCCAGGAACTGGAATTTGACCCCCCATTCACATTTCCTCAATTATCTTATGAAGCTAGAGGTAAGTTGGAATCCATGCCCACTGATAAAGAGATTGAATAGGTTGTCTTCAGCATCAACAAAGACGGTGTAACTGGTCCTGACGGTTTTACTTCAACATTTTACCAAGAATACTGGGATTTCATCAAACAAGACCTCATTGATGCTGTGAAGTATTTTTTTCTCTGATACTCCTATGCCAGGAAGTTTCGCAGCTACCACTATCACCTTGATACCCAAAGTGGAGTCACCTCAGTCCTGGAATAACTTCAGACCCATTTTTCTTTGTAATGTATCCAACAAGATCTTCTCCAAGCTCCACTATAGGAAAATTGCTCAGAACTTCTCATCCCTCATCTCCCCTCACAGAGTGGATTCGTTCCTGGAAGACTTATTAGGGATAATATCCTCTTAGCACAAGAAATGGTCCACTCCATTGATGTTAGGAACAGTAAGGGGAACCTGATTATCAAGGTGGACATGGCCAAGACATATGGCAGAGTGAAATGGAGTTTCCTGTACAAAACTCTGGAGAAAAAAGGCTTCCCACCCAACAT